>RJVU01022182.1:2365273-2411297 GCA_003731715.1 Anabarilius grahami
ACACAGATCTTCAACAGATCACTGGAGCTGTGCGAAGTCCCCTCATGCTTCAAACGCTCCACCATCATCCCCGTCCCAAAGAAACCCCAAATTACTGGACTTAATGACTACAGACCTGTGGCTCTAACGTCTGTGGCCATGAAGTCATTTGAAAGACTGGTTCTGGCTTATCTGAAGGACATCACTGGACCCTTACTGGACCCCCTGCAGTTTGCTTACCGAGCAAACAGGTCTGTGGATGATGCAGTCAATATGGGACTGCATTATGTTCTCCAGCATCTGGACAGACCAGGGACTTATGTGAGGATCCTGTTTGTGGACTTCAGCTCTGCTTTTAACACCATCATCCCATCACTCCTCCAGCCCAAACTAACTCAGCTCTCCGTGCCCACCTCTGTCTGTCAGTGGATCACCAGCTTCCTGACAGACAGGCGGCAGCAGCTAGTGAGGCTGGGAAAATTCTCATCCAGCACCCACACCATCAGCACCGGTGCCCCTCAGGGCTGTGTCCTCTCCCCACTGCTCTTCTCCCTGTACACCAACGACTGCACCTCTAAAGACCCCTCTGTCAAGCTCCTGAAGTTTGCGGACGACACCACAGTCATCGGCATCATCCGGGACGGTGACGAGTCTGCTTACAGACTGGAGGTTGAACTGCTGGCTGTCTGGTGCAGTCTTAACAACCTGTTGCTCAACACGCTCAAGACAGTGGAGATGATCGTGGACTTCAGGAGAAACCCCCCTGCTCTCCCCCCACTCACCATCATGAACAGCACTGTGACTGCAGTGGAGTCATTCAGGTTCCTGGGCACCACCATCTCCCAGGGCCTGAAGTGGGACAACCACATCGAGTCCATTGTGAAAAAGGCCCAGCAGAGGTTGTACTTCCTTTGCCAGCTGAGGAAGTTCAACCTACCACAGGAGCTGCTGAAACAGTTCGTTTAGCAGGAAAATCAAGCCTTACACTGCCATCATTGAATCCATCCTCTGCACTTCAATTACCGTCTGGTTCAGCTCAGCTACCAAATCTGACCTCAGAAGACTACAGAGGGTAGTCCGGTCTGCTGAGCGAATCATTGGCACAACCCTCCCCACTCTCCAAGAACTGTACTTATCCAGAGTGAGAAAAAGGGCAAATAAGATCACTCTGGACCCCTCACATCCAGCACACCTCTTTGAACTGTTGCCATCTGATCGACGCTACAGAGCCCTGAGCACCAGAACGACCAGACACAGGAACAGTTTCTTCCCTCAGGCAATCCATCTCATGAACACTTGACAAACACGGAACATACAACACTATTACACATTATTTACTTAAAACACTTATTTATATTTCAAATTTGCACACATAACTGTACATACAATTGTCTATATTATATATTGTTTTTTGCTTTTTTTTTTTGCACTTTGTCTATCTTGTAAATTTGTATATTATTATTTTATTCTTTTTATTATGTGTCTTGTCTTGTCGCTGTTACTCTGTTGCACTGTGGAGCTTCTGTCACTAAAACAAATTCCTAGTATGTGTAAAAAACATACCTGGCAATAAAGCTCTTTCTGATTCTGATTCTGATTCTGATCTTTACAATTGAGTAAAAATCACTAGGGTTCTCTGTAGAACTACAATGAACCTATTTTTGCTTGAGTGCAGGATTTCTGTAATACGTCTGTAATAAAAATCCTCCTCAAGACAGATCAGGGAAGAGGGTGATCTGACCCAGCATCCTCTGATCAACCTTTGGTTAAGTGCTTAGTGAAGTGAAGTGAAGTGAAGTGACATGTGGCCAAGTATGGTAACCCATACTCGGAATTTGTGCTCTGCATTTAACCCATCCAAGTGCGCACACAAACAGCAGTGAACACACACACCGTGAACACACACCCGGAGCAGTGGGCAGCCATTGCTGCGGCGCCCGGGGAGCAGTTGGGGGTACGGTGCCTTGCTCAAGGGTCTCACCTCAGTCGTGGTATTGAGGGTGGGGAGAGCGCTGGACATTCACTCCCCTCACCGACAATCCCTGCCGGACCTGAGACTCGAACCCATGACCTTTGGGTTACAAGTCCGACTCTCTATCCATTAGGCCATGACTGCCCCAAAGGGCATTACAGCTTAAGGGCATTACAGCAGAACTCCACTCTAACTAAGAGACTGAAATATAACATCTATTTGATAATCTACAATAAACTCTTCCTACAACTTGTGCAGTACACTGTAAAAAAAATAACTTTAAAAGACTGTAAAAATACGATAGTAAAAACCTGTTAATTGGTTAACAGTAAGTTAATAGATCTGACCTAAACTTCCATGTAATTTTACAGTAAAATACTGTTAAATGTACTTTTTTTTTTTGGAAGTATAAAAAGAACAAATCATGTTATAATTTACAGTGAAAAGCCATAAACTGTTTCCCAGAATTCATTGTGACAATTCACATTAGATGATTTTTCATTTTAATTATTATGTTTCTTATTATTATTTTTTTTATCAGTTATGTACATTAAGGTTTTACAGATTTTGTTGTTAAATGAATGTTTATTACATTATTTTATAGTGTCAAAGCTTTATGATTTTGATTATGATTTTGAACTTTTGATTTATGGTGTGTCTTTCTCTTTTCCACCATTGTTATTAGGGTGGTTGTCAGTATAAAGGCACAAAACAGATTTTAAAGGGCTGTTGGATTTACCGGTTTATTTATTTATTTATCTAAATTACAGTTTCAAATTATAAAACGTACAGGTTATTCTGTAAATATGTTTACATTTTTACTTTATTTTTGCTGAATTATTCTGGCAACCACAGCTTTTTTTTTCCCCCTTTTTTTTTTACAGCTTAGAAGCCGACTCAGAACATTATAAATTAAATGAATTTAGATTAATGTATGAGTTTTTGAGTTTGAAGTAAGACATAATTGTTTCCAGATGTGATTCTGCCTGCTATCATCCGATCCACAGGTATCGGATGGTTGCGGAAATGATCTATGTCTCCTCTGATATTCACATGAAACATTTCTAGTTGGGTTTATTAACCATGTCTGACTGACAGCTCACAGCAGTGGGTTGCCATGTCAAGTGCATGTGCCAGTCTCAGCCTCCGACGGCACGCCCACAAACCGCCCACAGACCGTTCACTAACTGTCTGACACAAAACTGGAGAGTACTTTCACAATCTGGCAATCTTGCCTGGAAACCAAGTCATGTTTACAAGGTACCAGGTGGATAAAATGAGCACTTTGGAGGAAGAATTAATCACTGGGTTTAAGTTTGCCAGGTCAGTGGGTTTGAGGCACTTATTAGCATGTTAACTAGATCCATTTTGCTGAGTTATAGCTGTAAAAAGGGTTTTGAACCTTTGAATGGACAGAATTCTGATGGAGTCTAAATATTTTACATTTTATATTTAAATTTTTCTGCTAACAAAGAGTTTACTAATAAGAAATTATAGGATTAGCATTAGCAGTGTAGCGTCATGACAGTATTGACAATAAATTACCAATAAACTGATCTGATTCTTGTTTATTGCTAAAATATGGAAAAGTAACATTCTAACAGCTATTTTTATTTTGTAAAAAAAAAAAAAATAACTCTAACTTTAAGGAAAGAAGTAGTAACATCTCTACCATCATGTTTCACTGCTGTATGTGATGTTTAACTTTCATGACAACTGAATTTATATGGGTCATTGATGAATAAAGTGTAAAAAAAAAAAAACTTTAATGGAGACAATTAATTTTGATGTTTTGTTAAGTGTTAGCAATGAGGTTATGTGGTTTTTATAATCAATTAGCACTGCTTTTGTTATTTTTTACAAGATGGACAAAATTTGTCACCAAAAAAAGTCATTCGGTTTAACCAAAATTTTGGTTTTACTGAATGACACTTTTGGTTATACCGAATGATGATATTTTCAAACAATGCTAACAGGCTGATATCTAGCTAGCTAGCTACCTAGCAAAGGACAATCAAACATTTTATATTTAGTACATGTTTTTAAAATATTACAACATTTTCCATGTTTTATAGCGGTTGTACCGAATGACCTGATTTTTCGAGACATGCGTATGAGTAAGTGAAAACATGAATTTTTCAAATAGTTAAAAGAGAGTTAGTTACTTTGCTTCACGACCATGGGTGCTTCTCAATCCTTATTTGTGCATCCTCGTTTCCTTTCCTTGCTTCCTTTCCTCGCATCTTAGCTCCACCCCTTCAGGATGCGAGGGAAGGACGCAAGGAAAAGACTCGAGGATGGAGGAATTTAATCAAGTGAAATTATATCCTCGCTCCCTTTAGCGTTAGTTTGGTTATTTAAAAAAACATATATAATATATTAATAAAACATGATGCCCCGTAGAAATATGTGAGATGTAAAGTGTATTTAAACTGCAAAATTAAAGCATACATTTAAATTATTGTGACAGATATGAAGGGGGAGGAGAATTTATGCGTGCGTCACGTTTCTAGATGAGAAAGACTTCCGCAAAGGATGCACCTGTGTATCCTCGCTCATGACTCCTCAGGAAGCTTCCTCACTCCTCGATCCTCACCTCCTCATGGTGCAATTAGAGAACTGAGATATACTTCAAGATGGCTGAGCTTGATCGGTTTCCGGGTCATAGGATAGAGGACGGAGGAGCGAGGAAACGAGGAGGGATATTGAGAAGCACCCCTTGTGGTCCTTTGCAGGTGTCTGAATGATGTCACATCCTGTCACATGATATTGACTGCATGACTTGATCCAAAATGGTCAATTTTTTCGGTAACTCCAAATGACATCAATGAAATTCATTTTTCCAGACATTCTTTCTCATAACAAAGCAACGACTTCTACACATAATTTTAAAACTATTTTGCACTATGTTTATATATGATGTTATAAAATCATGCCAGAATAAAATATATATGTATTTATTACATTTTAAGATATTTTAAAAACACATGAAATGGCTGTATTGGCCTTTGGACGGTTAAACCGAATGACCTTTTGACAATTCAAAATCTTTAAAATACCTTTATATGTTGCAAAATATAATTTAAACCTTTTGGATTCAATAAAAGAAATCTAGTTGTACAACCTTACATACTTTGGATGTCATATCTTTGTTTTTTTATTACTATTAAGCCCTTTGGACAAAAAAAATTACCCGTCTCGTTATTGTTATTTATTTACCAAGTGGAGTCATTTCCACAACATTCCCGCCATCTGTCATTGTTTAGGTCAAGTTGACATATTTAGCATATTTATATTGTTATTGTTATATTCTTATTTACTTTTACATTCACCCGTCCTTCATATTTCAGCTGAATAACTTTTATATATGCATTAATTAGCTAGAAAAGTATCTCTGTGTGTGTTAACGCCGAGAGACACAGCATGAATTGACTGATTTTAGAGAGTCTATGGTTTCTGTCACAGGTGCAGCGTTGTTTGCCCTGGCTATTGTGTGAATGTTAATTAAATGTGTGTTGTATTCAGGAGCTTTAGCTGGTAATCCCTGTTTAATTGTATGTGTGTGTGTGTGTGTGTGTGTCTCATGTGTGGTTCAAACCTCACAATGGCGATTATAAGGGCATAGCATGTACTGACGATACGTGAGGGAGATGGAATATTATTATATGTGTGTTTGTGTGTGCACACATGTGCATCCCTGCCCACTCTTGTTTGCTTGTGTGCGATGGTGTGCCAACATAGCCCACAAAGGAATGTTTCCAGGGTTGCCAAAACCTGAACAGAAAACAGCTGCTGTCAAGTGTGTACTTGTGTGTTTGTGCATGCTAGCGTGTGTGTGTAAGCATGCTCAGAGAACTACCCACTGCAAGAATACACAGCCTCTCACAAACCGCTGGTTTTCTGCATGGGAGCGCAGCATCTGAAATGGCTGTCACCACGGGATAATGAGGCCTGTTGTTAAACAGGTCTCTCCGCGCATGTGTGCGTATTTGTGTGCGCATGTTCATGCGGATCCCTGTGTGTAGGAGGACAGCCTTTATACATCCGTCTCTCTTGAAGTCAATTTCACTGTGATAGTGAAAATGATTGGATTAAAGACAGAGGTGTGTGTGTATGTGTATGTGTGTGTGTGTGTGCGCGCGCATGTGGACACACGCTTAAGAACAGCGATTCAGGCTTGAATGGGATGAAACGGAGATTTTACATCAGAGGTTTAAAAATAACAGAGAGAAACTTGAAATAAAAGGTAAAGAAAGGCTGAGTTTTTCTTTTATTTAGTGCTACCCTTGTAGATGAGCAATGCTCTGTTGGGGCGTTTGGCTAGTTGTATAGCGCTAAAACTTCTAGCGCTTTCTCTGCATGTCTTTTGAACGTTTTTCTCATGGATCATTTATAAGTTGTTTTAACAGAATGAGTGTGTGTGTGTGTGCGTTTTTGTGACATATCAGGACACAAATGTATATAATGACATGGGTATTACATAGGTATTACAAGAAGAGGTGACTTATGAGGACATTACCCATGTCCCCACTTTTCAAAAGGCTTATAAATCATACAGAATGAGTTTTTGTGAGAAAGTAAAAGTGTGCAGTTTCCTGTGATGGTTAGGTTTAGGGGTAGGGGTAGTGTAGGGGGATAGAAATTACGGTTTGTACAGTATAAAAACCATTACGCCTATGGAATGTCCCCACAATTCACAAAAATGGACATGTGTGTGTGTGTGTGTGTGTCTGTGTGTGTGAGGTCAGTGAAGGCTGTTACGCAACAATAAAAAGATGATAAAACAGGTAAAAAAAAAAAAGAAAACTCTTAGACTTACATCGAAGGAAGTACCCGAACCATATCTAGAGGCAAGAATATCATAGAGATGTGGAGCTATTTTGTTTTGATCCAGCAGGCAACCACCCTTAACACCCTTGAAACCAAATTAAAATAGGCAAAAAACAACTTGGCAGCTAGTTTTGCGTGAGAAATCACCACTCACATTTTATAAAATTAACTTTAAATAAAATAGGTACAAGTAACTATGCATGTAATTCATTAAAACTACCACAGTCTTGTGACAGTTCACAACTACAATATTTTGATTTGTCGCAAATACGTATGAAAAAGTACAACCAAATCTGTACGTATCTGTACGTAGTCTTAGAGGTTGGGATAGGGATAAAGCTTCATATCTTTTTTTTTTTTTTTTTTTTCATACAAATCATAAATTTTTACATTAACCACATATACTACATATGCAAAATTGCACGCTTATTAAACAGCTACATTTCTCATGAGATTGGATTGGATAAAACTTTTGATCAACACTAGTGTTCATTTGTATATCAAGTTCTGTGTTTGGTTTGCAGCGTAAAAAGATGCAGTCCTATGCTAGTCATACCAAGAATGAAAATTCATCTTATGTCAGAAGTTTCTCTTCCTAAAAAAATTTAAAAATAAATTGTCTGCCTATTAAAAATTACCACCAATCACCTAATCTGAGTAAAGATGCACTAACATTAGGCAAATTTCAGCAGAATTTAATGGGACAAAAAGATCCATTGTCTTTTATTTTTAACAAGCTCTTAAAAGGATGAAATTGACTTTTTATATTATATAATAATATCAATATTATTATTTAATTATTTTGTTTTCATCATGCACATTTTTTATACAAGGTATCTGAGATCATGTCAGTGAACATTGTCAGTCTCTTTTACCTTATTGCTTAAATATAACATATACATATATATTTAATTAGTCGTCTTTCTCTTTATTTTTCTTTTCCTCTTCTTTTCTTTTGAGAAAATAGGGGAAGACTCTGAACATGAAAATGAATTCTCTCTCTCTCTCTGTAAATGTGTGCTTTGTCAGTCTTTCACAAGTCCATCACTATTCCTCAGATGAAATCTTGCCCTTTGTTCCTCCATCTATCAGTCCGTCATTTTTTTTTCTTTTCTTCCTCCTATCATTCTTCCAGTCTGTTGTTGCTGACTTCAGGGATATGTTAAATTTATGCATGTCGACTGAACTCATGGGAATAAAGATCAACGCACACACTCGCACACTTGGCCTTGTGAGCCATCAACTGCACACATCTGAATGCATCTGCCCCCAAAACAGTTGGATGAAAGAAAACACTTCTTCCTCTATCCATCCATTCATCCGCTTGCTCAGCTTTAACCCCTGTGGTGATACGCCGAAGTGAGACTGCTCTGACGTTAGCATGGCCAGTGCTGGTTGATATGTTGACAATGAAGGCTTTTGATTGGTGAGTTGGTCGAGCTCAAGAGAGCTTTCTTGGGTTTGTCTGAGCGATCACATGACGCAAGCCTAACATTCCATGCAGCAGTCCGATTCGCATTCTTCACCTCGTGCTGCTTGTTAAACTCCGGGTTTGGGCGGAAGGGGGGTTATCTTTCAGTTGGCCTCTTTTTTTCTTGGTTACCCTCCGTTTCCACTTTTCCTCTCGACTTTTCCCTCTATTTTTTATGTCCTCCAGCTGGGCTTGGCCCAGACCCCAACATACTCTCCCTCTATGTAACTCANTGAGTTGGTCGAGCTCAAGAGAGCTTTCTTGGGTTTGTCTGAGCGATCACATGACGCAAGCCTAACATTCCATGCAGCAGTCCGATTCGCATTCTTCACCTCGTGCTGCTTGTTAAACTCCGGGTTTGGGTGGAAGGGGGGTTATCTTTCAGTTGGCCTCTTTTTTTCTTGGTTACCCTCCGTTTCCACTTTTCCTCTCGACTTTTACCTCTATTTTTTATGTCCTCCAGCTGGGCTTGGCCCAGACCCCAACATACTCTCCCTCTATGTAACTCAATTTTTTTTTCTTTTTTCTTTTTTCTCAAGGTTCTGTCCGACTGACTCATCCGCTCTGGCAGGGCACCCCTGTGCTGTCAGATGTTGGCGTGGTCCACTGCCCTACATGACTTGGCTTAAGAGGGACCAGGCAGCGTGTTGAGTGGTGGACAGAGCGGATGTTACTATGAACTGACCCCTGTGGTAATAAAACCCTTTTTGCCGTTTAAATCCTCTTGGAATTGAAGCTTAGGACATGAACTTGTTCAAAGGACTTAAAGTGAAAGTCGCCCAAAAATGAAAATTATTTAATTTTTTACTCACCCTCTTGTCATACCAATCCTGTATGACTTTCTGTGGAACACAAGAGAAAATATTTTAAGAACAATTTTTGTCCATGCAGTGAAAGTCAATGGAGTGCAAAAAAGGTCTGGTTACATTTTATTCTGATGGTTCCCTTAAGACATTCTGTTGACTGTAAGTAACATTGCACCTACATGTCAACTAACTCTCATTAGAGTATTAGTAGAGTATTAGTAAACTGTTAGGGTTTGGGTTAGTCGAATAATTTGACATGTACTTGCAAAGTTACTTATAATCAGTACAATGTTTGTTGGGGACCATCAAAATAAAATGTTAGCAGATATAAAGCAGACAGTCTATTAATACTCGAATTCGCTAACGAGAGTTAGTTAACATGTAGCTGCAACAAGAGAAACACAAGGGCTTTATGGAGGGCCAGGCCCGTGGAGTGGAAGAGGGCCTGGAAGACTGAGGTAGAGCAGGGAGACAGGCCGGAGCAGGCAGAGCAGGTGGCCAGAGCAGGGCAGAGCTCATGACCAAGGTGGAGCCGACGAAGCTGGTGACCACCACGGCAGAGCAGGAGACCTCCACAGCGGTAATGGAGGAGCTGGAGACCACCACGACAGCGGACCACCGGACTTGAGATCTCCAGGCTAGGGAGCACTGAGTCCACCGGGATTGACAGCGGTGATGCCGCTGGGCTTGAGCTTGGGATGCTGGCTGCTTGCACCAACATCAGCAGTGAATCCACCATGCTGGATTCCATTCTTGTCTGCCCAAGACAGATCCAGTGGCTGGTATAGAAGTGGCCAATGGTGTCCGTGGCAGCTGAAGCTCTGCAACCGACGAAGCTAGTAGTGTGTGTAATGGTTCATTAAGTCCATTGTTAAGTCCAACTGTCCGGAAAATCCTTCTGGTATGCTAAGTCCATCAACTTACAAGTGTGGTCCTCGAGGGAGCGCTCACCATAGCGAAGAAGGAGAAAACGAATCGTTGCAAGATCCGTTATGTTGGTCAGTTGCTCTGTAGTGTGCGAGAGCAGGAGAAAGCAGACAGTGGCAAGAAATTAAATGCAGGTTGTTGTTTTTTAATACAGTATCAAAGTAAACAAAGAACGCAATGACCAAAGGAACAAAACCACGAGGAGAACGGCAACCATTACATTCAACAACTGACAAAGCAACAAGAGAAACACAAGAGCTATATATACACAGGGGTAAACAAGCTTAACAAGATAACNGGAAGTAAAATAAGGGACAATCACGGATCACATACGACAGCATACCTTAAACCTTAATTTCAAAAGTTGATTTGTGCTTTAATAACGTAAGTTGCTAGAATGTTGCTACACAAGGACTACAATGGTAGTCCGTTTCATCGGGCATGTTAAGGTGCGTTCACGCTGTGTTGAAATAATCGTAATTTCGAAATTTCAACATGTAAAAAGCGTTCATGTCCTTGCTCATAATTACAGCTTTTAAGATGGAACTTTTCTGAGAGCTCCTACTTGTACCATGTGACCACTGTACCACCTGACCACTGCAGATTCATTTAGCTGTTGATAGTGTCACCATAGAAACGCAATATCCCAGTCCATGGCCATGAACAGTTCCGAAAAGAATGTCACATGTTGTCATCTCAAGCCTACGGCAATTACGCCAGGACGTGAACGCACCATTAATTCACATACTTGTAGTTTATTTGTAGAAACATTTGATTTACAGCAGTATTATGTTGTAGAACGAAACAAAGTCTTCAAGGAATGTTAACCTGTTTTTACTTGCAAATTAGCCGGCTTGACTGAACAGCCCTATTGTATAGTTGACTAGTTGATCAAAGAAAATATGAATGAAAAATTGGAAAACAGCTGTAAGGTAGGAATATTGCAATAGGGTGATAGGTTGGAAGAGTACAAGGGTCTCTATCATTCTCATTCTCTCAGAAGAATTCTCATCATTATCCTGATATCTAAAAATATCACTCTGTCTTTCTACCTCTTTTTTCTGCTTTCTGGGTCACCCTCTTCTTGCCTGCGCTGCTCCTGTCAGCATCTCACCAGCTGAGCCTCATACACGCAGCCTACAGCAACACACACACAGACATTAATGCTTCCACGCCTCATCGTCTTCATAAGTCGAATCCTCACACCTAAGCGTGTTGCTTTTGTACAGAAATGTGTGTGTGAGCATTATAGAGCGACTGCTGTCATTTTATCAGTAGGATATTCTCAAAGGAAGGAGCGTGAACTTTATTTGTAGTAGACAAAGTATTACGTTCATCCATCCTCAAATATCAGATTAGGATATCAGAAAAGGTTACCTATCTCCTCTCTCGAAGCGAACAACAGCAGGCTGCTTTACTTAAAGGTTACTCGGATCGGAAAAAAATTACACATGATCTGTTTTTCTGCAGAAATATACTTTTTTTTAATTGGTGCTATTGTGGTTTCATTGCAGTCAGTGCTCTTTAAAGGTGAATTGTGTAATTCTTTGGATGTTAAAATCTTTATTTTGTCTTAGTGTGGTATGCATAGCAATAAGTAAACCACTCAAAAACTGTAGCTCTATTTCAAAGCTCTTTTTGATGTTTGCTTTTCACAATCCGACCTGCCTGACAGCAACAGTGACTTAGCCAATGGTGTGAGTTTGGGGCGGGCCTATCAGTTTGTCCAACCAATGGCAGACGGAGGCCGTGCTCTGGGAAACCTTCTTAAATAATCATTATTTTTCCAATTCCGTATGGTGACACCAGTCGGGCTTTACACTTCAGCTTTAACTATACTTGATGATAAAGTTTTTTCCTCTGGCAGCTAGGGGGCATTATACATGGTTTATTGCTTTGTGGCAAGAGTTTTTGCTGATTATATAGATTGGAGCACACAGTTGTGAGAACAATATGTGAAAATAAACTGCCAATAAAATAAAAATAAAAAAATATGCCAGTAAAAAAGACCACATTAAAATGACAGTGAATGAAAATGAAATGAACAGTTAAATGAGTGGGATTTATTGACTGGAACATTTGAACAGCAGAAATGTGGTAAATACATTATTTTTTAACTAAATGTGCACATTATTTTGGATAAGTGCAATGAAAAAGCATAGGAAAATACATAACATTTGAGTTGTGGCTTGGAAAATGTGTTGAGGGTGACACATGTGGCACAGCTGTGTTTAATATAATGTTTTGGTAAATATGACAAAAACTGACAAGAAAAGTTTTTTTTTTTTTTCACCTGAAATCAGTAGAAAAAAATAAGATTTAAGAAAAATAAATAACATTTATTTATTTATTTATGCAGTTTTGCAAGCTATGATACCTTTTTATTTGGTCAATATGCATTCTTAATTAATGTTATTTTGAAAAAAAAAAAAAGAAATGCAAGAAAGATCTAATTATAATTATAAATCACTCATTTTTTAAATAATATTATATATAAAATAATATAATATACAGTATAAGCTTTACCCTCAAGCCAACCTACGTGTATATGAATTTCTTCTTTCTGATGAACACAATCTGAGGTATATTAATAAATATCCTGACGCATCAGAGCTTTATAATGGCAGTGAACGGGACCAACAAGTATGAAACTCAAGAAAGTGCATCCATCCATCATAAACGTACTCCACACGGCACGGGGGGGTTAATAAAGGCCTTCTGAAGCGAAGCAATGCGTTTGTATAAGAAAAATATCCATATTTAACAAGTTCCATTATATTATATCCATAAAATATCAAGCTTCCACCAGACCACCTTCCTATTCAACTTATGAAGAAAGTGTAATGCCTCTCGCACTTCAAAACGCTTACGCTACGTCCTACGCCTTCCATATTCAAGAAAATTACAAGAAAAACACAACTGACACAACATCATTTACGCTTTCTTCGTAAGTTGAATATGCAAGGCGGTCGGGTGGAAGCTAGATATTTTGCTTTATAACTTGTTAAATTTGGATATTTTTCTTACACAAGCGCATCGCTTCGCTAAAGAATGCCTGGAACAATCTAAAACGCTTAACGTGGCTTCATTTACTAAGACAGTGTTATTAACAAATCAAACTTAGTAGACACCTTACTAATAAAGCATACTATGTACAGAAAAGCAGATGAACGCAACACGTTTAATTACACGTTAAGCATTTTCCTCCCATAAAGAAAACGCTTAACGTGGCTTAATGTACTAAGACAGTGACATTAAAAGACCAAACTTAGTAAACACTATACTAATAAAGCATACTATACAGAAAAATTGGTTTGTGCAAAATTGGATCTTTTAATATCACTTCGTAGACTACATTAAGAGACGTTAAGCGTTTTCTTTATAATGGTTTTCTATGGGAGGAAAACACTTAATGTGTAATTAAACACATTGTGTTCATATTCTGTGCTCATCTGCTTTGCTGTACATAGTATGGTTTATTAGTATGATGTTTACTGAGTTTGGTCTTTTAATATCACTGTCTTAGTATATTAAGCCACATTAAGCATTTTCTATGGGAGGTAAACGCTTAACATGAAATTAAACAGAGCCATGTGGAGTACGTATTGCTTTGGATGGAGGCACTTTCTTCAGCTTCATACTTGTTGGTCCTGTTTACTGCCATTATAAAGCTCGGATGCATCAGGATATTTATTAAAATATCTCCGATTGTGTTCATCAGAAAGAATAAAGTCATATACACCTAGGATGGCTTGAGGGTAAGTAAAGCTTTTCATTTTAAAGTGAACTAATCCTTTAAATTAGATTTGATTGTTTATTCTACATCATTTTCATATTTTTTAAAGTGACATGATCTGTATGTTTTCCTGTAAGATTCACCTAGTTGGTGTTTGGAAACAAAAACTTCTCAAGAATACACACCTGTTAGGTGGCCATTTTGTAATGTTACACACTAACGGATGGCTTAGTGAAGTGAAGTGAAGTGACATGTGGCCAAGTATGGTGACCCATACTAGGAATTTGTGCTCTGCATTTAACCCATCCAAGTGCACACACACAGCAGTGAACACACACACACCGTGAACACACACCCGGAGCAGCGGGCGCCCGGGGAGCAGTTGGGGGTACGGTGCCTTGCTCAAGGGTCTCACCTCAGTCGTGGTATTGAGGGTGGGGAGAGCGCTGGACATTCACTCCCCTCACCGACAATCCCTGCCGGACCTGAGACTCGAACCCATGACCTTTGGGTTACAAGTCCGACTCTCTATCCATTAGGCCACGACTGCGTTTGTCCTCTCTGCACATTAAAGGGATTGAAAGAGATTGATTGAACATTGAATACTTGCATACATCATCTTTACCAACATCACTGTACATGGTACAGAATTTTTTCAGTTTTCAGACAGAGATGGTGAGGTGAGACAGATTGAAACATAGAAGTGAGATAGACAATAAGAGCAGTTATGTGGTAGTTCTTTGTGAGAGGTGAAATACAGTGTGTATGCCTGTGTGTTAACAAGCTGAAAGCGTGTGTGACTCACAGCCCTCACTTTGTTCATCAGTGTAAAGCGCGTCTGAAGTGCAGTGCGCAGAAGTGTGCTCACCTGGCCAACAGCACACTCTAAGCAATGAGAGACACAGAGAGAGGTTAGTTGAAAAATCAGAGCTTTTATAAAGTCCATTAGCCGAGAGGAGAATCTGAAGCTGATTTCCACATGTGGACTGCAGTGCCAGACCTCTTTCTTTTATCTCAGCCCTCCTAAAAATCAGCAATTAAGCTGTCAGCATGCTTAATAGTCTGTGATGATGTGACGTCTTCATGTTTTCTGAAAATACTGGATGCATTAAGATTATTCCCCTTACTAGCTTTTTTTTTTTAGCCTAGAAAAATGTGACTGTGGGAACGTTTTCGCGAGTCGCAAAATACGTACCAATACGTACATATCACTGCAGTTTCAATGTGAAATGTCTACTGAGTGGCGCTAAAAGTATGTTAATTTTTTTTGCCGGAACAGATAAACATGAGTATGGTACATTTTTATGATGTTGGTTTTTATACGAATCACCGCAGTTCTGATTTGAAATTTTGTCAGGTGAGTGGCGCTAAAAGTTTAATGCTCCATTGCGTTTTAAAATAACGTACCACCAACACTATACCTAAACCTACACGATAGTGTTAACAAAAGCAAATGTGACATAATAAGCATCCGTAATCGTGCCAAAATCCGTAATCTTTGAGCTCTTTTACCGTGATTCGTTATTCCCCGGATTTGTACCAAGGTTTCCTCATCCTAAATCCAACTCCGTATCAGCTGAGCTACCGAGTAAGCTTGTTATGGTAGAAAAGCGAAACATATGGAGCTGGTTAACCAATGCAAAGTCCAAAATATATTCGTTTACAAATCGTGCACTCTGGAAAAAGCGTTTCGAAGTCATAACATAATATTGTGCAGGGAGACGTAAAAACAAGTCTTTATTAATCCATAATCTGACCCTATAATCGTAACTGTTTATGAAAACGATTAAAAGTGCTTGCTGTTTTACTGCCTCTAGTGTTCATTTCTGTTGGAAACTGCAGTGATATGTACGTATTGGTACGTATTTTTGCGACTCGTGAAAACGTTCCCACAGGTAGGCCTACGTCTTTCCATGAGACCAGGTTGTTGTTTTTTTTGCTTCCCTCTCAACCAGGGTTAATCATTCCTACTGCTGGAGAGTTAACTTTGCGTGTGCGTGTGTGTGTGTGTGTGTTCTTGTTGTAAGAATTGAAAATATCTAAAGATATTTTAAAATGAACAAAGACATTTGCTTTGCTGTTTCAACCTGCTCCGCTATACCTTAACTCACTACTTCAGACTTACGCGCCCTCCAGAAACTTGCGTTCTGCAAGTGAACGGCGCCTTGTGGTGCCATCACAAAGGGGCACAAAATCGCTCTCATGGACCTTCTCCGGGTCTGTTCCTGGCTGGTGGAATGACCTGCCACGTTCTATCCGAGCAGCTGAGTCTCTAGCCATTTTCAAAAAAATGCTAAAGACATATCTTTTTCGTCAGCACTTGACCCAGTAATAGTAGCACTTTGATTTCTATTCTTCTTCCATCTATGTGTGTATTTATTTAAAAAAAAATTCCTTACTACGAGCACTTTACTGACATAACTGTGACTTCACACAGCACTTACATACTGTTGTTCTCATGTTGACTTGACTTGATTCTACTATTCTCATTTGTAAGTCGCTTTGGATAAAAGCGTCTGCTAAATGACTAAATGTAAATGTAAATGTAACCCCCTCTCTCTTGCTACAAGGGCCATTTGGAAGGCTCAAAGGTGTTGATAGTGATCAAGCCCTGTATGTACATTGGGGGTCTACAAATGGTCACACCTTTAGTACAGTGGGGGAGTTTTAATCTTCTAATTGGTCAGTTTGAATGTTTCACATTTGGGTTTCAGTCACATGGTCAAGGAAGGGATAAAAGAAGATTTTAACTATTGCTCTGTCTCTTCTTTCTTGGATTCTTGGCTTTTCTTGGGCACTCTCTGCCCCCCCCCCCCTCTCTCTTTCTCTTTCTCTCTCTCAGGTAACTTTTGACATACATACTGTGTACGATTAATGGTATATGATTTTATCATCTCATACATCTATTTTGTAATTATTTTAAGTGTAACCATAATCAGATATTGTCATTAAACCCTTTCAATTACAAATGATGTGCTAACTAGTTTTGATTTAGTATTAACATTAATGTGCTCCCTATTGCAATACAATATTGTCACACTATAGCAACGCTCTCCCACATATTTTGCTATTGTAACTGCGCTTATTTCCGTCGTTGGTATAAGTTGCAGTGGGTGGTAATAGACAAGAAATGTACAGTTTTATACCATCTTGCTGATAACGTTTCTTTAGTCGCTCGGCAAACCTTACAGCCTGAACCCCTGTAGGAGTTCCACCCTTACATTGTATATATGGTTTATGAGGACACAAATGGGTATAATGACATGGGTATTACAACATAAACACGTCCTGTGAAGTTTTAAAGAAAAAGTGGAAAAAAAACACTCTTTAGTATGTACGAGGGTAAACCAAATGGCCTTAAAAAACATACTAAAGAGTGTTTTTTTCCCCTTTTTCTTCATGTAAGGGGTAGGTTTAGTAGTGTAATTGGATAGAACATAAAAACCATTACACCGGAGAGTCCCCGTAAACCACTTATGCCAGTTTCTGTGTATGTTTAGAAAATAAAATGCAACCAAATAGGCTTACAGTCTAGAAAGGTCATATAACAATCTTAAAAAGACTGTTTACCATATCTGCATTTATGCATTTAGCAGACTCTTTTATTCAAGACCAGGTTCAGATGTATTCTAAATTAAAAACATCTGATGGATGCGGTTCTAACTGGAAAACTTTTGGATAATGCCAGGAGCAAACACAAATGTCATGAATAGTCATAAATATCACAAAACATCATATTATAGTAATATACAATATGTATTTCTACTGTCAGGTGTTTTGCATTTACAGTACTTACATACGGTACTTATTTATTTACAAATTAATTATATTATAATAACATTGTGATATTTTACAAACTAAACCAATTTTGTCATGAAATCATGAATGTTTTCGGGGGTGTATTATTTCTGGTTTTTGTTTTTTGTTTTGTACCACACGACTTTGATTTCACTTTTGATCTCAAGAGGCGCTCTAGCCACTGACACTAGAGGCTGCGGTCTTTAGCCTCCTTGTTAGAGGAGGTTCGAACAGGAGGGGTTACACATGTTCATGACTGAAGAGGTTTAATAGTTTTTCACTGACTCAGATGTCTTCACAACAAACAGACCCATATATTTTGTTCAAAATGGAAAAATAGATGCTTCAAATGTGATGCTTTCCATATCATGCACCATTTTGACGACATGCATTTGGTATAGGAACACATAACTAGCATTACAAATGCCTTCACTCCAGATGCTGATGTGCCTATTTGGCCCTGTACAATTTTGTTGAGATTGATTTGGGGTTTGCCTCGTGTTGTTTCTTTCTATCGTGGTGTTTCGTGCTTTGTTTTGGTTAGCAGGATATTTCTCTAGAGATCTGGTGTGAGGTTTCCTCCAGCTAAGTTTTAGATCAAAGTTTTATGAGCGGCGAGTGACTGGTCGTGTGGCACGTCCTGATATTGCTGAGTTAGATGCGTTCCCGGGTCAACATATTTTGTTGATCCTGGAACAACATTCTAGTCTGAAAATTTAGTCTTAACCCTATTCCTACCCCTAAACCTAACCCTACCCATAAGTTATCCCAAAAATCAGAGGGAAATGATAGATGAATAACACTGATGTAGAAGCACCAATTCATGATTTTAAGCCTAAACTTGACATAATCTGTAAACTTGTCCCTCAAATATGATTGGTTGATTTGAATGTTGTTCCAGGATCAACAAAAATGTTGACCCAGGAACATGTTGAACTCAGCAATATCAGGTTATGCGGTCGTGTGTGTGTTTGTGTGTGTGTGTTTGTGTGCGTGCGCATTTTTGTGATTTATGTGTGTGTGTTATTTTTGTGACACAAATTTGTATAATGGCATGGGTATTACACTGGTATTACGATATAAACATGAAATATAAGGACATTTCATGAGTCCTCATATTTAAAATAGCTTTAAAAACATACTAAACAATGTTTTATTAAAAATGTAAAAATGCAGAATGTTTTCTGTGATGGGTAGGTTTAGGAGTAGGGGTAGTGTAGGGGGATAGAATGTACAGTTTCTACAGTAAACCATTACGCCTATGGAATGGCCTCACTAAGATAGCAAAACAAACCTCCGTGTGTGTGTGTGTGTGTGTGTGTGTGTGTTGGATCCGATCAGTGATTGTGGAAGTCTGTCATTAGAATGTGAAGATATGTATCATAGCACCTTCCACTAGCACCAGCTCCACAGGTAAACATATCCTTAATAGGATTCCTGTGAGACAGCCGTGTGTATGTGTGTGTGTGTGTGAGGTAAGAATGAGAGAGATGGGGTTAGGGTGAAGTTTACCGTAACCTCAATCTCACTCCTAATCCTTCCTAAAGGGAACATGACGGAACATGATTCCAATTCCAAAACCCAACTCTAAACAAAACCACACAGAGCACTGACCTCTCTCTCTCTCTCTCTTTCTCTTCCTCTTATCTCCTGAAATAGGGCGCCACGTTAAGTTGTTATAATAGCTGAACTGGCAGCTCAGTGGACTCTGAGTACCATTTATAGAACATACACGTTAAAATCTTGTTTTTTATCCTTCGTGAATCTAGACATGTTAAGTTTATGAAATGCTAGACGTATTTGAAATAACATAACACTGTGTCCTAAACAGTGTTGGGGGTAACGCATTACAAGTAACTTGACTTACGTAATCAGATTACTTTTTCAATTTAAAACAAAATATCTAAATTACTTTTTCAAATAAGTAACGCAAGTTACTTTTTAACATTTATTGACTGACTGAAGATTAGATTTAGAAATAAGACTGTTGAACTTCCTTCTCCTGTATCCTTATTCTTCTTTAATCCAGAATGGCAGCACAGCTGAAAGATTTGTTTGAGCTGCGCCCTCTACTGTTGAGGCGTAAATATGCATTTCCTTCAGTCTGAGGCTTTTTCATTTCACTTTTGGTGGAAAAGGGCCTTAACATTTGCCAAAAAAATAGAACCTTTTTTGTTGTTATTAAACAACAAACAAGCAAGCCCAGCCCAGCCCAGCCCAGGTGAGAAAAAGTAGCGCAAAAGTAATGTAATGCATTACTTTTCATAAAAAGTATCTAAGTAACATAATTAATTACTTTTTTTAGGGAGTAACGCAATATTTTAATGCCTTACTTTTAAAAGTAACTTTTCCCAACACTGGTCCTAAACAGGCTGGGATGCAACAAAAATTGACCAAAATGAATGATCATTAATTATTTAATTCTGCATTTCACAGGTGCTTCAAACGTTGCTCATGCAGTCAGAATTTAGAATCGGAAATATCAGTTTTATGTCCTATCCAGCTGTGATGACATCAAGAAATCCAAAATCATTTGGTTTTTATTCTTCTCAGTTGAAGAACTGAACTTTCAAATATCCTGAAAAAAAAAGAATCACGAATTTCGCAAACATTTTAAAGGGGGAGGGGGGTATTACACACAGTTTCTGCCAATCTCATGTTAATCTTGAGTACATGTAAAGTAACAATGCATCCTTCATAGCTCCGAAAAGTCTTTAGTTTTGTCATATTTATAAAAGATAGATACGCTAAACCGAGTCTTTCCGGAAAAAGCCAAGATCCTGGAGGCGTGTCTGCCGTCAGTGCCGTGGGCGGAGCTAAATATTCACGAGCGCGTGCAGCTTCTGCGTAGAGATCGCATGCTAGCTGCGACATCATTATAAATAAAAAGGGAACAAAGGCGTTCGTGTTGTTTACATTATATGCACTTGCGTGCCGATTGCCAACAAAACACAGACATCTGATGCAGCTTTACTCACCGTCCCCGAGCTGCAAATCCAGCACCGAACTGGGACTTGTTTACAAAGTATTCATCACTGAAATCACAGGAACAAACAAACATACGTGCACAAACCTCATCCACTGTTCCCTTGATGCTGGGTTCTTTGGGAAGCTGAAAAAGGTAATCTTTCCCTCACAACCAAAAACACACTCCTTCAGTGACAGGAGCTGAGTCTCATTTCGGAGGCTTCATCCTTCGGAGGTTGCATTTGAAGGCTGAATACTTCATCAAGGATGTCATATTTAAGAAAAGTAACTGTAATAAAACTGTCTCATATTCATTGTGATGTATAAAATACTGTAATTTCTTTTTTATGTTGCAATCTAATGGTTATTTTTCTTAAATGAGACTGATGATGTATGCAGCCTTCAAAGGGTGCAGCTCCTGAATTGGGATACAGCCATTGTTGAAAAATCTCTCGGCTTCCGTATCCCGAACGAAACGCGTTGATGGGCGTGCTCTTGCTCTTGCTCTGGGTGATGTGTGTGTGCACGCTTATCAGGGAGAAATGCCATACTAGAAAAAATCTCTCCGAAACCTGTATCGAAACCGGAAGTAGTCATTTGGCACAGAAATACTCCATCATACGTCCAACTCGTGTTTTGAAACTTTGGCCATGTTTAGCATGAGAATCCAACTCTTCAACAGTGTAAATAAGTCAGAATGCATGAAATAGCATTACACCCTCCCCCCCCCTTAAGAAGCACAACTGTTTTTAGCAGCAAATCAACATATTAAAATGATTTGTAAAGGATCATGTGACACTGAAGAGTAGAGTAATGATGCTGAAATTTGCCATCACAGTAATACATTTTTTTTTTTTAATATATTCAAATATATGTTATATTAAATTGTAATAATATTTCACAATATTACTCTTTTACAATATTTTAAATGCAGCCTCGATGAGCATAAGATACTTTTTTCAAAAACATTTTAAAAAATCTTACCGGCCTCAAACTTTTGAATGGTAGTGTATAATTAAATGCAAAATGCTTTAGGGGTACAGTTGTAGGATTTGAATTAGGATTAGTCTGAAATAATTATAATTAGCTTTAAATAAAAACAATACAAGTCTATGGTATGCAATCATTTAGATTGTAAGGTAAATGGGTGTGTGGGTGGATAGGAGTGTGTGTGGGAGTAAGTCAACCTTGCTCACATGCCAAAGGCTGTTCAAACTTTTTGCATTTGAACCTTGAACTCTTGTACTAGCCTTGTTATGCTCAGAACATCTTCTCTACTGTCATTCTGCTCTTATATAGTGTTATAAAATGAGAGAGAAAGACTGAGAGAGAGCAATGCATAGAGAATGAAGAATGACTAACACACGGTTTAGACAAAACACTCTCACGGAGAAATTCTACATTTATAGAGGTACTTAAATCAAGTCATAGTACCCTAAAACACACCACCAAATACTTCAAAACATGTTCTCTCTCTCTCTCTCTCTCTGTCTCTCTCTCTGCGTGTGTGTGTGTGCGCGCGCGTGGTTTGTTTTTGTGAATTGTGGGGACATTCCATAGGCGTAATGGTTTTTATACTGTACAAACCGTATTTTCTATCCCCCTACACCAACCCTACACCTAAACCTACCCATCACAGAAAACTGTGCACATTTTTACTTTCTCAAAAAAACTCATTATAAGCCTTTTGAAAAATGGGGACATAATGTCCTCATAAGTCACCCTCTCCTTGTAATACCTATGTCATACCCATGTCATTATACAAATTTGTGTCCTGATATGTCACAAAAACACGCACAGTGTGTGTGTGTGTGTGTCAAACAGGAACTGTTCCAAATGCTCACAAGCTCAGAAAAGACGATGGGAAGGATTCCACACTGTAATGAGAAACAGATGACCACTTACATCAGTGTGTGTGTTTTGGCTTAGTTCTCACACATCATTATTATGGTCATTTTATTGAACTGAAAAATGTGTAACTGAATGTACTCACAGTTATTCTACCCCTCTCGGTCCCCCCTCCTCTTNCCTCATCTTTTTTTCCCCCTCAGCACCCCCCTCCTCCCACCTTCTGTCTCTTGTCTGGCCTCAGATTGAACTTACATAAGCTTACAGAGTGTTTTGTGTCTTTCTCTCACTCTACCCAATTGGTTTAGTCTTCCTTAGGCCAGAAACATGTATGCAAACGCAAATGTTTCTAGCTTTTGTCCAGTTTGTGTCATTGTTTTTGTTATCTGTAAAGATAGCCTGTTACTGTGTGCAATTAATTACATGTTTAATGGTATTCATTGTTTTTAACACCATTAGCACATTTATTTAATTTGACGTAATTGTTTAATTTGCAACATTCAGAGGTAATTGTAACAGATTGAAACGGTTGTGAATAAAAGCTAAAAAATCAGTATTATTCATGTTGATTAAAGCAACAAGGTACTCAAAGCTGTGTGTTACAGTGATTTTTACCACAGATAATGGGTATTATTACATATAATGTGACTGTAAAAAATACTCTTTACAATAAAACACTCCTCAACTGCCACTAGTTGGGTAAAAAAGATAATCCCGCCCCAAACTAACACCATTGGTTTAGCAACTGTTGAGCCACTTATCTTACAAATGCATACACTGTAATCCTGAATAAGTTGGGCTAACTTGAGTTATGATGTTCCCAATTTTAAGTAAGCAGAACTATCCATTTTTAAGTTTGTAGTACTTATGCATGTTAATTGCTTCTAACTTGAAGTATTAAGTTAGCTAACCCATACATTTTGATAGCAATTTACATACAAATTTTAGTTAATTAACTTTTTTATAATGAGTTCTTGCAAATCAAATGAGTTACTTACTTCACTGTAAACCCTATGTCAGAACTCAAAAAAAGTTGAATGAGAATTTTTTAAGTTAAGAAACTCAAAGTTTAAGTAAGATTTTTATTTTGTACTCATACATTTTTATTGTTCTTAACTTGAAATATTTGAGTACACTAATTTAAACATTTAACTTAATTATCAGGTTATCTCAACATACATATTTTGCTGGCTATAACAAACTAATTCAGAAAATGCCAACTTGCTAATTTGCTAACATGTTAACAATAGCATGATATAGCACTGACTGAACGAGTACAGCAACTTAAAACATGTAACTTACCTGCTCTCAAACCAAGCCTCATACACCACTTGTCACCATGATGGTAACTCTCCAAAAACCCACATTAACAGAAACTCTTCTAAATTAGCATAACAAAACATTAATCACTACTAAATCTCCATTACCATTAATCTTGCACAAAAAAAAAACATTATATAGCACATCATTTTAGCATTTATTCTCCCTTTCGAGTGCCATGGGCAAAGCATGGTGGGAAATAAAATATCCCAGCACTGTTTAATTTAAACCTAAGTTAGTCTAAATTAAAAGAAATGAATTCATACAATTCAAAACAATGAAACAGTTCAGTTTACTTGAATATGTTCAAGTGCTGTGAACTCCAAAGGAAAAAAAGTTCTAAATACTCATAACAGTTAATTTAACTGAACTAATTTGTTAAATTTAAGTTTGTCCTACTCAAACCAATTAAGTATTTTTACCAGGGTCATTATTGTCCCCACCACTTTTTGAAACATCTCGCGGCACAGATTTATCTTATACAAAGGAAGCTGATTAGCAATTTGTTCGTGTTAAAAAAAGAGGCGATCTGATGCTGGAATGTATTGTTTTTTAAATCATGCAGAGTTTTCGTTGCCACTGTTATTAATGGCAGAAAGCAACAGAAGGTGCTTCAATCTATTGCTTAGCACTGTTGCGGAGACTCTCTATTCGTTCGGTGAAATCACAAAACAAAATGCACACAAACGTGTCCCTGCTGTTGATATACAATCAGTAGCTGCATTTACACGGACCCTAATAATCCGACTGTCATCGGACTAGTAACACAGTCGGAATAAAAAAGTCACAAGTAACCACGTCAATCAAGATGAATTGGCCAAATTCGATTAATTTCATTCGGATTGAAAGGGATTGTTTAAACCTTTTCTAATCCAATCGAGAGGACGTGTAACATTTGATCGGATTGAAAACTACGCATGTGCAATAATGTAGAGATGGTGTAATGACGTATGATGCGTGGAATGAGATGTTGTTGTTTATGTTGAATAAAGTATAATAAATGACGATCGTGTCATTCTAAAATTCTCCTTCCACTCATCGTCTGTGAAGTGGAGCAGGACAACGTCCCACTAGTCCTTGTTTCGAACTCTCATCCTCAGACGCCTTGTTTTGGGCGCGGGGTGTTCTTACTGCTTGATAAATATAAGCAGCACGATACAACTGTTCATGTGCTCATTGTCTCCTAATTAGGACCCGAAATAGATATATATTCAGTCTGCTCTTTAAAACAAAGAGAAGAAGCAATATAGGAGAATAATATGCATAAACAGCAGGAAACTCTATATATTCGTGCAGTGTGTGCATGTCAATAAATCAATTCAATTTTAAGCTTGTGACATTTAAACACACACATCAACCCGATCACTTTATTTAGCCTTCATGTAAACATTACGTTCGGACAAAAGGTGTCCATGTAAACACAGCTGCTGATGAACATCTTTGGTTTTAATGAGAAGAAAAAAAATAACTAAGCAAGGGCACACTTAACAAAACAAATTTTACACACTTGTACCATTTAAAAATTCAGCCTATAGTTAATGCCATTGACATCTAAAGGGAACTCTATCACCCCCTTGGGTACTGGAAGTTTGTTACGATCACACTAGTACACATAGAACACATACAAAAGTTTGTACAATGCTACTTCATTCTGTGTTTGTGTACTAGCATAATATCTTTCAGGGGTCCGTTTCAATAAGGAGGTTCAACCAACTCTGAGTTAAAACTTAAACTCTGAGTTGACTTACCCTGAAATGGGAAACTCAGAGTTTTCTGTTTCAGAACAGCTGAATTGAGTTAGTTCAATCCACTTTTTTGCAAATTATGTTCTATTTATCATGTAGGCTAAAAGTAGCAGTTCTTTGCAATGAGTGTAAATAGTAATTAGATGCTATTTATTTTTATACTGGCAGATACATACTATTTGCACCTCGGTATTGTTGTACATTAAAAGGATGCAATAATAACAGAGTGAAAATGATTGTATCATTATTAAACACTCGTTAGGCAATTCACTTCCACTTTTAGAACATTTTCTTCATTTTTATTGAAAATAAATGCCTTTCTGATGTGATATGTGATGGAAAAAGGGAGAATAACGAGTTCGGCACAAGGCGGATTCGAACCCAGGCAAACACGTCATAAGTTATCTCATCGTGGTCAACACGCTACTGCCTACTCCACTGAAGCCATTCAGCAAACGTGTTGATTTTAACCTTGTATGACATTGGTGGGCGGAGCTACTGTAAATTCGCACTTAGTAATAGACACTCCGAATAATCTTGTTTTCCGTTTGCATTAAGATTATTTTCATTACCACACTGGCAGATATTGATAATTTTACTTAAGTAAAATGCACTTAATTTAGATCCCCCCAGGAAACAAGACTAAATATCTTATATCATTTTCTTATACAAAATCCATCTTGATTTAAGAATTTTTAGATATTTGTACTTGAAATATGACAAAAAATACTCAGTAAGAAAAGCATTTTTGCAGCATGAATGAATGAATGAATGAACTATTTAAACATCACTTGCACTTTAAAAAAGGGGATGAGATCAAAGGAAACTCTGAGTTTACCGAAGAAAACCTGCTCCCGACCAGGTTAGGTTCACAGAGTAAGATACCATGGTAACTGACTCTGAGTAAGAGTTACCTCCCTTTTAGAAACGGGCTTGACTTACCCTGCTTTCTCGGGTTTGACATACCTCCCATTCTGAAACAGAAAACCCAGAGTTTCCCTCATTTCAGGGTTAACATACTCAGAGTTTTCACTTAACCTCCTTTCTGAAAGGGGCCCCTGTCCTCATGCATCCATCTAATTTACTCACTCTATCTCTTTTCCTGAGTATTGGAGGTTTGTTACTACTACAGTAATACTACAACAGATACAGAAGTATGTACGACGGTACTTACATTTTGTGTTTGCGTACTTGCATAGAGTATGTTTCAGTCCATCTCATTTACTCCTTCTCTCTCTCTCTCTCTCTCTCTCTCTCTCTTTCTCTCTATCTTTTTATCTGAGGGAATTAGACACTGAAATGGCATTTACTGTATAAAAACCATTGAGAGGAGAGCTTTGTGAACATGACCTAAGGGAGAAAAAAAAAAAAAAACTGATCACACGTTGTATCAAATATATCCATTCCACTTTTCCATTACAGCTAAAACATCCCATTTCTCCCATTGCAGAAGATAGAGGTTTACCTCCAAACCTTAACCTCTGACCCCCACAAATATGTGTGTGTATTCTTTGTGTATGTGTTGGATCATTTTGAAAGATATGAGATTGTTATTATTGCTTGTGATGCCCTGAAGTGATAGGGCAGAGGATATTTGCTGCACTCTCACAATGTTGGCATGTCTTATTGTTTGTGTGTGGATAAACGTTTGTGTTGTGTATGTGCAACACCTGGGGCGTAGACATCTTGTGTGGTGACTCAAGTGTTCCTGTTTGGGGCTTTTACATGGCATCTTAACTGGTTTAATAATGACACATTGACAAAATCCCCAGTGAACTTCTGTCCCTCAAGCAATGTAGATGCCCTATTGAATACTATCCATCCTATAAAGTGGGCGAATCTCTAAAAACATTTGGTAACACTTTAGTATATGGAACACATATAAACTATTAACTACGACTTTTCCCTCAATAAACTCCTAATTTACTAATTTACTAATTAATAGTTAGTAAGGTAGTTTTTAAGTTTAGGTATTGGGTAGAATTGAGAATGTAGAATAAGGTCATGCAGAATTATGCGTCAATATGTGCTTAATAAGTACTAATAAATAGCCAATATTCTAATAATATGCATGATAATAAGAAACCAGTTAAAATACATTAAAATAAAGTGTTATCGAACATTTCTGGCTCATATTTCACTCTTAAAACAATGTAAATCAATGAAAAAGTTGGAAATGTGTATAGACATGATTAAATATATTACTCAAAAGTATGAACTTTCTAATAACCAGCAATCAGCTCTGTAACCATGTCCCAATTTGCACCGAAAGTGCTGTTTTGAGTATTTTAAAAGTGTTTTAGAGTGTTATTTAAGCAGTATGTTTTATCAGATTGCAAACTTCCATAATCCATTTCATAGAGAGGAATAACATGAGTTCAGGGGGCTGAAACGACATGATATGAAACTTCCCTGCTGAGGGTGAGATGAGCTAAGACAGACAAATTGTTTCTCTCCAAAACAGGAAGTGAGAAAAAATTTAACTTCCTGCTCAGGAGACAGTTGGGTGCATAAAGCCCACAGAGACAATAGTGTATCAAATTCCTATTTTTACATCTGTTTTACAGTCTTTCACTCCCTGATCTCCTTTTATTCAGTTATGTATATCAGAAAACTTTTTTTTTCATTAATTTGTCACATAATACTTCAAAGAATGTTGTTACACAATCAATCTTTGTCTTAAGTTATTTTTCATCATTCCACAATCCTTCTTCAGAAAATGCCTTCCTTCTCTTGATATTTTCCTTTGTTCATTCATCTTCATTTCAGATATGATTGTTATTAAGCACACAGTGGCTGATATTGATATTCACAATACAAACAACAATCTGAGACAGCAGTAATGAACTTTTAATATTAGTACATCCACTGCCAATCAAAACTGTCATTCATATCTGTGGGCGATGAAGTTTACAAGACACTATGCACTCTGGGAAATGATATTTCTCTCTTTTTTGCTAGTCTTCATTATTTATGTATTCCGTTAATAAATTTCCTTTGAGGTCAGGGTGGAATATTTGAAAGGGATATGTGGGTAGTTTCTTTTTAACTGAAACAAAATTTTTCTCTGAGAGCGTGGGCATAAGATGTGTATCATAAATAAGATTTTATTATTTCATAATAATTTAATTTCCTTTTTATGATGTCAGTATAATTGAAGTCTAATGTGATACTTTAAATCAGCTATTTACAAATGAATTGCAGGTCTGTTCTAATGCTAATTTCAATCAATGCTATCAACTTTTAAAAGGAAGGATGAAAATGATTCCCATATATGTTTTGTTGTTGATGTGGTACGTACATTCAATCAGACTTTCATATTTAGAACTACAAAATAATCTCAATATTTGATTTCATAGGTTTGATTTAATACATTATTGCATTGCCAGTGTAAAATCTTGATACTGAAGCAAAACTAGTTGAGAACTACAAGAATTAATAATAGTATTAATAAAAATCTTACATATGGAATCCCACCCCTGTTGTTTATTTGGTTGCTTGTATTAGTCTGATACAGTTTATGTACTTCATTAGTTTGTAATAATGGTAATAAATATACAATTCATTCTCTTCTTCACTCTGGCCAGCTCAGTTATTGATTATTTTCTCCATATGTTCCATAACCTCTAATTTCCCAACAATTGGCTTAACACAAGAACATCAGAGGTCTAATTCAACCTCCCGACGATCAATAACTGTGATTACACAGAGAAAGAGCTGAAGGAGGACGATTTTAGGGAATGGAATGACTGGTAAAGTGTCTTACTGTCAACAAAATGCTCAGCTGTTAAGCTTGTACATGCCCAAGAGGCATTTTTCTCATGTTTTTTGATTTATGTGTGTTTCTCTATTTAAAACAAGACACATGGCTCAGACATTATATAATAAAGGCAATAAAACTTGCAATACGAATTAGTATAAATACAGATCACACAACCCACAAAAGTTATTTAGTTGGAGACACACAGATATTGACTATTCTCTGAACTGCAAAGCCAGACTTAGTCAGCTCAGTATTACAGCAGTCGAGTTACATCTGCCTTTGTTTGATGTGTCTGTGCAGCAGATTTGATGTGATAAGCAAAAAATAAAGTTTTTCATCATTATTACTTTAGATTTTAAATGTATAAACTTGGTGTGATAACAAGTGGATTATAGAGTTAACGTTTGTTCCAAAACCAGTTATTGTTAACTAAAATTAAAACTATCAAAACAAGGCTTCATTAAAGGATTAGTTCACTTTCAAATGAAAATTACCCCAAGCTTTACTCACCCTCAAGCCATCCTAGGTGTATATGACTTTCTTCTTTTTAATGAACACAATTGGAGATATATTTGTGTAAAAAAATAAAAATAAAAATCATATTTAACAAATTATGAAGTAAAATATCTAGCTTTCGCCAGACTGCCTTTCATATTCTACTTACAGAGAAAGTGTAAAACTCTCACAGTTCCAAAAGCTTACGTTATACGCCTTCCATATTCAACTTGCGGAAAAAGCTTAACTGACACGATGCCAGTTCTGTTTTTTTGTTTGTTTGTTTGTTTGTTTTTCTCTCCATAATTTGAATATGGAAGGCAGTCTGGCAGAAGCTAGACATTTTACTTCATAACTTGTTAAATATGGATATATATATTTTTTTTCAAATATCCATATCCCCCCCAGGAGCCGTGTGGAGTACGTTTATGATGGATGGATGTGGATGTGGCACTTTCTTCAGCTCATACTCATTGATCCCGCTCACTCCTATTATAAAGCTCGGATGCGTCATATTTATTAATATATCTCAGATTGTGTTCATCAGAAATAAGAAAGTCATATACACCTATATAATGGCTTAAGGGTGAGTAAAGCTTGGGGTGATTTTCATTTGAAAGTGAACTAATCCTTTAATTGAGATAAAGCTGAAATTAAATAAAAAATATTAGATGAAAAACTTAAAAACTTTATGAGAAAACAAAAAATGAAAATTATAAATGTTGCCTTGGCAACTAACTAAAATAAAATAAGTTGAAGTACTAAAATTACTAAAAATAAAAATAAAGCTAAAATTAAATGTTTTTTTTTTTAAACTGATACAAATGACAGTCACATGACAAAATTACTAAAATTTGAGCTAAAATTTAAATGAAAATTTTAAATAAAAGCTAATTCAAAAATATAAATAAATAGTATATAAATAATACTAAAATGACACTGACCTAGAAAGCATTTGAAAATCATATCACAAACACTGTTCCAAAACATAGATTCCAGATTCCAGTGTAGCACTGCATGTATACCCTTTACATTGAAAACAATCCCAGAATTCATTGTGACTGACAAGACAAATTTTGCATTGTTATATGTTTTGTATCATTATATGTGTTGCTGCCCTGTCTCAAATCACTTATAAGGTTCTATTTCAGTTAGCTTATGTAAGTAGTAGATAGGCAGCTTAGTGGGGTTTAGAACAGTTTTCTTGGGAAGTTCCTACTAATGTGTTGTACTGTAGGTCAAATTACAATGTGATTTGTGTTGAAGTGTGTAGATTCATATTTTCACTTCCCAACAAAGACAGTAAGCAAAATGAAGAGCAAAGGTTGTGCATTGGCTGTGTAGCTAATGCTAATCTGTGTATTTTATCATTTATGTTTAGCCACAGAGAATACTGAGAAATGTTAATATATCACACAAGACTGTCACTTCAGAAACCCCAAGATTACAAGCTTTATCATTATTCTTCTTCACCAGAACCAACTTGAGACCAACTAATAAAACCATCAGACTTGTGCAACGAAACTTATCTATTAGCCTTATCAATTAGCCACCAACATGATGCTTTAATTGACATGCCCCCCACTCTGAAAGTCTGGGCTTAAAGAAAATCCTGAGCTTCCCAATGGTTATTACAACATTGTGGCATTCATTTGTGCTCATCATTTAAATATGATCATACCGATATGACTTGAAGGCAGCATTAGATAACTGTCATTGATAGCAGCGCACAGGGTGCTTAAGAAAGACAAAAACAAAGAAAGTGCAATATATCCTTTAAAGCTACTTCTTCAAATGTAAACTAATCCTTCAGGCAGTTTATTCACTCTGTCACCTTTTGTCTCATTGTTTTCTCCGTCCTGTTTTGTGCTTTACAGACACAGTAACAGACCTGTTAGCTTAGCGTGATGAATGTAGCCAATAACAGCGCACGCTGCTCCTCTACTATTCTAATGTTACATTTACATATGCTTACCCGCAAGGCCAAAACACTCTCTCTTCTTCTCTGTGTGTTTCTCATTATCTTGTATCGTATCTAACATAAATCTCAAGCGCAATGTGGCATTAATTATTATTACCCTAATTACGACAAACTAGCAGCTGACACACCTAGACTCTGTTTTTGTTTTCACATGAAGGGAAGAAGGGGTGAATTCACAGATTTCTCCACTTTTGTGCGCAAAAACATACTTCTTATTCACTAACCACCCGCAATCCAGTAGCAAACTAGCTGCTAAATTTGCAGATAAACAGGAACCCTGTTGAAAAAAACAGCATATATTGGGGTTAGGTAGGAGCATGGCAGCTGGTTTGAGCTGGTTTAAGTTGGTCCTTAGATGGTCATGAGCTGGTTTAAGATGGTCAAGTGCTGGTCCTTAGCAACTAGCTTCAGCTCAGGACCAGCTTAAACCAGCTCATGACCAACTAAGGACCAACGTAAACCAGCTCAAACCAGCTGCCATGTTTCAAAACATACCTAACGAGTATATGCTGATATTTTCAACAGGGAACTCAACTTTCATTCTTTCTTTATGGTTTAGGTTTTTTTTATAGATTGCACTCTACTCACAAAAATCACAATTAATGTCTTGTTACTTCCACCCACCTTTTCTGTTGGTCATTCAAGCAAATGATCATCAACGTATCATGCATTTGAGCAAACTTTCAGTGTATACTCAATGGTAAATTTATACTACAGTCCCAGTAAAGTAAGTCAGATTGCTGTAGTCTGCTGGATCCTCCGGAACATGGCTCTCAGAAATACCCCATAAGGATTGGAAATTGTGTCATTTTAAGTGTTTTCAGCACATTTTGTGGGGGATGGTGCCATTAATTGATTTCTTAAAGTGAATTCTTCAAGTAAATTGTCTGCTTTATCACCTTTTAGTTCCATCATCTGACATATTTCTGAGTGAAACAGACTTTTTTTGTTTCCATCAGAAATTGACTGGATTATGAAAAGTGGGCATTAAGCCCAGGATACACTGCATGATTTTAGCAATCCTATAAGATCATTACAAATCACACTGTGCGACATGGATCCATTGAACTTCGGTACGACAAGCATGTAGACTATACGATGATGACACCTGTTGACTCGTAGGCTACGATGCAAGTTTCTATAGAAGAATAAAACGTCATCAGCATGCGCTACGGGTAAACAAAAAGACCATGTTGAATCCCACTTTGACAGTTGTAGTTTTTATGTGTGCTGAAAATAAAAAGGAAGCGGCGAAAGAAGAAGGGAAATAAGCTTGAGGTAAGCAATACAAAGTCAATGGAGACGGTTGGATTGTTTTCCCCCTCGGTGGGCGTGGTTTTCAGATTATGACGCATGTCGCTCTGTCTCTATGATCATGCTGAATTTCTGACACTGTCAGAAAATGATCGTAGGCTATCTTTGGTCGCAAGACCGGGAAAACAGCCGTCTTTGAACCTCTCTCACTGTACGACATCGGACCACTGATTAAGAGCCACGATTACAGAAATCGCCACGATTGTTTCACGATGGCAATCTTTGCCACAGCCAAAAATCATGCAGTGTATCCCGGGCTTAACATAACAAAACAAAACCAGGCAGGTGTGAGGAGGGAAAGGGGTTTAAACATCATAAAAGACNTTATTGGCTGGTCAGTAAACGTAGGTCGTAGCAGCAGTGCGATAGAGACAGAGCGCATTTATTATAATCTGAAAACCACGCCCACCGAGGGGGAAAACAATCCAACCGTCTCCATTGACTTTGAAAGTGAAGTGACATGTACAAAAAACAGAACAATGGCTAAAAGCTGCTGTGTGACAAGGTGTACAGCTAACAAGCTAAAAAACCCAGAAATAAGTTTTATAAGCTGTCAACCCCCAAAAACGAATGTTTAAGGACACAAAAGTGGATACAGACAGTGAGACAGAGCGCAACGGGTCATATTACTATAAGAACTACACTGGAGGGGAACGTAATCGGCGACAACATATGCTAAACAAACAAACAAAAAAAAACCATTCATTATTTTCGACCATGTCAAAGAATTATTTCACCTGTCGCCGATTACGTTCCCCTCCAGTGTAGTTCTTATAGTAATATGACCCGTTGCGCTCTGTCTCACTGCCTGTATCCACTTTTGTGTCCTTAAACATTAGTTTTTTGGGGTCGACAGCTTATAAAAACTTATTTCTGGGTTTTTTATCTTGTTAGCTGTACACCTTGTCACACAGCAGCTTTTAGGCATTGTTCTGTTTTTTGTAATAAGTCAGAAAAGACAAGAAGGCAGCCTCACGCAATACAAAGTCAATGGAGACGGTTGGATTGTTTTCCCCCTCGGTGGGCGTGGTTTTCAGATTATGACGCGTGTCGCTCTGTCTCTATGATCATGCTGAATTTCTGACACGGTCAGAAAATGATCGTAGGCTATCTTTGGTCGCAAGACCGGGAAAACAGCCGTCTTTGAACCTCTCTCACTGTACGACATCGGACCACTGATTAAGAGCCACGATTACAGAAATCGCCACGATTGTTTCACGATGGCAATCTTTGCCACAGCCAAAAATCATGCAGTGTATCCCGGGCTTAACATAACAAAACAAAACCAGGCAGGTGTGAGGAGGGAAAGGGGTTTAAACATCATAAAAGACGGCAAATGGGTGTTTTAGTTTGATACAACATGCACATTGTGAAAAGCATGAATCGTGCACAATATGCCGGAAATTAGTTCCGAAATTACCAAACAAGTCATTGTTTTCTGCTTTTCTAGATGGTCCATACAGACAAGGTCACCTGTCCACACCTCATCCACGTATGTTTAACGACATTTACAATGATCTTCATCACGTTGCGAAAGAGACAAGGACACATACATTTCATAATTGGATTCAAAAGCTCTCCAATCTTTGTGTTGTTCCTGTCCTCCCTGGATGGGCAGCTTTATGAAGCTTTGACTGTGAACAGAGGCAGCACTTTATTTCCGCCTGGTTAGGCAGAATAGATCCTCATCAAATCGCTCTTTTTAAGACAATGTGCACGTGGGCGTATGGCTTTGGGCTTATTTGACAGCATCAAATGGATTTCAGAAGAAAGGAAATATCGTCGTTTATGAAATAATCCCCTCATAGTTATTTCATCCTCGCGCTGGTGTGCGTGCCATCGTTTTGCGCCTTTCCTCATTTTCTTATGTCCTTTTTTCTTTTTATTTAGGCTGAATAGATGCTGACAGAGGAAGAGAGGGAGGAATAGACTTCGAAAGGATGATGTTGTACTTTATTTAGATTAGACGTCTATGGTATGGGCTGTGAATTATGGCTGACGTCTCGGGTCAGTGTTTCTTATTGTGGTGGAGGAGACGACAAGAAAGTGCCCGTTTCTCGTTTTCCATCTACGTCTTTCTCTCATACATCTCCGCATCTTGAAAAGAAGCCCAAGAGGTGTGAATGTGTGTGTGAATGTATATAAATATGGTCGCTAACAAGATTACAGGCTACGAGTGAGTGGATGATGGGAGGAAAAGGAACATGTTGCACATGTTTTAAGAAGCTATGTTTAAGAATAACGCTCTCAAACCCACACAAACCCACTGCTTTCCAGAAACCAGGATTCTGCTGTTTTGCGGGTTTGTTAAACAGGCCTCTTTGCTCATTATTTAGCGTGATTTGGTTGGTGTGGTTGTAATGTTTATTAGCTTAGTGCTTGTAGCCAAAGAGTGTCAGCCAAAGTAGTGGACATGTGGCTTTTCGGGTCGTTTATAGGGATGTCGTAGAAGTAGGCTTGCTTTGTGAAGGCTTGAATTATGCAGCAGCAAATGTTGCATAAATGCTAGTAGTGTTAGTGTAGATTTTAAATTATCCACTTAAATTGATCTATTTTGCTCCACGTTCCTGATATATTGTGCACAATTAATTAGTGCACATTAACTCTTTCCCTGCAATGCTTTTATCACTTGTTTCTGTTTCTTTTTTGTCTGTGTTTTGATCCGGAGATTCTGTACTCATTTAGAAGTTGCATAATAGCGACCCCTACCGTGAAACTAAACAATTTTGAGACGCAGTCACATTTATTATTGTTCAGCAATTTTTTTTAGGCAAAATCCAGTCATTTCAATAGGAATCCAGGCAATCAAGAATTACATACGAGAGCGAAAGTATTCCATGCACAGATTTTGCAGGTGGTTTTTACCACTAAATTTATCAGAAATTTTGCTAATGCACACCATTATTCTGAAGAAAAAAATGGTTTCATAATATATGCTTAGCTTTTCCGCTACCTTGCAATGTGGCTAATGCATAATGTTAACCAGTAGCATTGTTTTAGCAAACTAGCATTCAGGTCATGCTTTATTGAGGTTAATGTAAAGTCCACTTTTCATGAAAACAAAATAAAAAAACTCCACAATTCGCTACAAAATGATACATTATAAGTCAAATGGATTGTAAATGCTGTTTGAATGTTGAATTGTGAGGTATAAAAAGTGTTTTGTTCATTTTCTTGGCCAATGTGACTGCAGTCTTCAATGTTATATTGACATCTGTTAGTGTAGATGTAGCATCAAGCAAAAGCATCACATTTTTAGTTACGAATTCCATTCAGTTCCATCAGGATTTTGTTCCTAGGTGTATATGACTTTCTTCTTTCTGATGAACACAATCTGAGTTATATTAATAAATGTCCTGACACATCCAGGCTTTATAATGGCAGTGAACGTGACCAATAAGTATGAAACCGCCTTCTGTATTCAACTTAGGAAGAAAGTGTAAGGCCTCTCGCAGTTCAAAACGATTACTTTACATCCTACGGATATTTATTAATATAACTCCAATTTTGTTCATCAGAAAGAAGAAAGTCTTATACACCTAGGATGGCTTGAGGGTTAGTAAAGCTTGGGATAATTTTCATTATGAACTAATCCTTTAGATTAGATTTGTAGTGTAATCAGTCACCATGAGCAAGCGTCAATCTAACACAATTCTATTTTCAGCAAAGCAGAACTATGATTATTTCTGTGCCAGTGTCACATTGCCTTGTGTAGAGGGGGTCAGAACCACAATTGATTTCGGTAAATATGCACAAAAAAATATTTACAGATAATTGTACTCTTACTGTCACTCCCTATCACTAATTACATAAGTAGCCTACATAATGATTATTGGTGTGTTGTCAATATACAGTGCCTAAAATAACAACAGAATGCATTAGTCAGTCACTTTGGGCTGCAATAATTGAAAAAAAAGTATTTGTGGAACTGACCATTGGTAAGTTTTCACATAAGGCCAAGCCTTTTTTTTTTTTTTACATAATTTCAGACCTATTTGTCTATCATACTATTCATTTTTTGTTGCATATAACTTTTTAACAGTGGAAAAAATTACTTTAACAAAACATTATCTTTGTGACATTTCCTACAGCGATTCCATTAAAACATAATAGGATAAAGTGTATTGTGATTTATTTCTTTCCCCAACTTTGACGAGATTTTCCATCATTTATGACTCAACGCTTCACCGGCATTAAAGGTGCAATATGTAAAATGTTCTGTCCGCTAGAGGTCACTAGAAGCCTATTCAAAACAAAGACGTAGCTTGATGATGCCAAGTTTGAGCGCGGAATCTTGGGACATGTGGTCTTCACCTCACAGCCGGTGGAAAATAATCGGGATAGGACTCGGGCAGAAATCATGTTCATGGATGCCATTATTAACGTTACTTTAGTATGAAGCAGAGCAGGACCGAGAGTTGTGGGAGCTGAACGAGGCCGCTTGACTGATTGCGCAAAACAAGCCTCACGAGCAGCGGAACTTTTATTATGCCGCAGGCGCCGCTTCCGCTTTTCCGGTCATGAATATGAGGTAACACAGCTCTGTTTATCAAATCAGATACAGTTGAGTGTGTTGAAAATGATGTTATAATGTTATAAAAGGCTGCTGTGAGACACTTGTTGCACACTGCAGTAAGCTAGATCGATTTTAGAATATCATGTTATGTCTTGTGTTGATAAATGGCATGAAATTAATTTTAAAACATATTGTATGATGGAGAAAATGCTGTATTACTGTTACCAAAAATAAAGCTGCATCTGATTATGCTATGTTAGCTACTTTACAAAATAGTGTTTTTCTCTGAGGCATGATAAAGCATGATACTCGCAAAAAATCAAGAAAATTAGATTTAAACAATAAGACTTAACATGTTGAGCTATATAACAACAATTAGTTTTGTGTCTATAAATATATCAAAACAGTTGTTCCCTTGTCTATTAAAACATGTAATATATTAAAGCATCTTTGGTGTCTCCATGATTTCTACAAAATAAACCGGAAACTGAGGGTAACGCGGGTATAATGCGGGTATTGACTGGCGACTCCCTCACATGTCCCGGAGCCTTGGTTAAAATTGCAATTTTCTCAAGATTTACAAATAGTTGGAAACATTTGGGATATTGTAAGTACTCAAGTGAACAAAATATATAACACTGGCCTAGTGGTTTTTGGATATTTTACTGCAAAATTCTTACATATTGCACCGTTAACGTGAAGAAGATCTGCATAAACCAGAAGGAGTGGATAGAAGTTGTTGACTCACAAGTAAGCTAACGTGATCGGCAAACATTCAACTGCATATAAATCAAACCTGCCTAACGTTGTCGAGAAAAATGTTGACGCCCACAAAAAGGTATACAACTGTGCAAGCTTTGGGGGTGTTGATGGACTCGATCTATGATAATTTTTTTATTTTTTAATGTTTCAATGTTTTGATCATTCTGAATCTGATCCAGACGAAGTCTTTGACAAAAATGCAATTTTCGCAGCTTGTTCGAAATGCTTTTTTTTTTTTTTTTTTTTTTTTTTTTTTTTTTTTTTTTTTTACTAACCCACATTCAAGTGTTAATCAAAGCTAGACTTTTTTTAATGCAGAGGTTCTATTCTTTCTTTTGATATATTCACTGTTTACATATTCATATAACAAAATATTCTAGGGGCCATGAAAGATTTGTGAATGTGATCAAAAATGCTGGCGCTGACTGACAACTTAAAAATCATATTCTGGTGGGGAAAGAGTTAACTGTGTTCTTACTGTCATATAGTGTCATTGTGAATTCAACAGCCTCAAAAGTGTTGAATATGTTGCAGACATACTGGACCTGAAACTACTTATGTCTCTATTGCTTTGCTTTAATGCATCCATCCTCTTAATTTCAAGAGAACAGAACCATCCTCAAACATAGTGGCCTATTTTAGTTGGTCAGAGGATAAAATATAATTTTTTATTGAGTAGGTTTGCCTCTTACAAAAATTCACATTAAAGTGAAAAGAACTGTTATTTTTTAGATAGGATAGATTGTTGTTTATTTTTTTGCCTTTCTGCCCCTTCTACAGTAAAACCAAGCCAGTAGGGGAACTCTGACCTGATGATATTGAGCAAGAGATACACAGGAAACTCAAGCTTCATGCATGTGTTAACTTTCTTTCTTTCACTCTCTTTCTTTCACACAAACAATGTATAAGAATACTGAGCAGAGTTTACATTAAAACAAACACTTCAAGTAGTTTTACCTTTATTAATCTGAATTAACATAGTTTATGTGTGTTAGTTTATCTGCACTTAAAGAGCATGACATGGTGGTAGCCCTAAAACAGGATGTGGTGATGCGTCAAACAGGAAGTAAGCCGTGTTAGATACAATAATGTCACATGGAATGGGTGTCTGTCTACTCATTTGACTGCACAGACCTAACCGTTTTTCTTCTTCTTCTTGTTATAGTTTATGACAAAACAACATTTTCATTTTAAGATAGCCATTTAAAGATGAAAATGTTCCAAAAAAACCTGTTATGCAAATAACTGTTCTTGGCCATTACAGTTTGCAACAAAATGTTCCAAAATGTACTAATTGTGTTATAAGGTACTGAACAAACTATGCTTCAATAGGCTTTTTTTAATGACAGAGACCTGGGATTCTACAGCAGTAGATAGTGAACAAGTGTCAGAACCTTAATAAGAGGGGTACACTTATTACAAAACTTTTTGACTAAACCTTTAGTAGGAAAACAGAAGTTCAGTTTGTTTGGCACAATTAGCCATTTAGTTCATATTTTAAAGTGTCTACATCTATAGCCTAAAGAACAATACTAATGAATGCATAACAATGTAAATAATATGTAATTACTTTTTGGAGCAATTTGTATACTTTGTTATTAGGCCTTTATGCACTATACAGAACATTACAGTACGTACGAAATGCTTTATTGTAAGTTAAGTACAACTAAGCCTACTTACCCATTTTGACTCTGGCATTTAGACTTTAAAGTGGAGAACAGAATGACATTTTAGTTTCGTTGGCACTTAGTCTCGTAACACAGAGTTCTAGAAATCTGTCTCTATAAAATCCTTTTTTTTTAAATTTACAAGAGGCATACAATTTCCAGGTAATCATTCTGATGCAGGCCTATGTCGTGTGTACGGAAAAGGTTGCATACGTTGAGTCGGATATTACACAGAGGTTCGTAGAGATGAGGCGGTGAGAGAGAGAGAGAGAGGCAGAGCTGGAGTGATTGTGAGGGGCGGAGGAAAGAGAGCCTGTTCTCAGCGCTTATCACACTCAGAGCAGTGCAGAGAGACAGTCGGAGTAACAGCGCTCACTCACTCACTCACTCAGTCAACCGCATTCTGTCCGAGCAAAGCCCGAGCTGCCCGAGCCTCAAGCATGGTCTCTATAATCTCAGACCTGGACCCTCTCAAGAGCTGGAACGTGTTAAGGTAAGACCCGACACGAACATGCATGCGGAGAGCGCCGAGTGTCTCCATCTCCCCGCGCTGAGCACGCGCTCTTCCGCTCCGCTCCGCTCGACTCCAACACAAATGTTGTGAGAATTACGCACGGCTGCGTGTGCCATTTCGACTCGAAAAAGTGTGTGTGGGACTTTTTTTCCTTGAGTTCGCACATATACTGTCATGTGTCTGACGCATGGAGTGTCCTGTTAACCCTTTGAGGGACCAAGCCCTCCCCCGAACACACCGGGAGTGAGGAGGCTTATCAGACCGGGCGCGTCTCATCTAATCTCATCTGTGATGCGGGATGATGGTGCTGATGCTGAGAAGATGCCGTGCGCATCGCTGCCAGATTTGTATAGAGTAGTTCATTTATGCACTTTAAGTCAATCGACTTGACATTTCAGGCAGTTCTCTGTCTTTTCTTTTTCTTTTTTTTTTTTTTGTAAAGACCCCATTGAACTTNCATTAGGATCTTGATATGACATGGTGTTGCGCATCTCCAGCTATTGCGCAAACAAATGCGCGTCTTTAAAGTCGGTTTCTTTAGTTAAACACTCTTGGGTATTTATCAGGTGTTTCTCAAAACTCAGCTACCAAGACTGGGCATTATAGACAGCTGACCCCTAACCATAACCTTCATCTATGGACATTTATTGGCATTTTTGGGCATGATACCTGCTTTCAAACGATTAAATAGGCAGTTGACAAGGATTTGAGACAGGCATTGTGTAAACTCAGTTCTCTGAGTTTTTGAGGAAGTATAGAAGGGTAACTGAAACCACAGAAAGCATGTCATGATGTCAAATTGTTCCGCTTTAGTTCTCGGAAACCTGCACACTTTTAGAGGACAGCATATGACCCCCCCAAAAAATAATATTATATTATATGTATTAAAAAGTTATTCACCATTTTTGTGCTAATTTGCATTATATAAAATAAATATTTTAGTCATTTGTTGAATTCATAAGCCGCATCCCTGATGTTTTTACCAAATAAATAAGAAGTTCAGTCAGAATTTCTAATGTCACTTTAAAAGTGTTCATGAACATATTTGTAATGAGGGTATGAAGAGCGAACTATAAATACTCTGGATCTTCATATATAGTTCAGGATTCTGGGTTGTTGTAAATTGGGGCGCCGCTGTATTCCACACTGAATTATGAAAATAGATCAAGGGTATAAAGATGACACGCTGTGCTCTCTGAGAAGTGTTATTTTTGGTCAATTATTTATTCCGATAAGCAGGTCACAGCTCGGAATGCACCAAAATGCACATACATGCACATCCTCAATTTTTTTTTTTTTATGTGCAAATCCTGTACTGATACATACTAGGACACAGACACACATGTACAGTCCTGTTTTAATAGCCTTACTGTGTAGGTGACAGACTACTGCTGCATTTAAGTAGACATTTCCCGATCGATGTAGCACTATTAGTCAGTATGTTCCTTTTCTTTCTCACTGACTGACACTCACAATCACGGTTACACCCCAGAGCCGTTCAGGGCATAATCTTCTGTTCAGAGCCGGAGAGAAGGGGCTGATGTGTGATGGATCGCTATTTGTCTTTTTCTTCTTTATTAGTGTAGAGGCTCTAGATTAGCCAGAGGAGCAGCTGCTGAACCACCTTAATAAAGACCAGCTTAAGTTTTCCTGTCTTTCTTTTGCTTCTCTTTACGGTTCTCTCTTTCTTATGTGGCTCTAGGGTACTCAGTGGCATTCTTTACAGCCTAATGAAGCCACCAGATAACCCAGAACACTGTTGTCTAATGAGTACACATTGTGTGTTTGTGTTGCATCCGATTAACTTTCTCATTATTTCTCCTTTAGTTCAAACCCCTTTCTTCTGTCATCCTTTATTTGAGTAAAGGTCTGAGAAAACTGACAGAGATAGAGCAGATAAAATGCATCCAGAAATAACTTTGCTATCTATTAAGTTGATTTTTCCGGGTGCAACTTTGACGTGCTGCGCAAACAAAATCTCCAGCGTATGCGTTTCTTCAAGTTTCTACCGAATCAACACCTCTGAACATCTCGCCGCCCGCTTGCAATAATTTCTGCCTGGTTCAAATACATCATCTTGGATTGCGTCTGAATATGACGCATCGTAACAATATCGCATTTTTCTTATGATCCGTGCAGTGGAAATTTCCGACGTGCTTCATTTCTTTTTAGGGCTCAGCTCTCTGCAGGATCACTCTGTCATGATCCCACCTTTCCTTCATAAAGGCTTGATGCATTTTTAACACAGATGTTTTTTGAACAATAGACTTGCAGATTTATTTCAGTTTCTTTTGCATTAAATGCGTTTTTCCATTTACAAAAGAACTTGATGAATTGATGTAATTTTGTTACATGCAAATGTCAAAAAACATGATATGATAATAGTGTTCTTTCTAGCTATCTATCTATTTAAATATCTATCTAATTCTCTGTTAATCTTTGTCATGTGTTCACCTCCGCAACTTTTTACATTTCTCTAACTTTCGCGCAAATGTCTTGCGAAAAAAACCAAGCCAAGAGATGCAACTCCGTTCTGTCACTGCAAGCAACAAGAACAAAAATACCATGGAACTCATGTCCGCCCACACAGACACACACACACACACACACATACACACAATGACTCACAAGCACATGCATAATGTTCTAACACACACATACAGGCACACAACAGCCTCTCTGTCACGCTGACACGCACACACTGCGCTCTGCGCGCTTCGGAAGGCAGGTTGAGTCGGTAATGAGAGGCAGCATGCTTATTAATACCACTTGATTACATTGAAAATTACTTTAAATAACAATGACAAGTTGTTGCCTTTATTGAATTAGTGGAGAGGCAGGCGGGGGAGATGATTTGATTAGAGGCATATTTAAACACGACACTTGGTGTTCTTGCGCCCGATGGCAGGTAAACTCGCTTTCTTGTTGTCTTTTTACATCATTCTGTCTTTCTCCCGTTTTAGTAAAGCGAGAAATCAAATTGTTTTTAGGCCACAGAGAGAGAGAGTAGCGCTGGTAGAGAGACAATGGAGTGGCAAGCATCCGTCTTTAGCAGTGGGTGACCTCTGACCTTTGCAGTGTTGGTTTTAATGAACGCTGTTAGCAGCAACAGCTCCGAGTGTGTGTTTAAGCCTCTGCCCAGGACGCATCCGTAATTATCTGGCTGAGTGGCTTTTCTGTGCGCGCGCGTGTGTGTGGGTGGGTGGCTCATGCCGTTAGCCTGTCCCTTATCCCCGGCATTAGCGGCTGGCTGCAGACAGTGGCGCACAGACGGGCGGCGCAGATGAACGGCATTCCATGCTGATCTCTGCACCTGTACCAGCCTCAGATGCACACGGCCGTGCACGTCACTCCTACCCAACAGGTCTGGGCACCGCACAGCAACCAAAAGGATAAGATCCTTAACTGAGTAAACACATCTAGAATAAATAACCTATAATATATCTGTCTCTCTCTGTCTTTCTAGGTAGGCATGTAGTCACAAATACTGAGAGACAGAAGAACAGACAGATAGATAGATAGATAGATAGATAGATAGATAGATAGATAGATAGATAGATAGATAGATAGATAGATAGATAGATAGATAGATAGATAGATAGACGACATACAGACAGACAGACAGATGAATAGAAAGACGACAGACAGACAGATAGACACACAGACAGACAGATAGACGAATGGATGGACAGACTGACAGATAGATAGATAGACAGACAGACAGACAGACAGACAGATAGATAGATAGATAGATAGACATACAGACGACATACAGACAGATGAATAGACAGACGACAGACAGACAGATAGACACACAGACAGACAGATAGATAGACGAACGGACAGACAGACAGACAGACAGATAGATAGATAGATAGATAGATAGATAGATAGATAGATAGATAGATAGATAGACAGACAGACAGACAGACAGACAGACAGACAGACAGACAAACAGACAACAGGCAGACAACAGACAGAAAGACGACAGACAGATGACAGACAGACAGATAGACAGACGAAAGACAGACAGACACACAGACACACAGATGGATAGACAACAGACAGACAGATAGATAGATAGGCAGACAGACAGATGACAGACAGACAGATAGACACACACACACAGACAGATAGATAGACGAACGGATGGACAGACTGACAGACAGATAGACACAGACGAAAGACAGACAGACACAGACACACAGACAGACAGACAGATGGATAGACAACAGACACACAGACAGATAGGCAGACAGACAGATGACAGACAGACAGATAGACACAGACGAAAGACAGACAGACACACAGACAGACAGATGGATAGACAACAGACAGAGAGACAGATAGGCAGACAGACAGACAGATGACAGACAGACAGATAGACACACACACAGACAGATAGATAGATAGACGAACGGATGGACAGACTGACAGATAGATAGTCAGACAGACAGACAGACAGACAGATAGATAGATAGATAGATAGATAGATAGATAGATAGATAGATAGATAGATAGATAGATAGATAGATAGATAGATAGACAGACAGACAACAGGCAGACAACAGACAGACAGATGACAGACAGACAGATGACAGACACAGACAGACAGATAGACTCTCGCACACACACACACACACACACAGACAGATAGACAGACAACAGACAGACAGATAGATAGGCAGACAGACAGACAGACATGTCATTTTAAAGATAAAATCAATTAAAAATATGTTCCTGTGAGTGTATATTTGTTGTTTTCAGTTAGTTAGTTGTGTACTCTGGTCTTGTGAAAGCTCAGAGTAATGAGGAAGAGGTGGAGGAAGTGATGTGGCAGTGCAGGCTGAAGGCAAAGACAACATTTGATGAGTGTGTGCGTCGGATCCGCTGCTCTCCACTAGAGTTCTGGATTATTGGCTCGAGTCAGTGTGGCGATGCACTGCCCTCCGCCGTCTAGTCGGTGTACCCATTATGCTGTCTGTGTATGTGTGTGTCTGCGTGTGTTACCAATATTGTTCCACAGTCTGACATTTTAGGAGGCTACGTGAGCTACCCAGATGGGTCTGCACCCCTTAAAGTTAAACCCCCTCCCCTCACACACGCACACACACTCTACCTAGAGAACGTAATTACAATTATCAGCTCACCCATCACAATTACAGCTGAAGGAGAGAGAGAGAGAGACTGACAGGGAAATGAATGCAGGCAGAACAATAGATGCTCGGAAGAATGAGACAGCGAGAGATAAAAGTCGAGAGTGTACTTCCTGTGGCCCGAATAACACTGTCCCTGACAAACAGAATCCTTACATTTCCTGTACAAAAGAAAAATCTCTCTAATGTCTCAATAGTTTCTCAAAGAAAGCAGTGAGGTTCAATGGAGAGCAAATTGAAACTCTTAGTCAGATTTTAATTAGATATTTCGATACTCTTTCTGTATGTCTTAATTGTTCAGGAGGAACATTTGAGTCCCTCTGAGCACTTAATCTCCTAAGCAACATTTGAGACGTAAAATTTACTGGTGTTTCCTGATATGCTACTTCCGTATTTCTAGCTATTCTGAATTTTATGTGAGTGTGTATGTTTGTGTGAGACACAGAAACAGATCCCC
>RJVU01022182.1:2411331-2436405 GCA_003731715.1 Anabarilius grahami
GGAAATGGTCACAGGATTTTAATGAGAATCTGTGTGTGTGTGTGTGTGCGTGTGTGCAGTGCATTGTTTAAGCCGTAGGAGAGTGCAGGGCTCAGGACAGAGACTCTTTTCAGGCCGCGCTGAATGTCCGTGATTAAAACCGGCCTGAACGTCTGACTGTCTGAGAGAGAGACAGAGCCTATTGTCATCTCTCTCCCTCTCTCTCTCGCTCTGTGTGTGTAGGCAGTTTTCTATGATAAGGTTGAAATCCAGAGAGGCATATCAGTGCTGGTTTCCTCCTACGCTAGCTCTGAGAGAGGAGAATGTGCTGCAGCTATGTTTGAGGAGAGCACTTCAGGAACCATTCATAGAGCTCACACACACACACACACACACACACACACACTTCTACCAATGTAACTAGCAAACGGATGTTTCACCTTGCTGTCAAAAGTAGCACATTCTCTTCTCAGAAACGTACATGCAAACAACATGAACCAAACTGCTAAAAAAAAAAAATTTCATTTGAAAAACATAATCTGTTTTATTTTGTTTATGAACGGAGGACATTCCTGTATAAATACTATATAAATATTTGTATAAATACAAAATTCCTATGTATTTTGTCAGATTTGAGGACAATATTTAGCAAGATATCTGTTATCAGATATTCCCGCATCAACCTTCCAGCTAAACTTGATAGCAGAAAATGTTAATTTAAAGGATTAGTTCACCCAAAAATGAAAATTCTGTCATTAATTACTCACCCTCATGTCATTCCACACCCATAAGACCTTTGTTCATCTTCGGAACACAAATTAAGATATTTTTGATAAAATCCGATGGTTCAGTGAGGCCTGCATTGACAGCAAGGTAATTAACACTTTCAGATGCCCAGAAAGCTTCTAAAGATGTATTTAAAACAGTTCATGTGAGTACAGTGGTTCAACCTTAATGTTATGAAGCGACGAGAATACTTTTTGTGCACCAAAAAAACTAAATAACGACTTTATTTAACAATATCTAGTGATGGACGATTTCAAAATACTGCTTCATGAAGCTTTGAAGCTTTACGAATCTTTTGTTTCGAATCAGTGGTTCTGAACGTGTATTAAACTGCCAAAGTCACGCCCCCCCAGTGGTGAACCATTGAAATTTCGAAACACTTATAACGTATCAAAGCCTCGTTTACTGAAATCACGTGACTTTGGCAGCTTGATACACAAAAGATTCATAAAGCTTCGAAGCTTCATGAAGCTTCAGTGTTTTGAAATCGCCCATCACTAGATATTGTTGAATAAAGTCGTTATTTTGGGGGGTTTTTTGACGCACAAAAAGTATTCTCGTCACTTCATAATATTAAGGTTGAACCACTGTAGTCACATGAACTGTTTTAAATATGTCTTCAGTAGCTTTCTGGACATCTGAAAGTGTTAATTATCTTGCCGTCAATGGAGGCCTCACTGAGCCATTGGATTTTATCAAAAATATCTTAATTTGTGTTCCAAAGATGAGCGAAGGTCTTAAAGGTTTGGAACGACATGAGGCTGAGTAATTAATGACAGAATTTTCATTTTTGGGCGAACTAACCCTTTAATAAAATGTTAATAAAACCTAGCAAGAGATCACTAACTGTTAGTTCTTTGTGCAACAACATAAGGGTGTTTTGTGGTTGCGTCTAGGTGATAAATGCTAAAGTCTCATGAGAATAATTTATGGCATTCATACTGTTTGCTCGAGTCCCGCATCAACCTTACCACTAAACTTGGTAGCAGATAATGTTAATTTAGAGTTTTGGAAAAAATTAGGCACATACTGTAAACTATAAGCTGAATATACACAAAGACAGACTCTTCCTAATTCTGTATTCTAACACTCTTGAACTCTTGAAAGTTTGAATAAAATGCTAAGTTTTTAGTTATAGTTTAGCATGTAGCATCTGGGAACTGAATATTACATTATAAATGCACTGGGGGAAATATATTTTGGCACTCTTGGCTGCGTATGAACACACCATGTTGTCTATATGTGAGTGTGTGTTACTTTATGAAATTCTCAGTCAACAGTAGAGCAGGATTATTGTTGAACTGCCTGGATTCTGCAGCCTCATGCATATTTACAGAGAAACACTCCTCATGTTCACTGCACTCCTTTATTAAAAAGAACGAAGTGTCTTTCCAGATGCTTTGCTTTGGGAGAGAGAGATGGCACATACACGCAAGAGGGAAACAATCTCTCTCTTTGGCCACACGCTGATATCATTTGTTAGGATTTTACTGCACAGTTTAAAAGGGTTTGTGGGATGAGCCACATTTGTGGGAAGAGGATGACCTCCATTTTACTGTGACACACGCATATTGACGTGTTAAATGTGAATGAGATTGTAATTATTAGACAAGACAAATACATTTCCATTACAGAGCACTGGAGTACTGGCAACAAATTTATACTTGTGCTTATATAGGCCTATAATGAGTTGTTGTTGTTGTTAAATAATGTCTGACAGGAAATGACAATTAGTTTAGGTCTTAAATCTTTTAAGACCTCATGAAATGATCAGACAGTTTCTGAAGTTTATCTGTTGCCGTTTGGACACGGATATCTCTTTGAGTTCGCATTTTACCTCAAGCGTTTTCTTCTTCTTTAGGCTGACACTGTGATAGCTGAGCTGAGCTAAGCTAAACATGCTAGCATCTAGTATTTTTTCCTCTCTTGTCTCTTTTTCTTTCCTTTTATCCTTCGTTGTTCTGCCTCGCTGGCTGTCTGCAAACTCCTCTATCCCTTAACCCCAGCTGAGAACACACATTTTGTGTATGTGTGCGCGCGCGTGTGTGTGTGGGTGAGTTTGTGCACTTTTACATTAGCTAGCGCTCACACAGGAAGTTCTTGACTCCAGCTGTGTGTTGTGTGTGTGTTTAATCTTAATTGTAGCTGTCTGTCTGTACTGTGTCTTATGTTTCACTCCACTGCTGAGAGAAAAACGGGCCTTACACTTGTTAAAGAGATTACACACACACACTCACACACACGCACATCGTCCCCTGGTATGGCCCAGTGACTTTCAGTCCCTCGAGATAAAAATCCAGCATGTGGTCCCATGCCAAAGGCTTGCTTTGTGTGTGTGTGTGTGTGTATTCTTATAGGTTGTTGACTTACCACATGTGAGAGTAGATTAGAGCTGTCACGATCATAAAAATTTACTGCCAATTAATTGTAATACAAAGAATTGATAATTTTTTTGTTTATGCCATTTGAAGTGACATATAAACACTTAATGTATTATGATTGGTAAACATAATGCACAGAGGTAGATAGATATTAATAAAAATATTAAAAACTATTTTAAATAATATTTAATATGATTTTATTTATTTAAAATATTCATTTAATTAATAATATAATTACTTTTTTTTTTAAATAATCATTTTGGTCGAACTTAGTCCACTTTCTAGAGTTGTTTTTTAGATCCCAACTAANTTATACTTTGCTAGTATACAAGTATAGTAAACTAGAACAGATGGTAAGTGAACAGACCAGTGGGCCTATAAAAATGTTGGTTACACTTTATTTTAATGTGACGTAGTTACATTGTACTTACTCAAATAAGTACTAAGTAATATTAATTAACTAATAATTCACTCACTTACTATAGAGTTACAGTTAGGGTTAGGGTTTGGTTTAGGGTTGTACATGTAGTAACGTGTAATAAGTCACCTTAAAATAAAGTGTTACCAAAATGCTTATACTTCATGGCATATCTATATTCACCAAAAAAAGAAAAAAAAAAAAGAAAGAAAGAAAATCCCTTATTTGGGTGGTAATATGTGCTTGCGGTTATCTCAAATAATTCTGATCAGGTGATTATGTAACAAGGCGGATTGAGAGTAATGGAACTATTTTTACTTGTCTTTCTGGTTAAAACTGATACTTAAGTGAAAGTCGGAAGTGTGTGTGTGTGTGTGTGTGTGCACGCATTTTTGTGATTTTTGAGGACACAAATTTGTATAATGACATTGGTATTACACTGGTATTATGACGTAAACATGAAATATGAGGACATTTCATGAGTCCTGATATTTAAAATAGCTTTAAAAATATACTAAACAATGTTTTATTAAAAATGTTAAAATGCAGAAAGTTTTCTGTGATGGGTAGTGTGTGTTTGTGTGTGTTCGTGTGTGTGTGTGTGTGTGTGCGCGTTTTTGTGACATATCAGGACACAAATGTGTATAATGACATGGGTATGACATAGGTATTACAAAAAGAGGTGACTTATGAGGACATTACCCATGTCCCCACTTTTCAAAAGGCTTATAAATCATACAGAATGAGTTTTTGTGAGAAAGTAAAAGTGTGCACAGTTTCCTGTGATGGTTAGGTTTAGGGGTAGGGGTAGTGTAGGGGGATAGAAAATACGGTTTGTACAGTATAAAAACCATTACGCCTATGGAATGTCCCCACAATTGACACAAACAAACGTGTGTGTGTGTGTGGCTGTGAGCAAGATAGCGACAGTGTTTTGCCAGCTGTGCTGAGCTCAGGTTGTATGCTAGTTAAGTGGAGTCTTCGGTCTGATTAAAGTCAGGTGACTGAGCTTGGGCCGTGTGTGTGTGTGGTGTTTTTTTGTTTTTTTTTAGAGCGTGCACTTAAACTTTCCTTTTTTTCTGTTTCCACAGGAAGACAAGTATGTCTGTTTCCTGTCGTCTCTAAGCACTAATGAGCAGGCTGCATGCGCACACTCACACACACGCACAGCTGGAATCTAGGCAACACCCTGCCATATTTTTACTCTTTTAATTTCTGCTTCTCTGCTCTTCTGTGTTTTTTCTCTCTTTGATATAATCCCCATGTGTGTTTCTGTGGTTACGCTGGCTTAATGTCATACTGATATGACTGTATCAGCTACGCATGGCCAACCTCATCAACAAACTTTAGCAAAATACTTTCTCATCTTCCTGTCTTCTCCCCACTTCTTCCGCCTTCTCCCCCATAATTCAGCACCAGCCTGGGGAGCTCTCGCTGTCTTCATCCCCAGGGGTCATCATCATCATCATCATTAGCATCAGAATCATCATAATAATTGTTATTGCTGAACATTATAATGATTGAAACACATTTGTATGTGTGAGAGATACCCACGTGTAAAACGACCTTGGCGATAGCCTCAGACAGCACATCCAAGGACAGTTCTCTAGCTGTCAGATGCATGTAACTCATAAAAATATCAAGTTCCAATGATTAGATGACTTTACGCATGAGTTAGGTTCAAGTTGCGGGGAAAGTAGTAAAAATTCCCAGGTTAAAACTGGTTGCCAGATTGACTGTTTGCAGTATCCAGTTTTTGAAAGACATTCAAGTGGGGTTTATTTTGAGGCACTTAATATCCTTGAGCTCACCTGTAAAACTCCACTTTATTCTCACGGATATCACTGATTTCAGATTTACCTGCCCCTATAAATAAATAAAATAAATGTTGTTAGTTGCTTTTGGGTATATATTTGTGTTCTGAATGAAGGGAATAAAATAAAATTAATTGCTCTTGAGATACATTTATTTTATACAATTTGATGTGAGACACTAAAAAAATAACAATATATGATGCAAAAGCCAAAGACATTCATTTGGCATACACAAAGACATACACATGACCACCCATTGACCAGTTATTCCAGCAATCTGTGTTTTCACTGTTATATGGTAGGGGGCGCTGTTACAGATCTTCTGAGATAGTACAGCATCTCCGGATCCAAAAACAAGAAAAACGATCTATGATAATTCATCTTTTGATCATCTTTCTGGATCCAATACAGACAAAGTCTTTGACAAAACCGATTTTCTGTTTTTTTGATGAAACTTACCCACATTCAAGTGTTGAAAAAAAATAATGAAGCTAGAATATGTTTTTTTTAAACACAGGGTCCTCACAGGTCCTAATAAAGAAGTGTTTGTAAGTGCAGCGCTGCTTTGTTTACAGAAGTAACCAGAGAAACAATATATTTCTGCTGTTCCATAAGCGCCATCTACTGTCAGAGACTGAATCTGCATTTTCATTGAGCACACCTGCCGTTTTTGATCAGACCTGTGTGAAGATCGACCCATATTTTTTACACAGCTTAATGCAGTGCTGTAAATCTTAACCAGTGGATCAGTTAGAAGCTAAATGTAAAAAAATTTAGAATAATAATATAGAATATTATATATATAATCATATTTCAAATGATTTATAGTCATTCTATGCTTTAGGATGGTTTAATAAACAATGATCCTCCTAATACAGAATTAATTTAATATGGGCAGGTCTTTAAAAATAGTCTTTAAAAAAATTTAATTTGATGTTAAAAACCCTGCAGATACCCTGAAACAGAGGCTCTGTTTTTGTCATATTGATATATTCACTGTTTACATATTCATAAAAAAAAATCTGGAGGCCATGAGAAATATGAGAAAATCATCAAAAATGTTGCCGCTAACTGGCAACTTAAAAAATAATAATCTGGCAGGGAAAGAGTTAATATCCCATCTGAATGTGCAGAATTTCGGTCAATGTCTTAGGTCAAAAATTTTCTTCAGTTGTCCCTACAGTATGTTGCATGCACAGATTTCATCATGCTATTGTACTTAGTACTGAATGTGTCATCTGTGCACGTGCCTGGAATTGACTGCACTAATTGATGGGTTCACTGAACTCTGGCCCTGAGGTCTGCAGTCCTGCAGAGTTTAGCTCCAACCCAGATCAAATTGAATTTCCAGTAATCCACAAGTCCAAAATTGCCCCATACCTTATATAGTGCACTATTTGATGGGACAGCCATTTGCAGTGGTGTCTAAAACCATAGTGGACTTTGAGTGTTATCGAGTGCACACATTCAATCCCATAATGCACCTCAATAAAGAGTATGCGACTGATGTATACTCAACAGCCAGCCACTAGAGCAGAGGTTTTCAACCCTTCAACCCCTCATCTTTTAAAACACCTGGCTGTGATTTTCAAGTAATCCTGAAGACCTTGATTAGCTGGTTCAGGCGTGTTTGATTAGGGTTGGAGCTAAACTCTGCAGGACAGTGGGTCTCCAGGAGCAGGGATCAAGACCTCTGTCTTGAATTCCCATGCACTCTGAGGATTGCACCAAATGACTTCCCACTTCTCACCAGAAGATGGTGTCCCCAGCCCTTCCGACATACTCAGTGTCCGAATTCGCTTACTCATTTTTATTCACTCCCTCAAGTGGACTGTATTGGTTGAGTAATGGTGGGGAATAGTGAATGGGGTTATGGTGACTGCCCGTGATTAGCTTATTCACATCTGTTTGATCAGGCTATGAGCTAAACTTTGCAGGGCAGTGGACCTTCAATGGCAGAGTTGAGAAACTAGGGCTGGGTAAAAAATATTGATTTCTCGATTTTAATCGATTCTTATTTTTACGAACCGAAAATTAGTCTAGTCTGTTTTCAGTTGATGAATGAACAGAACATGTAATCCAGTAAGTCGCAATAATCTGTGTGCTTTGTTATCTTTGATATGAAGCAAAGTCTCAGATTTCATATGACGTCCATCCTATTATGAGATTCAAAAAATAAATACCATTTTGGCGCTGTTTCATGTGGCGTGACAGATCGCTGTAGCGCCTCAGTTAAAGAGAAGCGGCAGCACGGAGCGCATGTAATCATCCTCTCCTCTGCTTTAATACCAGTTACAGCGCGAAATAAACATGACTAAACATCTGAAGGTATGTTAAAATATACAGTACAACTTACCGAAATCCGTATCATGACTCGTGTAATAGCTCAATCAGTGTTTCAACCTCGGAAAGACGTCAATAAAATAAAACAGCTTGTAAACAATGTACGCAACGTCACATTTACCTCAGAAAAACATATTCAGTGACCATAAACTCGTTAGTCAGCTAGAAAAATGAACTCTAGAGAGCAGCATTCTGATAAATATAGCTATGTACGTTACATATATTCATTATGATTTTTAATGTTCTTCAATATTTAATGCATGTTTGAATAAATCAGTTATGACAGCCACGATTTAAATATTTATATTTAAAAAAAACGAATTGGAGTAGGAATAGGATTATGTAAGTCTAAACTTTATTTATTATAAAAAAAATAATTGAGTGTAATTTAAGTGTTTGTATATAAATAAGTAAATTTTATTATAGTAGTACCAACTGACTCCCATGTGTAGTTTTTTTGGCATATACTGTAACTGATCCAAAATCATCGATATCGAATCGAATCGAATCGAATCAAAAGCATGTGACTAGAAATCAAATCGAATCGTGAAAATTGTGTCAATACCCAGCCCTATGAGAAACCCTAAACTAAAGAAAAAGTTGGAAAATTACAATAAAAACAATAAAAGACGTAGGCAGAAACAACTAAAAAGGATATGCGAGGAGGCCAGAAAATACACGTTTGTACAACTTGAGTTTGAAAGAGTTTAAAGATCACAACTCTGTATTGTCAGTTGCAGGTCAGGTGAAGTCAAGCAGGTCAAACAAGCCGTCGTAGTGTGCATGTGTCAATCGTGTCCCTACAAGTTCACTGTCAATGTATGAGTATATTCAGAAATATGTTAAGGAGCCAAAAAAACAAAGCATACCCCAGGCTTATGTGGCCATTCTTGTCCAGAACGAGCTGCAATGTGGACCAGACTTCATCCCAATAGTCAAAAGTCTGGCTCAGCAATTTTTCCTTGGTGGAAACAGAACTGTTTACCTTGTCATTTTCAGTTTTCTTCCGTCAATAGTTTATACCTTTCTACTGCCACAAGCAAATGATCAAAACCCCTCTGCAGCATATGTACAAGACCTTGCCAACTTTCTGCCAGCAGTCTTGCCAAAACTCAGATAACACCACTGATTCGATCTTCTCTACGGTTGCCAATGGTTCCCTCTCCGTGCTTCCAAGATCTGGTTAAGTGTGAACACATCTGCGTTCACACAACCTCGTACCTCCTATCACAGCGCCGTTATGCACAGCAAGCGCCCATCTTTCCTGTTAATGCCTTCCCAAACATCCCCATAAAAATTACGAGCAGAAACACATTACTGGCAGCGCGCCCCATGTCTGCGTTTATTAGCCTATCAGGCTGGGTTTATATCTGATCACGCCTTTGTTCTAATGAGATCTCTTTATAGCCAATCAGAAGTACATCTCTTATGTAGCAATGGCCTGATCAAATTTATGGTCAATAACCAGCCTTTTAACGATGATGAGATGTGGAATGTGGGAGAAATCGTTTTTACTCATTTGCTGTTTGCTCTTGGATACACGGAAATCAGTGTGTATAGCGGCCAGGTGCTCGGTCGAATGACTCGACCTGGCTGAATGTGTTTCCGGGCCTCTCTGAGGGCTACACGCTGACCTGCGTGCCCAGAGCGAGGGCTCTTATCTGAGACAGAGCGAGTGAGACGGCCCCAGGAGGCTGGACATTACCAGGCCTTCTCGGATCCTAATTATGGGGGGAAGGTGTGGAATGAAAGTGGAGGGCCGCCGAGGCAGCCAAAACCAGACCCCTTGAGTCCCATTACAATTACTGCTACGAGACACACATAGACACGTCCCCGCACACACACACAACAACAAGCATACACAACCCTTTCGCCCTGACGTGTTCATGCACACACAGAATCACAGCACATTTCTACACTCTCATTCTCTCTCGTAATTGCAATAGTGTTGGCGCCTGCTCCCCCGCGGCCTAAGCGGTGCACTTCCATCTTTCCCGTTCCATAGTCACCGCTGCACATATACAATCTCTCTTGATTTCTATGTTAGTTTCTGCTATAAGAAAGATTTTACAGTTTGCTTGGTGTGCTTTGCCTACCTAGGTACCACATACACATAATCTCTTGTTCCAGAAGGAGTTCAGTAAGAGGGAAAACAGATGGAGAACTAACCTTGGACGACATCACAGCATATTGCTATGCAACATGTCCAAACCTGCATAACCACAATGTCCTACACACACAGAGACATACACATGCATCCAATGACCAGGTGACAATTCTTTCTCGGTCGTTGCTCGTAATGACCTTATCGCGAGTGTGACATGCTGACCTAAAGAAAGGGCGTGTGAGAATGAAAGACAGTGGGGGAGAGGATGAAAGGAGTGTTTAGATAGAAAGATAGATGCTGTTAGGTGATGGATGGGCTTATGCCATCACTATCATGTATGTCCTGGGTCGTGTTACTTTCAGGGACAAGAACTCGAGAGCTCTAGAGTGTGTGTGAAATAGTATGTGCGTTTCATGGCCATAACCATCCCTTTCTATTTACAATATCAGTCGCATCCTCAACACACACACACAAAAAAATCTGTCATCATTTACTTACCCTTAAGTTGTTTCAAACCTGTATGAATTTCTTTCTTCTGCTGAACACAAAAGAATATATTTTGGAGAATATGGGTAACCAAACAGTTGATGGGCCCCACTGACTTCCATTATGGAGAAGAGAAAAAAATACTATGGAAGTCAATAGGGCCCATCAACTATTTGGTTACTGACATCCTTCAAAATATCTTCTTTTGTGTTCAGCAGAAGAAAGAAATTCATATAGGTTTGGAATAACTTGAGGGTGAGTACATGACAGCATTTTCATTTTCATTTTTGGTTGAACTATCCCTTAAGGAAGTTGGGGGGAAGACATATTGAGGGGTTTCCTTTGCAATAGCAAATACCGTTTATTTTATGTTCACACTTGAACATTTGTACCATAAGTGAAAGCAATGAAGACACTTTTAAAAATACATAAATTCCAGCCACTTTGTTCGCAAACAATTGATTCTTGAGGTCCAAAAAAACGTACAAGCTTCAGCACAACTAAAGGCTGTGTTGCACTGGTAATAACTAGCTAGAAGTAATGGTGACAGTAGCTCAACTACCTTCATTTTCTCAGTAAGTTATAGTGTTGATATCAACTTTTTCACACAAGTAATATGCTTTAAATTATGAGCCGCTTGTAAAGTTGCTCCCCCAACACTTCCAAAGACAATCTGAGGAACCAAGATTTCCTACTTGCTAGCCGGAGCCAGGTGGAATTTATATTTTAGGGAAAGGGGATGTTCTCAATCTAGAGAGCATTTTATTACACAAAAGTATACTGGTGTGCAAAAGGTCTAAAAGAGTAGACTAGCATACAGATTAGCCTCAAAGCACACAGACCAGACTAAAAACCACAAAATTGTTGATTTTATGGGATCTTTAAAGACAGTTTGGAGATGAATAATTAAACGATTATGTTAAGAGTGAGATATTACAAGCACATAAGATTTCAGCTTATAAACAACCGGATTTCCCACACATACCAACATCACACTGTATTTGATTCCTTTAAACTCGTGAATGCTAAAGTGTGTAAAAGAGTGTTCACGTGTTCATGTCCGCTGAGCCTTAGGGTATACTGGCACACCGCTCTCTTCCCTGCCACACTCCTTTCATCTCTCTGTTTGAAAGAAGAGAGAGAGGCCAAGCATCCATGTGGCGTTTAGGATGTGTATGTGTGTTCTCGCATTAAATACATTCTCATGTTAGGCACCCTCATTAATTCCTTTGATGCCGTCTGATTGGCCGGGCATTACTAAGTCGCATTAAGAAATGTATTTCCTCGCTTTTACTTAATGATGCTTTTCCAGCCACCGCAATTAACCAGGGCTGTGTGTGCGTGTGCTTTTATATATTGGTTCGTGTGGGTCTGTTTGTGTGTTTAGGTGCTCTTAAGTGCAACAGAAAACTAGTTAGACTACAAAATGTCTAACCGTTGACAGAAAATTGCCCTCTGATGAGTGCAGACCCTTTTAATAAGTTTGAAACTAATGGAATATGTTTCTGCAACATTGGCGGAATATTTTCAGCATGATAAACTCATTTGCCAGTTGTGCCGTAAGTCATTTAGTTATTTGATGGACATTTAATGATATGGTTCGATTTAATTTCACTCTTTATCTGCATGCGTCTGCCAGTATTTACTCCACAAATACCAAAATGGCCGCTGTGCCCCCCAAGTTTATGATATAAGTTGGTTGGAAACGGTGCGGTAATGTTGGCTAGACAAGGACATGTGCCCACACCATAATTTCTCAATCTAGTAAGTTCTGATCTAACTGGTTTGAGTTTACAAGGTACCATGTAAACTGTCTTTCAGTGTATTTTTGTGGTATTTCCGGTAAACAGGCCCCTAAATGGCACATAAAAACAAAACAAGCTGTGGTTGGTCATTTTACATGCCAGTCAGATAGTTCCTTTCCTGTCATGTCTTGGCCTGAAGAAGTTACAAAGTAGACCAGACCTTATGGCGATAGTCAAACTGTCTCTATGCGATTGTGTTCTCAATCTTACAAATAGCTCATTACACAGCTGCTGCAGAATGTCTCACGTAAACATACACATACACAGAACTACCATTAAACATTATTTTCCTATAGTGAGACACATTCCTGAATGCTAATGTAGACATTTTATACGTGCGTACACATGTTCTCCAACACATTGGACGTGGATACACACTTGTTGCAACACATGCTGACACAAATCATGTTCTGTCCATGTGAATATGTGTCCATGCTTAAGTTACACAGAGACCCTGTAACATTTGGTTTCAGTCTGGTCTCATGTGACCTTTAAAAATGCAGATGCCACAATCCATCCTATCATTTCACTTTATGAATGTGTTCAGTGTCTAATGTATCTTCAGAGACCTTTCACCGTCTTAATATTTAAGTGGAAGTTCTTATTGTTTTAAGAGTAAAATTCAATTAAATCTTCATTTAAGTGTAAGTTTCTTTAAAAAATACTATAGTACATTGATGTATTTGGTCATAATTCCGTGGTACTTTGATATTGATATTATACTAGATACCATTTTCATATGTCATGGTTTTTCTATTGTACTCAGAGTTACTAAGCAGAATACCATGATACTTGGTATTACCATAGTGCATGCCAATACATGGTGTTTTGGAAATGTACCATGGTAATACAATAATATTTTAGAAATTTCCTTGTAGAAAGAATTTTATGTACTTGAGCACAGTACGGGTATGTCCAAAAAAACATTATCTTACCATGGTGCATGTCCAAAAAAAAGTTAATCCCACAATGCCTTGTTCATAAAAGAGACTGTCCTTCAAAAAAAAAGACCCTATAGGTCGTTTTTCAACCACCTTATTACGACCTATATTTACGTTTTAAAGTCATGCGCCCTCTAGCTGGCGTAAAAATAATGACAGTGTCGTGTTACGTCTGTCGTCATGAAATGACTGTCGTTACCAATCAAAATGCGTGTTCATTTAAATGCAATGTGTGGACTTTTTTCACCATTTGTCCTATTTCCATTTAGCAAAAATCTTCTTTTTTTTTAACAACTACACCCACCCCACCCCTAAACCTACCCTTAGTGATTTATAGTGCATATACATTTTATGAGCACATGCGTTCCCTGGGATCGAACCCACGATCGCATGATCACATTTACATTTATGCATTTGGCAGACACTTTTATCCAAAGCGACTTACATTGCATTATACTATACATTTGTATCTGAGTATGTGCAATCCCTGGGATCGAACCCATGACCTTGGCATTGCTAGTGCCATGCTCTAACCACTGAGCTACAGGAAAGCATATCACATGATTGCATATTGTTATATATTGCAATGCTCTGCCAATTTAGCTACGCAAAACCTGAAATATGACAGATAAAAGGGAACAATGCATTAAAATGAAAGTGTCCTGTTGTCGATAGGGGCGCAACTTTAGTAAACGCTCCTATGGGTCGTATTTCAGGGAAGTGACAAACGACCTATATAGGCGTATTGGTTGAAGAACATGTTGTCATAAAATGATGATAATACCATTGTATTTGAAATAATTTGCTAAGAGAATGTAGCCTAATCACTGTTTCCATCAAGTCAAATGAAATGTTCACTGGTATACAAATGAGTATTGCACATAACACATAAACACACCATGATCATATATCTGAGCATGGTATGGGCAAACTGAAAGGAACTTGCAGCTGGAAACATTTTTACGAGGATGTCCTCTGTGTGCCTTATAAAACCATCAAAACTTACTAAAGAAAAAAGTGTTTGTTATTACTGTAGGGACGACTGTGCGCTTTTAAGAGAAGGGCTTATTTTTCTGTAATACAATATTGTTGCAGCAATATATAAATAATATATTTTGTCAGAACACTTGGCTGCTGATATAACATAGTATTTATCGCTGTGTAGGGGGATTGTGGGTGTGTGTGGGTGAATGCGGGTTTAAACAAGTCTGGGGAAATTTATGAGTGTGTCATGAGTTTAGGGCTTTCAAACTCTATCAGAGAGGAAAGCAGATAGCCACAACGCAGCTGGAGTTTAACACCATGGTAAATTTTCTCTGACAGAATTCATCCCTCCAATCTTCCTACAGAGACAGAGGCGGCAGTCACCTGATCTTGACAGAGGCATGTGGCCACTAAAGCAGTACTGTAGATGTGTTCAAGATGTGTGTGTGTGCGCGAGAGAGAGAGGGGATGTTTGTGTCTTTATGTCTGTAACATGAGAGGGGGACCTCTTTTTCCCAGATTTCCTCATTTTGTTGTCATAGTAATAACAAAAACACTGGGTCGCTCATGCCCAGAGCTAAGTGTCGTCACTCCGGTTGACTTAATAACGCCATTACTAAGATCATTACAGCATTACAGCCTTTGGTGGGTGGGTGTGTGTGTGTGTGTATTAGAGTCTGAAACAAAAATGTTCACTTAACATGGTATGCTGAACATGTGTAACGCAACAAGAAAGTTTGTTTCTCTAAAAAAGACTTTAAAGGTACTATAGTGGTACAGTGATGGTATCAGATAGTAACATTATGGTACTTTGAGGTCATGCTACTGTTAGAATGTCCATTCTGAGCATACAATGGTATTAACTTTAAAAACATAAAATAACATACTTTTAAATGTAACATGTTATTTTATGATTATGTTATTTATAGCTCTGAAGTACTTCAGATAATACTATGGTGTTACCATTATTATAGTTGTTGTATTAAAAAACACTAAAATAAGAAACAAAATAATAATCATTTTTAAAAAACATACAAAATCGTAATCATACCATAAAAATTGCTGTATTTCATTTATTATTTAATGTGAATTAATCAATATAATTTATAACATGTGCATATTGCTTGTCAGCGTATGGCAAGTCTTACACACATACATCTGCACACTCAAACGCACATATGTTCCTCTTAACCGAGAACAAAGCTCTGGGAGAATAATCAGATCTTTATTCCCCTGGCCCTCAACATTGCCGTTACCATGACAACACACTTGATGTACTGTCAGTGGTAACGTCGCCGTTTCCGGTCACCATCCTGGGAACTTACAAATGATCCAGTCAAATTCATACACTGACAAAAACCGGTTGGTACATTCTGTTGACAACACTGACTGTTTTCTTGGCAGTTCATTTGAGTATTATAAGATTTATTATAATTTGAATGAAAACTGCTGAGCTTTGGACGTAGTCTGTCTTTTTTTGCTGATTCATGAGAATTTGCAAGTGCAGGTTTCTCAACTGGAAAATCCAGCTAAAGCCAGCTAAAACTTAGTGTGAACATAGTTTGCAAGCTATTTTAACGCAATGTGGTGTATTTTCATGTGAAACGTGATATTAAACAGGTAATGGATTGATTGGATATATAAAAAGTGGATAAACCAGAATGAGGACAAACTTGCATATAAGTTTGCTACGAGTTTTAACAATGGTTAAATAGGTATTATTGGTTAACATTATCCAGTAGCCTACATCGCCTAAGTGTCATCAGCGGAAATGGTTTTAGTTGGTCTTAGATGGTTTTATTTGGTTTGTAACTGATCCAGGCTTGTCATGTATGGTCATTAGCAGGTTCAAGCTGGTTTAGGTGGGTTACCAACTGGAGTACCAGCTGGTAGAGACTTGGACAAGCAATACGTCTACCATATTAGACAGAAAAGGGAGCAGGGCATGAGGTTGGGTGGATGAAAGAAAAGCCTAAACCAAAGGAAACGCGTGCGAAACCACACAACATAAAACAATGAAATCTGATGAATATTTAACACTGTTTCTTCATCCTTTGGTCTTCAAACTCAGCCTGACAAGAGAAAAGAGCAATCAACGCTTTACACTTACATGATTTGGTCCTTCTGGGCCCCCAAGGGCCAGCAAAGGAATCCCTGGGTGAAGGCATTAAAGTCATTACAGGGCATTGTGTTTCTGTCTCCTTCATTAACTTCTCCCAGAGCCATGCAGATCGGCCTGAACGCAAGCACCCCGACCCCATCTGTCTGAAATGTGATCTGGCTTATGAAATCTGCAGCCTACGGCAGCTGTGCAATCACATTACATCCGCGAGATTAAAAATATATTGAATTTTTTTCCACTCCCTCCTCGCGCTCTTGCCCTGATTTTGTTCAGCCCGACGTGCTTCCAGTTTTCTTGCCGCCTGGGTTTCGTTAGCTTGTCTCTGATGTGTTGCATTCTTATGGATATCTCTTTCCGCTAGCGGCTAACTGCCTCAAAGGAATAGTTCTGAAAATTCTACTCGCCATGGAACACAAAAGGAGATGTTCTGCAGAATGTCCAAGCTGCTTGTTTCTATTCAACAAAAGCAGATTGCGACCAAGATCCAAAAGTGGTCCATATGACTATTCCAAGTTTTCTAAAGCTATGCAGAACCTTAATGTGAAGAACAAACCAACATTTTTGTTATGCGTGCTTTTGCACTTTGACATTTCGAAAGGTCGGTGGCTGTGATTTTGTCATCATATTGTCGCAAATTTGTCCTTCAACCATGTCGGTTATTGATGTCACGCAGGTGGTTGAATCCATTTGAGATTGAATTAATGATAGATTTTTTGCTATACATTTACATACATGGCATCTGAGGACTAATTCAAATTTTTCTCAGTTATTTTGCTTTATTTCCCGATTCAATCGTAGGCATATATTCGAAATAAAAGATATAGATTGTACTGAATGGCAGCTTGCTTGTTTTGCTCAAGATAATGATTTATTAAGTCTCCATGTCATGCAAACAAGAAACTATGCTTCTAACCACAGGGTGAGAACTGTCGTTCCAACCACACAACTTTGCGATGCTGTTTGCGAATGTTTGTTGGAACTGTGGTTTCGGGAATCGCTGACTCGTTGAACTGCGCTGATAATGACGGAACTTGCGACCATAGTTGGCTAAAGATGCTTTTGGGAAACGCACCCCTGATTGGTTTTACCTATAGGGAAGGGGTGTCTAGTCCTGCTCCTGGACAGCCACTGTCCAACAGAGTTCAGCTTCAACCCTTATTAAATACACCTGAACCAGCTAGTCAAGGTCTTCCGGATTACTGGAGACATCCAGACAGGTGTGAGTTTAACTCTTCTGGACATTGGCCATCTAGGAACAGGATTGGACACCCGTGTTGTAGGGTTAGGCTTGGGGCTAGAGTTGTGACTTCAACTATATTGTATCATCCTATCATTTCCCTCTGGTTTTAGTGGCTGTTGGTGGTAAGAGTTTAAAAATAGGGTTAGGACTCATCCTAATGACCATTCTAAATACATGTTAGAACTTCTTGTTTGTATACAGCTGAAAATGCCTTTGATGTTACGATAGTAACTATGGAAGGGTTCAGAACATGCTCTTGTGGCCAATCAGCATTGCTAGGATGAGTGATTAGTCTTTTGGTATTACCACTAAGGTGATTGGCCCAAAAATGTAAGAAGAGATGGCAGCATGCAGGTCGCATACTTCCGGGGGACAAATATTGGTAAAGGGGTAAATCTCTGTTTAATATCAGGTTTATTTTTCCACCCGACCCACTTTCATTGGCCTGTCATCTTCAATCTCCATCTGTTATTCAGATGATGATGATGTTTACAATGTGTATGTTATGTGTCAGTTGAAGTACCAATATTGCAGCGACACACATGTTGTGACTTGAATTTTAGAACTTGGTTTGCAGCTCTGGCCCGAACAGGATGTTGGCAAGTGTGTGTAGCGATGCTGATAGGAAATGGCGTGTGTGTGTGTGTGTGTGTTTGCGATGGAGCTCGATATGGATGGCCAATTACTGTCCAGTGCAGGAGAGGACAGCCATCACCTCTTTCTCTCCTGATGCTGTCACCACAACGACCAGACAGAAATCTGCTCCCACTGGGAGTTATTACTACAGCGCTCTGCAACACACACACACACACATATCAAATCCACAACAGTACACACACAGACACACAAACACCTCCTTAAGACCTCCCTGCTGCTTAGCAAAACCATAGCGATGAGCCCCACTCACATTGTTCGGTCAATTTACTGGAGTATGTTGACACTTTTCCAAGCTATTAAAAACTCTTCAATTTGAACGTTAAGTTATGGCATTATAGGTCCACTGTAAGTCAAACTAATAAGGCACGTAGTGAAAACTGAACTTTAAGAGCTATAGATTTGCTCTTCTAATGGCTTAAATGAAATGTCACTTGCTTTATTTTACACTTTGGTTCATATTAACCCAAAGCCACTTGACCAAAGTCTACGGTCCAATGCACCATCCCACTCAAATCGAAAACGAACGGTTCAAAAACCGAGTACATGAATAAACCACAACTGTACATTCTAATTTCTTTGTATTTTTATGATCAATTTGCTTAATTAAAAAGTGTGCAGAAAGGCATGACGGCAGCACCTGTTCCTGTCGTTTACTACGATTGGGTGCTTGCTAGGTAGTACAGCAATCTCTGCTCTGTTTTACATGAGGCTTAATATTTAAATGAATGCTTTTAGGGGTGTAGGAACGATCTGAAAAGTTAAAATGTTTGTGACAGCCCTTATTTCTTTAATAATATATTTTTTCATTGTCTGAAAAAAGTGTGTATTTTATGTAGATACTGGAATAGAATGCTAAAGGAATATATTATGCACTACAGAAAATTTTAATAATAAAATTCTTACATATTAAGTAAGTTTCAATGAGATATTCATACTATGCAAAATGTCTTGAAATTCAGTACTGTTCAGTACTTTTGTTGCTGTATAATTGATGATGAAGGTGGTTAAGTTATAAAATAAAAAGGTCATTATATGGTTGTTCAATTAGATTTGACATCTAAATTGAAGTATTTGCTGATATTTGTAGCTGTTGTTATTTTTTATTTAAACATTCAAGTATACCAATGTTCAGGTTTAATAGGTTTGCCCTAGTCTATGTTTACCACTATAGGAATAGGACAGTTATATACTTAAAAATATAGTGCATTTGTACTGAGGTTCCTCTTTGCCTGCAGGGTGAACCGTGGTGCTTAGATCAGTGTTCTCATGAATACTTCACAATACAGACCATTGCCGATGTAGAAAATCTGACCTCAGATCAGTGTGACTGTTAAAGAAGTGTCAGCAGTGGTAAAGGGAAGTGAGTGTTGGCTGTAGACTAAGATAAGATGTGATAAGAAGAGGCTACACACGTTGTCAGTGATGTCTAGAGCTGTTGTGCCAAAATCCATTGAACCGTGATGTAAACTTTCCCAAGGGTGAGCATTCTTGCATGTGTGTGTGCTTATCTAAAGGCATCTCCACCTGGAGAGGGCGAATATCTTCAGTTCTACCTGCCTTAACTCTGTTCAGATCATGTGCACATGTGACAAAGTGTATTTTTGTGTGTGTGAGGGTAAGGAGAGGTGTTTGTTTCATTTACATGATTTTGTGCTGAACTGTGCAATGCAGAAAGAAAGCTATGCACTAGCTCGCTAGATACACAATGTACACATGCACAGAAAACAAAAAGATTATATATATATATATATGTATGTATGTATATTGTGTTAGTGACACCAAGGTCATGGGTTCAAATCTTAGGGAGCACACATACTTATGAAATGTATTTTGAATCCACATCAAGTCACTTTGGTCTTCAAAATGTATATAAAAATGTAACCACATGGTTCCTGTGTGTGTCTGGGAGTGAAAATCTCATGAAAAAAACACATTTATCTCCCAAAATCAAAAATTTTAAAAATGATGTTTTGAGATTTTTTTTTTTTAATTAACAGCTCAACTGGTTGACCATTGCACTAGCACTACCAAGGTTATGGGTTTGAATCCCATACCCACACATATTAATCTTGATTGCACTTTAAGTCACTTTACAAATATGCATAAATATGCATGTAAATATGTTGCAGATGTGACCTATTGGGTAGTGCATGTGAGTCAACATGGCTTCTGTTTGGGCGACCCTAAATCTGTTTAAATCTGTCTGGAAAAGTGAATCTCATGAAAACAGGACACATTTCTTCCCAATATCTACAAATAAACAAATAGTATTATTTTGAGAGGATATTTCATGCAGCATGATGAGACATTTGGTATATTTTTTTATTACTAGAGCTCAATTGGGTCATGGGTTCGAATCCCATACCTAAATATAGTGATAATTAAAGGCATAGTTCACCCAAATATGAAAATTATCCCATGTTTTACTCACCCTCAAGCTATCCTAGGTGCACAGTATATGAGTATCTTCTTTCAGACGAACACAATCGGAGATATATTTAAAAGTATCCTTAGTCCTCCAAGGTTTATAATGGTTGTGAATGGGGGGCCATGTTTTGAAGCCAAAAATAATGCATCCATCCATAAAAAAGTAATCCATACGACTCCAGGGGGTTAATAAAGGTCTTCAGAAGCGAAGCGATGCATTTTTGTAAGAAAATATCCATATTTATTATAAATTCAAATAACTAGCTTCCGACCGTAACCAGAATGCGCAAGTCAATTTGCGACGGAAGAGTATCCTTTGACCTGACGCACAACGTAATGATGAACGCAGAGGCGCAGAGGATAGAGCAAAACAAATCACCGGTCTCAGATTCTAAGTCTATAACAATAATTTTTAAAGAGAAATGTCAGAGGATTTTGATGTAAGAGAAGAGGAGCTTAAATTTATTGCACAGCGCTGTTTGTTTGAACCACGAGAGGCGTCTAAGCTTACAATACTCCTACATCCTGCTTCATACATTGCGTCAGGGTTTACTCATTTGGTGCAATTTGACTTGCGCATTCTGCGTACGGTTGTCCGCCGGAAGCTAGTTATTTGAATTTATAACTTTTTAAATATGGATATTTTTCTTACAAAAACGCATCACTTTGTTTCAGAAGGCCTTTATTAACCCCCTGGAGTCATATGGATTACTTTTTATGAATGGATGCATTATTTTTGTCTTCAAAACGCGGCCATTCACAACCATTAAATCTTGGAAGACTAAGGATATTTTTAAATATATCTCTGATTGTGTCCGTCTGAAAGAATATAGTTATATACACCTAGGATGGCTTGAGGGTGAGTAAATCATGGGATAATTAAATTTTTTGGATGAACTATCCCTTTAAGTATATCTTGAATGCACTTGAAGTCACGTTGGTGTTCCAAATGCATGCGAATGTATATACATATGTATGTAAATGTGTCATAAACATGGACTGGTGGATAGCGCACAAGTACCAAAATGTTTTCTGTTCAGGCGCCTCCAGTTTCAATCTTGCTGGGAGTATGAATCTCACACAAAAATATATCTGGGTCATATTTTCCCCCTCAAACTCTAAAGGAAAAAATAAGAAATCATATTTTGAGAGAACTCTCTACTAATACCGATTTTTTTCACACACCAGTAAGAGAGAGAAAAAATGTCTGGATGTCATTATGTTATATGCTGGTTGACGATAATGCAATGACATCATTGTGTGAACTCGCTGGCGTGAAGCCGAAAACATGCGTCTGGTTCTCATAAAGACTCATAGTGTGTGTTTGTGCATGGAAGGCCTGGGTAATGTTTCGGATGGAGCCAGTTTCATGCTTGCCGATTTTTCCTTGTTCTTCGTACTCTTCTTATTTCTCTTACTTTCTCTCATCTTCCTCTTCTCATTTGTATTCTGACGAGCTGCATCACTGTGTGGTATGGCGCCTGCAATGCGTCCTGCCGAAAGACTCTGCAACGCATAGTGAGAGCAGCTGAGAAGATCATTGGTGTCTCTCTCCCCTCCCTCCAAGANGTTTCGGATGGAGCCAGTTTCATGCTTGCCGATTTTTCCTTGTTCTTCGTACTCTTCTTATTTCTCTTACTTTCTCTCATCTTCCTCTTCTCATTTGTCATTCAGCTTGCATAGTATGTAGATGAGGAGATATCACCCAGCAGCACTGATGGATGTGTAAGACTCTGTGCTGTGTGTGTGTGTATCGGCATCATAACTTTATTTTATTACAGACTTACATCAAAATCATCATTAATGATGTATATGCTCAGCCCTCCTGCAGGGAGTGTGTTATGTGTGTGACACATGAAAGTTTGTTTTCTTTTGCACTGGTGTCCCATTTCGGGCCGCTCTACGTGGACTATTTATCACAATCCTGAATGTTTACTTGGGTTATTATGCTCAGTGTGAGTGTGTGTGTGTGTGTGTATGCATGTTTTCTTGGTTGCTATGTGCCTCAGTTTGTGGATTCTCGGCAGACTTCATTAGTTAAAACAAAGCAAGATGTCCATTTTGTCTGCTCCTCCACCTTAATTGATATTGATTTGTTCGCGCCTCTCATGGGATTAAAAGTGTGTTTTGTCCCGTCGCCAGCGGTTTTTCCTTCTTCTCACCAGGGAAGTCAGTCAGTGCCTGTTTCTACGGCTTTTCTCTTCTTAAAACGCAATCCACTGTCAATCCCATCCTCATTAAAACGCCATTAAAATTGTGCAGGTAGTTTATAGATGCCTGTGGCTTCTGCCAAACATAACCACACACACACATCTAAAAAAACACCTAGGCTTGCTGAGTTTTCTGCATTTAATTGGCAATACAAGGAGATTGGTTGGTAATAAATAGTAGCCTAAATATAAAATTATTTTATTTGTTTTATTTTTTTAACTGGAATGACTCAGAAAGTTGGCATGGTGCACTGCTAACAGATGTGGTTGGTACCAAGAACAAAAATCACTAGCTGCCTAGCTATTTGCTGTCTTCGAAGGTAATTACCTTCTAAATTAGCATGCTAATCTAAACGGAACCTCATTCAGTAGATGACGGATTTGAAACACTTCCAACATTTTGATGTTAGCATGTTGCTAAGCTAACAAAACAATTCTATGTAATAACAAGCACACACTCTAAACTGTTTTACAGTGCTTGAAAGATAGCTAAAGTGTGCTGTTTATTTTTGTTTTTATACTTAAGACATTTGAATAAAAGTTTAAAAAACTAGCATTCTGAATTCTCATTATACTTCATTTGCATGACTATTTGCATACTGAATTGATAAACAGAAGCAAGAAAGCAATGTTAGGCCTGTGACAAACTTTCAGTGCTAACTTTTGTGTCTAGAGTGTGCCTATGATGCCTTAAAATCTCATCTAGGTAGAAAGCTCACTAAGTTTTGGAATAGAGCTACTGTGTGTGTGCACTTAAATCAGTGTGTGATGAGTGTATGTGATAGAGTAGTCCTTCAGTGCATGCTGATAATACACTAGCCCGTCTGTGGTGTTAGCTGGCTTTTCATCATCATGATTGATGGCGTGCCGACCCGGATCTCGAACGGTTATGATCATATCAATTTGCCGCCAACCTCATTGACATCTCTTTACAAGCCCGTTATCTTCCATTCTTGCCATAATGATGCCTTGCAGAACGACCGCACAGCTCATCGCTCCAGTCCCTGGCGGAGTGGGCCGGGATTACGCCATCAATATGAGGGCCAGATTAAGTGGTAATGTGAGATTAACGTATGGCACCAGTTTATTAAATGGGATTAATGCTGACATTTCACCCCAGTGGGATACCTCTGACATTCACAATCACGCTCATTTACGCACACATTCTGAGAGAGATGACAAAACCGTTACCACAGCAGCCATGTGTCGCCCCATGAACCGAGACCTTTTGAAGACCTTTTTTTGTTTTGTTTTTTTACTTTAATTTCTGGGAAATACACTACATATAGAACAGAGTCAAGCTGATGAGAAAAAAGTGTTTATGGGTAATGAACTGAATACACCCTGATCACAACATTTCTGTCCAAGTTCTACATTATTTTGGGGTAAAAGGGGGAAAAGAGGTTAGAAACAAGTGTTAACTTGAGGAAATGAGTGGAAAGTAAATTGAATTACTAAAGGAGGTGATGTAAGTAGAAAGGGCAGAAGTGCAGGGTTTTGACTAAGGTAAAGTGGGAGCCAAATAGCCTTGATTGTTGCTAATTATAAACACAAGTTATTTTCTTCAATTACATGACACATCAGTCAAACTGGTTGAGTGTGTTTGCACCTGTGTTAGTGTGTGATTATGATGTTTTTATGTGTGTTATGGATGTTGTGTGTGTGTGTGTGTGTATATATATACAGTGCCCTCCACAATTATTGGCACCCTTAGTAATTATGAGCAAAGGCGGCTGTAAAAATAAATCTGCATTGTTTATCCTTTTAATCTTTCTTTCAAAAAATTCACAAAATGATAACCTTTCATTGAAGGAAAATAATTGAAAGTGGGGGGAAAATCACATTATGAAATAAATGTTTTTCTCCAAAACACGTTGGCCACAATTATTGGCACCCCTTTATTCAAAACTTTTTGCAACCTTCTTTTGCCAAGATAACAGCTCTGAGTCTTCACCTATAATGCATGATGAGTTTGGAGAACACCTGACAAGAGACCATTCCTTCATGCAGAATCTCTCCAGATCCTTCAGATTCCCAGCTCCATGCTGGTGCTTCTTCTTTTCAGTTCACTCCACTAATTTTCTGGGATGGGACTGGGATGGCCATGGCAGAAGCTTCATTTTTTGACACATTTTTGTGGTGGTTTTGATGTTTGTTTTGGATCATTGTCCTGATGGAAGATCCAACCACGGCCCATTATTGGATTTCTAGCAGAAGGTCAGAAATCCAAGATACCATGTATCTGAACAAGATGTCCAGGACCTCCAGCAGAAAAATAGGCCCACAACATTAAAGATCCAGCAGTATATTTAACTGTGGGCATGGGGTACTTTTTATCCATGTGTGCACCAAACCCATCTGGTGGGTTTGCTGC
>RJVU01022182.1:2436436-2451763 GCA_003731715.1 Anabarilius grahami
AAAAAATATATATATATATATATATATATACTGTGCCCTCCACAATTATTGTCACCCTTAGTAAATATGAGCAAAGGTGGCTGTGAAAATAAATCTGCATTGTTTATCCTTTTGATTTTTCATTCAAAAAATTGAAAGAAGTAAAACAATTTAAAGTGAGGGGAACTCGCAGTATGAAATAAATGTTTTTCTCCAATACATGTTGGCCACAATTATTGGCACCCCTAGAAATTCTTATGAGTAAAATATCTCTGAAGTATATTCCCATTCATATTTACATTTTTTAGCACACCAGGGTGACTAGGAGCATGAAATTGTCCAGTCATGACTTCCTGTTCCACAGGAGTATAAACATGAGGAAACACAAAGGCCAAATTCCCGTAATCATTCATCACAATGAGAAAAACCAAAGAATATAGTTCTGATGTGCAGCAAAAGATTGTTGAGCTTCACAAAATAGAAAGTGTCTGTAAGAAAATAGCTAAAGCATTGAAAATCCCCATTTCCACTATCAGGGCAATAATTAAGAAGTTCCAATCAACTAAAGATGTTACAAATCTGCCTGAAAGAGGACGTGTGTCTAAACCGTTCTAATGTGAAGTGAGGAGGAAGGTTTGAGTGGCCAAAGACTCTCCAAGGATCACAGCAGGAGAATTACAGAGATTAGTTGAGTCTTGAGTTTCAGAAAGCCTAAAAAAAATTATCAAACAACACCTACATCCCCACAAGTTGTTCGGGAGGGTTTCAAGAAAAATCCTCTGCTCTCATCCAGAAACAATCTCCAGCATATTCAGTTGTCATCTGAAGGATCTGGAGAGATTCTGCATGAAGGAATGGTCTCTGATCTCTTGTCAGGTGTTCTCCAAACGCATTATAGAAGAAGACTCAGAGCTGTTATCTTGGCAAAAGGCGGTTGCAAAAAGTTTTGAAAAAGAGGGTGTCAATAATTGTGGCCAATTTTTTTGGGAGAAAAGCGTTTATTTCATAATGTGATTTCCCCCCCTCTTTCAATTCTTTTCCTTCAATGAAAGGTTATAATTTTGTGAATTTTTTGAATGAAAGATCAAAAGGATAAACAATGCAGATTTATTTTCACAGCCCCCTTTGCTCATAATTACTAAGGGTGCCAATAATTGTGGAGGGCACTGTATATATATATATATGTATATATATAGTAAAAACAATATAATATACTTATAAATGCAATATATTTTAATAATTAATAACTATTATTTATTAATTTGATTACAGGTCTGCTTTTTTACATTAATAATAAGTTGTTAAAATTGTTTTCGATAAATCTTTAAAAACGATAGAATAGAATATAAATAAAAAGAAAGGAAAATTTTACTTTTTTAATTAATTAATTTATTCATTCACTCCTATTGCAATATTACAAGTCCGTTGACACATTAAAACACAGCTTTATGATATCCTTTGAAATGAGGTTAAACTGCTAGAGTGATTTTTGTGGTGTTTGGGTAAACAGCATTACTATAAGCCATTGTAAAACTTTGTATTAAAAACTTTAAAAGGAATAGTTCACCCATAAATAAAAATCCTGTCATCATTTAACACCCTCATCTAATTCCAAACCTGTATAATTTTACAACACGAGGGTAAGTAAATTACAACATCATTTTCATTTTTGTGTAACTATCCCTTTGAAACAAGTCTTTGTCTCTTTCATTGTGACCTCAGTGTGTATTTCCCTGAGAGACAACATAAAACACCATTCAGGAAACAAAATAAAGAGAACATTCAACAGAATGTAATAATACTTGATTTGTTTTTATGACAGCATGTTAGGTATATGAAATTATTGGTTGATAATGATTATTACCAACTCTGTCAGACCACTAAACACACAATTTATAAAGTCTAAGCCACTAAATGCATCCTATCACCCATGTGTCATGTTAATAAAGTGTGAGAGCAGTTTATTGAACTTGTTGCATTTAGAGGTGAAAACTGAAGCAGGGCTTTACAACGCCAGCATGACTGAATACAGACCGCTGTGGCAGTTAATGAAATCTTGGCATGTCTGTGGACCTCCTCTCCTTTCGTTCCACAGCTCTCCTGTTACACCGTACAGCTGTTCCATTTCAACAGACTCTAATAAGTGCTTTATGGATGAATCTTTCTCTTACACTTCTCTCACGCACACACCTATAAGAAAGAATAATCACAAATTAGATCTCTTTAATATCTCATTTGTTTCTCCTAGACAGCAATGTGAACAAATGGAGACCTTGGCTTCAAATATATTTTATTGAGAGAAAAACAAAACGGTAATCTCACATGTGTATTATCCTTTAGAACAAGGGTACCACATTGGGCCTGCAACATAGGAGCCACATATGGCCCAGAGCAAGATGTTAAATCCTTGATTCCGGCCCACAAATGAACTTGCTGCATTTTGGTTTGGCCTTGTAATTTTCTTTCAATGGATTGGTAGACAATTGCCTAATATACATAAATACAAACAGAAATGTTCATTAAGTTGACAACAAGAAATATGCTTGAATGGTGGCAATCATACAAAAAGTTTAGGTATATGCCCTAAATTGTATGCTAACTGTATAAATGCACTACTAAGTGTACATGGTTTTGAATTAGCTTTATTTCAATGAAAGAAAACAAATTTCAACACTACTACTAGGAAGATACTAAGTTTATACTTAACTGAAACAACTGAGGGCTCATGAAATCTCCTGAGCAATGAAAGAGCGAGGTCTGAGAAATAAAATTTAGCGAGTTTGTATTGAATGTTAGCGTTGGAGGCTAGTGCATACATTAGAGAAGAACTAGGACAGTTAATGTAGTGCTAAAACCGTGTGATGCTAACAGCAGCTCCCCAAAGGCTTAGCTTCTTTATAACTACTCTCACACACTTCATCTAGGGCAGACGCTCGAGGCTGCTCAACTCACTGTCATTGATAGTCAGAACAAAGAGGTCAAAACAAAATGTATCACATATGGCGGCTATGTACATATGTTTTGCGTGTTTTTCCGTAGCAGCATAAGAATTGGTATGTTATTCTGCCAGGTCATTATTTGGCAGCGACACTTTTTGGCAGGATCAGTGTTTGGCAGCATACCAGCCTTCTGCCATCAGGTGATACACTGCTGTGTGTGTGTGTGTGTGTGTGTGTGTGTGTGAGAGAGAGCCAGAGCATCTAGAACAGCTGCTGGGGCACATCTGTCTACCAAGCAACACACTCACACAGTCCTGCACTGAATGGCGAACCCATTCCCAAGCATCCAATGCGCTGTTACGAGCCTTTCACACAGGATGGGTTCTTGTGGTCCGTCTGTGATATATTTTAATTGTTGATCTGGGTAAACATGCGCTAGATGGACATCTTAGAATATTGCAACGCTCCATGCTGTGTTTCCAGTGTCTTGTGCCATGACTACTGTGTATTTAAGATGCCCTGTCAACTTTGATCTCGAGACCCCTGCATGTTGTGTCTAGCTGTCTGAATGCAAGAACACAAGTCCTGTGTATACTGCCCCTCAAACTACTTGAATTAACTCTTAACCCTGATTCACTGCAGAACTTTGAAGAGAGGTGTGCTATTATTTTACAAAGCAATCCCATTTAAGATAGGTGAAATTGACGAAAATTCCTATAGACTTACGTAGCACTGGAATATCATAAGCTACGTTCACACTGCGAGCCTCAATTCCGATATTTGCTCAGATCAGATTTTTTTGTATAGCTGTTCACATTGTTTTTTTAAATGTGGCCAATATCAGATTTTCAGTGTGAACAGATGGTTCTGAACTGACCTGAATGCGCAAAAGAACGATACAAATGGGGTTGCCAGGTTTTTACCACAAAATCCACTCAATTGCTTCTCAAAACTAGTCCAAAACTAGCCCAATTCCATGGGGTATCCTAGTAAAAATCATGCTCCGGAGGTTAAGTATCACGTTAGTTTGGTCGCTTCAACCCACTGAGTTGCAAAGCAACCTATGGCAACAGTGATAAAGTAACCTAATTCTGCGGGAAAATCATGGACTTGGCAACACACACAGTGTGCTGTCATACGGAAGTAAACACGGAGGGCATTAAAGTAAGAGATTACGTGTTTATTTATAGTGATCTGCCGCGGAAGCCAGCGAAATTATGCATAGGCAATTTGAAAAATAAAGACAATGATGTGACAGAAGAGAACAGAGTTTTGAAACTTTTATGATACAAGCCCTTGCTTGTATTATAGAGCTGTCTCTGTAATACTTACAAGTTCTGACACAACACTGTCCTTCAACTGACTACCTTTCCCAACTGTCTTGATAACGTTGGGTATGTAAAATCTTTGAATAGACTCCCATGAGCACAGAATCATGATGAATGTTGATCTCGAGTGACGTAAAAATCGTATGAATTCTGATTCTGTTCACACTGCGGTCGCATTACAAAACATCTGACCGGTATCGGATTTAGTACCACATATGGAAGGGGCACAGATCGGAATTGAAAAGATCATATTCCATGTGGTTTGTACTGTTCACACTGTCAAAACAGATATGAGTCACATGTGGCAAAAAAAAAAAAAAAAAATCTGATTTGGGCCACATTTACCTGCCTTCAAAACTTGGGGATAGGCTCTTTTGACAAAAACAACCACCTAGCCGCCATCCAAAGTTCCTAGAGCACCCAAGGAACCACCTTGAACAGGACAGCCCAATCCTGTTCCCGGAGCTCTACCGTCCTGCAAAGTTAAGCTCCAACCCTAATCTAACACACTTCAACCAACCGAATAAGTTCCTCAGGAACACTTGATGATTACAGGCAGGTGTGTTGGAACAGGGTTAAAACTGCTCTCTGCAGGAAAGTAGATCTCCAGGAGCAGGATTGGGCACCCTTGACCTAGAATCACCCAAGCAACCAGATGGATTACCCCAGCAATCTCATAGTAACATAAAAAATAAAATAAAAACACTCTGACAATAGTCACAGACAGTAAACTGATTCTCCGTTCTATTTTTGACAAACTCCATGCAGTTGTGCTACTTCCTCCAACAGGACAAAATTCATTTGGAACGCTCACTTTGACGCGAGCAGACACAATGTCAGAACACTCCAGCAACCACTTAGAAACACTCCAGCAGCTGAATAGTAATGCCCGAAAGTAAATAAATAAATAAATAACAAAGCAACTACCCATAGTGCCCAAGCAACCACCCAAACAACCACCTTAAAACCCCCTGGCAACCACCTATAATATACGCTAGCATTGTGACTGTGACTTCTGCATGGGCAAGTACCTTTAATTTAAATGTCATAATCATAATTAGTTTGGTGTGTGGGTCTGTTCTCTGTCTGTCTCTCTCTATCTCTGGAGAGATGAACTGATATTATAGCCAGTTTCTCATTAGCCATGTGTCCTGGGACAGTTTGACTTTATGTATCGCAATCTCATAAACCAGCTAAAATGACTGTAGCCACACTTTGTGTGTGTGTGTGTGTGTGTGTTCTTTCTCTTACAGTTCTTTATAAGGTGTACGTCTTTATTTATAAGTGGTACACATACTACGTTTATATTTATGGATTTTTTAGCAACAGACTTTAATAGCTCATAATGCCTCATAAACTGAGATCTGTGAGGGCTTGTGGGTAATGGAGCTTATGAGAAAGGGAGGGTGCGGTTGATTGATGAATGGTGTTGTCTAATCTGTTGCTTAAGGTTATGTAACCCGCTGTATAACTGCGATGCGTGTTAGATTGATAGGGTCTAGGCTTAGAACAGTAAATTCACCCTTTGAGCAATTCTTGTCAAATGAAGCCTGGCATTGAACTTCCTAGACAAGTTTGTTGTCTGTCCCCCTTTCTCTCTTTTTCTTGCACACTCTCAGACAAACAAATAAAATGTGGCAGAGGAGAAGGAAAGGGGTCTAGTCACTTGGCAGTGATCGAAGGTGCTGTCTACATAATCAGAACAACGAAACAGTCGTCATGTTACACCAAAACCTTCATAGCGGCTGATGATACTGTAGATTTCTTTTGTCTGTTTCACAGTTATTATCAGAAATATGTGTAAGTTCCTATTTGTACCTCCCAAACTAGACCTGTTCCAATCATTTCCAGCAAAGACAAGAAATTCTGGGCTGGAAAAAGCCTGGGGTTCAAACTAAGAGCTGCTAATTTCAGAAGCCGCAGTGATAGAAAAGGTATTAAAAGATCTCAGTCTTGTTGTATGCAATATCTCCTTGTGTTTTGAGTATGAAATATCGGGAGAATTTTGACAGAGTTTAAATTCTGTCGGAAGAGACGAGGGTGTCACGGGTCAGTGGCTTCCTTCCTCACAAGAGGTTAAACGAGTCTTTCTCGAGTGCCAGTCACCCAGAAAGAGTATCAGCTTCGGTCTACCTAACTCAAATCGAATAGACATAGCAACCTGAGGCTTGACTGACCACAAAACACTCCAGAAGAGTGTTTAAGAAGTCTTAACGTTCACAAACAAGATGTCCAGGTACGTTTAGTTTGTTCCAATACAAGATACCTTGTTTGTTTACTTCACGAAAGAGATGCCCAAGATGTTTGTTCAGTTCGTTCAACACATTATGATAAAAGAGCATTGACCATCCATTCACTAGGTCAATGAAATGCTCCTTTACAGTCTGCTCTTAAAGGGATAGTTCACCCAAAAATGAAAATTTGATGTTATCTGCTTACCCCCAGCGCATCCAAGATGTAGGTGACTTTGTTTCTTCAGTAGAACACAAATGATGATTTTTAACTCCAACCGTCACGGTCTGTCAGCCGAATAATGGGTGTAAACGGTAACACCATCTATAAGAGTCAAATAAACACGACAGACAAATCCAAATTAAACCCTGCGGCTCGTGACGGCACATTGATGTCCTAAGACACGAAATGATCGGTTTGTGCGAGAAACCGAACAGTATTTATATCATTTTTTACCTCTAAAACACTACTATGTCCAACTCCGTTCAGCATCCGGTCAGTGAGGTAAAAAAACGCGCTCTGCTGACGGAACTGATGTCTCGCGCTTTGCTTCAATGAGTGCGAGACATCACTTCCGTTGTCAGAGCGAGTTCAGACCTCACTAACCGGATGCGCAGGGCAGTTGGACATAGTGGTGTTTTAGAGGTAAAAAATGATATAAATACTGTTCGGTTTCTCGCACAAACCGATCGTTTCGTGTCTTAGGACATCAATTTGCCGTCACGAGCCGCAGGGTTTAATTTGGATTCGTCTGTGCATGTTTATTGACTCTTATAGATTGTGTGACCATTGACTCGCATTATAAGACTGACAGACGGCAACGGTTGGAGTTAAAAATCATCATTTGTGTTCTACTGAAGAAACAAAGTCACCTACATCTTGGATGCCCTGGGGGTAAGCAGATTTACATTTACATTTACATTTATGCATTTGGCAGACGCTTTTATCCAAAGCGACTTACATTGCATTATACTATACATTTGTATCGGAGTATGTGCAATCCCTGGGATCGAACCCATGACCTTGGCATTGTTAGTGCCATGCTCTATCCACTGAGCTACAGGAAAACAAATTTGATAAACATCAAATTTTCATTTTTGGGTGAACTATCCCTTTAAATGGTCTTTGCAGACTTCGGTGAATGATAAAATGAGTCAGTCCATGGAAGTGAATGAGATTTGTTGTTCACATTACAGATTCTTAAAAAAAAAAAAAAAGATGATTCATTCACAAATGAAACGCAGCTGCAAGCAGTCTACAAAGTGTCCTATCATGGCTGGTAAAAAAAAAAAGAAAGAAAATTACACCAAGCTTTAATCGCCCTCAAGCCATCCTAGGTGTATATATACACCATCCTAGGTGTATAGAGTTATATTAATAAATTTCCTGATGCATCCAAGTTTTGTAATGGCAGTGAATGGGATCAACGAGTATAAGGCTGAAGAAAGTTGACAGCCTTCCGCCAAACCGCCTTCCGTATTCAACTTAGGAAGAAAGTGTAACGCCTCTCGCAGTTCAAAATGCTTATGCTACATCCTTACTGACGCGGCGTCAGTCGTAAGTTGAATACTGAATGCGGTCTGGCGGAAGATACATGCATCACTTTGCTTCAGAAGACCTTTATCAACCACCTGGAGCTGTGTGGAGTACATTTATAATGGATGGATGCACTTTCATGAGCTTTATACTCGTTGGTCCCGTTCACTGCCATTATAAAGCTTGGATGCTTCAGGATATTTATTAATATAACTCTGATTGTGTTCATCAGAAAGAAAAAAGTCATATACACCTAGGATGGCTTGAGCATGAGTAAAGCTAAAGATTTTTAATTTAAATCCTTTAAACACATCCTTTACTTCTTTGTTATGTCCTAAACAGCACATATATTATACAGCAACAAGCAATAAAAAACTATCTTTTTCTCGATCATGGAAATGTGTGTTTTGGTGTTTTATTGGTTTCTATTTTCATTGCATCATGCTGGGTAGCCCCGCCCACTGGCAAATCTCATTGGTCCAAAATTCTTCTCCACATAATTGTGTATTAAACATCCATATTCTGATAGGCTGTGACTGTGTCCTGTCACACAGTGATAAAGTGACCAGTGATATATAAATAAATAGATAAATCAATAATTTCAAACCCCTCCTATTTGAGCAAGGACCGAGTTTAGTAACTGCTGTCAGCTCGAGTCTAGTCTGGAGTACTTTAAAACACTCCACCTGTCTAAGCTAGTGCATTATCACTCAAAAACATGATGAATTTCTCAAGCAAGCAAAACACATACTGCAAAATACACTCTGCTGCACAAGGGCTTTGATAAGAGAGAGGATGTGAGTGTGTTTGTGCGAGAGACAGATAGATAGACGGAGAAGTAAAGCGCGGAATGAGTAAAAGACGCCGGCACACAGATGGTGGGCTGTTGGAGAAAAAGAGATAATGATTACAGATGAGAGGAGATGGAAACAGGCACAGTTAGAAAGAAAGAATGATAGATAGAGACAGGGAAGGAGGGGAGATGTTTCATTTCCATCTACCACCCTCTATTTTTTTTAATAAGGTAATTTTCTGTTGGAATATAGCAGCGTATTAAAGGAGCAAAGTGTTTTCAGACATTTTAGCCACCAAATTGTAAGTTTTATTTATTTATTTTAAGTAGTTCTGCTTGGACCTCCTAATTTTAGCTGCACATTGCAACAAAATTTGTATGAGCTATTTTTGTTTTGTTTTTTCTAGTTAGAAGTTCAATTAACAAAAGCTACACAGTAAAAAAATCAAAAGTCGATAAAACTTAAAAGTTTAAGGCAACCAGCTAGAGGAGATTTTTGAGTTTTCTCAACTAGTTGTAAATTGAACTTGTTATACAACAACAAGTTGATAAAACTCAAAAATCTCCTCTAGCTGGTTGCCTTAAACTTTTAGGTTTTCTCAACTTGATTTTTTACAGTGTAGTGAACTAGACAGCATTTTAAGGCATCATAGGAAAAGTTTTGACATGAAAGCCAAAATGTAAGCAGCAATATTGCATTGCTTTATAAGATACTTCATCTAAAGGCAGCATTGCATGTCTTCTAGAATATTCTATGACAAACTCAATGCCAAATATATGTAAATATTTCATTCAATAGAGAAAAATGTCTATTGAACTAAATAAATGAAACTCAGTAATATTGTATGTTATATTTTTTTAATGATTATTTTAGCACCGTTAACCTAGCAACATGCTAAAGAAAACCCTGTTAAGAACACATTCCTCTGACATGATCAGCCTTGGTGCTCTGGTGGGTGATGTGGGTTTGAGTCCAGCCTGCAACATGTTCTGGTCACATTTTTGTGGCTCTCCCCTATAATTTCCTGTTACTCTGCCCCAAAAATATCAACTCAGAGTGGAACAGGAGCGTTCAAATATATATTCTGTCTTTTCTTAACCCCAATTTCTAACCACCGTTTATGTGTTGGAGGGGGAGAAAGAAGATGAAAATGTTTGTGTGTGCAAACACATCTGGGTTAAGGCCTTGCATAATTCATCCCAGTTAGGCTCAATGCGAAGGTATATACGGCAGAAACCGTGGACAGACTTCTCGCTGTGTGGCTCTTTGAAATGGAAAGTAACCTCCAGCCCACCTTTGCTCTGATCACCAGAGCCGGCATATGCTATCCCTCTGCATCCCTCTCATTTGGGCCGGAATAAAGGAATAATTCACCATTAATAAGTGCATAGCTGCCATCCTGTTATTCGACAGCGCTGACGGCAGCTGTTATCAAACAGCGCCCGTTTCACCGGAAGCTTTCAGAATCATGACCACACACCTCCTCCCCGTTGTCCACAGGGGACCAATTTATTAACATGCGGTGGGAAGAACTGTCTCTTTCTTCATACACACACATATACACAACAGGAGCTCAGCGGTTGGGGGAATGGAGGGATGCGAAGCAAAAAAGCTTAAAAAAGAAAAGAAAAACAATTTGGAGTGGGCTGTTTGGTGCTAACAAGAGCGGGGAGCTCATTTTGATTACCTGAGCTCGGGTGCCATGTTGAATGAGGGCCAAGATTAGCCGTGGTGAATTGGCCACAATTGATTTGCTCTTTGAATGCAGCATTCTGCCTTTTCACGCCAGTTTTGAAATGGTACTGGATGTTTTTTTTTCCTCATAAAGGCAATTGTAAAGGTCTTGTAAATAAAGTGATTGCTGGTTTTTATTTCAGTTGATTTATTCCCAGAAACAGAAAAAAATGCATGTTGCCACAAACACATACTTGGATGAATCTCATATTTTACCATAAAATCAAAAGCCAAAAAATAAGACACTATATTTTTGTTTGTTTTGTTGTTGTTTTGCGTTGTGACATAATTTACATGTTTATTTGATTGGTTTACTTTCATTCATGCAATGTCTTTAGTTATATGACATTCATGACAAGTTTTATGCCATTTACCCATCACATTTAGAATTTTACTGTACTCACGTATTATATTTTGAGGGAATTAAAAAAAAGTGCTTCAGTATTACACTTAGTTTACAGTGCAAATCCATTTGCCTCAGTCAGCATAATGTGTAAATTATGATTCATACAGGAACCGGTTGCTAATGAAGTGCTATATTAGCCATTTGTAACTGTCAGCGGGGATGAATTTGAGGGTTTTTTGTGTGCGTGTGTGTGTGAAATATGTCAAGAGAAGAAGAGGTGCTCACAATGTAGCATTCTTACCCTTTCTCTCTTTCTGTCCATTTTTTCATCTCCACTTCTCTTGGGCTCAGTGGCTTGTGACGCTCCATATGTCCGTCTGCTTCTCCTCAGAGAGAGAGAGAGAGCGAGAGACATTAATACAGGCACCCTTCGCCTCAAACATTCAGCACTCATGTTTTCCCAAAAGCCGAACGCTCTGAAATGACAGGAGAATGGAGAGATGGGAGAGAGAGAGAGAGAGGGTGTGGATGATTGGACGGGTGAGAGAAAGACTGAGAAAGGGGGGTGTAGTGTGTGTGTGTGTGTGTGTGTGTGTAATGTAGACAGCAGTGAAGTGAATGTTATCTTACAGATGTTGAATGCACCTGCAGCTAAAGCCATGCATGAGAGCTCCCTGCAGAAATAAACACATACACTTGAGTACTATCATACACATGCACACACCTCGTTACAGCTGTATTATGACAAACAAGCAAATGCAGAAGCACATACATGCGTACCTGTACATATCTGATAGGAACTAAAGATGTAATAGACCTTGGTTGTTTCGTGGATAAATCCTTTAAATAATTTTGACACAGAATAGTTTATTCAAAAAATGTATTTATGTATTTATTTTAAATATTAATATTTATTCATTTATGTATTTGTTTTATTTTAAATATTTTAAATATAAAGTGCATTTAATTAAATATTAAATATTGGTTAATAATTTAATTATAATGATAAATAGCTATAATAACCCATTTAGTCTTTAGAAATAACATTTCAAAAGAATTATCATTGTTTATAGTTTAATTATTGTTATTGGTATCAAAGCAAAATTGGCCCTGATCTGGCATCAGTATTGCTAATGCTCAAACATTAAAACATGGAACTAAAATCACCTTCGATCATACATTCGATTCCCAGGGAATGCATGAATTGTTAAAATGCGATGTATCTCCTTTTGGATAAAGCTGTCTGCCGGATGTGTAATTGTAGTTGCTCATTGCTTATGAGCTAATTAATTCATTTTCTCTTTTTTCTCTTACAGGCAGGACGCAAGTGATCTGACTGGAACTATACAGAGGTAAGACTGCCTCTGTTTCTCTGTCAGTTATTTTTACTCAGTTCTTGCTGTTCAGTAGTGTGTTGACTGCTATACTGATGTGATGTTTTTTTTCTGTTTCACACACATAAAACAGAAACACTATCCTGTCACATATTTTTAACTGAGACCTTGAGTTAATCACTGGATTGCATATCCAACAAACACAGCACTCATACATTATATACCTTCATGACCTTGTCTCAATGATGTTTAATATAACCTCACCACATAATAACAGAACATGGTCTGTTCTAAAACCTAGTGAACTGCCTGCCTAGACTTTTAAGGCATCGTAGGTGTACTTCTGACTTCCCCTCCAACAGGTTGACATAAAAAATGTGTATCCTTCATTGAGAAGGCAATCTCAGAATGCACTGCAATGAGCTCAGTGGAAAAATTATTCCAAGATGGCGGACAAGCTCAGAGAAATGTTGTTCCATACTGAAAAAAGTATCAATAAGGCTAAATCTAATTAAAAATGGGCTAATTTGCTCAACATTTGTATATGTTATGAGATTTTATGCTTATAGAGTCTCATGCTGTTAGCTTAGCAACATGCTAACTTGCATTTTATTGCTGCCTACCGAGAATTCAAGTCATTTATGGGGATCCATTTCAGGTAGGACGCTGCCTTTTATCCAAGATGGCGGACGAATCGATAGAGTTGTTGACATTAAATCTATTCATATTTTATACAATAGCAAACAGTTACAATAGGCTAATCTAATGATAAATTTAAAGTTTTACCCAATATTTGCATGTGCTACGTAGATTTAGGCTAGCGTAAGTTTTGTGTTTTTAGCTTAGCAACATGCTAACGTCAAACTCCATTGGAAATAATTGGGAGTGGAGTTTCCTGAGGCGCTCTTCTTTTTATAGGGCGGCCTATGTAGTCTGTTCTAAATCAATAATTTATGCGGTTTCATTTCAGTTAGTATGCCCTCTTAGAAGGTAGCTGCCTATGTAGGCAGTTGGGTTTCAGAACAGAGCTAATGACAAGCTCAAACAGCATTCCAGTATGATTCAAGGCCTGATACGTCTGAAGCCAGCGTCCAATATAAGGACAGCAGAAGGAGAGGATGGTGGGATTTTTGGAAAGAAGAAAGAGGAAGCTCAGGGTGTGCCAATTTTAACACAGTTTTTCTGAATTTTTGATTACAAGTGGAGAGCAAAATGACAGGGATAGAGAGAGAGAAATATAAGGTGTTCTCAGAGTCAAGGGTGCAGAGTTGAGGCTGGTAAAGATCTGTGACTGAGGGCCATTAAACCCAGCCCCACGGCTATGAGACGACATGTCGAAAGAGCGAGAGAGAGCTGCTGAGAGTTTTTTGATAAACTGCTGATCCTGAAATAGCTACACCTATTTTTCATCGGGAATTCTGTTAAGAATAAATTGTCACGTCTCATCTGGAGAGGAGCTTTCTTCCTCAGGGCGGCACACAGAAACTCAAAGCCGGTGCTGGAGTTCGCCACCCTCTCTGTCGTTATGCCGATGCACTGTGGGTTACCGCCGGCAACTGGTTGATTGACAGACAGCCTGTGAGTTTTCAAGGGCACACGCAAAAAGGAAAAAATATGTCACCCTGGGAAAATGCTGTGGACGTTACAGTACAATGAGTGAATATGACATGACAAAATACTAAATTTAAAGGACATTTTTCTCAAAACTCAACAACTGACTAAAAAATAAATGTACGTATATCCCTCATAGCATTGTTTCCATTTGTTTCAAGTTAATATGACACCGACTACCTCGACTCCATTGGCAAACCATCCCCACTTATCAATTGACCCTTCGCAAAGACCCTTAGTTACTGTTGCTTTGTCCGACAAGCCATGGCGCTGTCACACCACACGCAGTGAAAAATACATCGCGGAGCAAAGAGGACACTGACAACACGTCGACAGACAAGACAGAGCAGGTTACTTATGATATTAAATAAAGTCCCAACTTTCAAATTATGTAATTTTTTAAGAAATTCGAACAATAAAAAACGTTTTGTGGCTCTTTAATGTGTCATGACAGATTGTTGTAGCGCCTCAGCTCAAGCGGCTCGTGAACTGATCATCTCTTCCTACTAGTTAATTTATAGCATCAAATAAACATGAATGAACGTGAGAAGGAACGTTGTTTAAAACGCGGAAAGACGTAAATGGTGGATTCGGCGTTATGATTGGTTAGATCACTTGTCAATCAAACTCCTGGCGAAGGGTCAATTACAGCCCTCTCATTGCTCCAAGGACACTGATTGTGTTTTCCAAAAAGGAGATAACTAACATGTTTCTTTGTTGTTGTTGTTTTAGGAAACCCCATTTTATATTTCACCATCCAAGATCTGTTTTCCAGGAACATGATGATATAATGGGCATCATGTGTTTTTCATGTGTGCATATGGGTTTAATTTGCCAAATATTGAGATCGAATCCCCCAACTTCTCTCTTGTGCACCACACCCAGAATTACCTCAGCATTCATCTGTTTGCCAAAAGTCGTGTGTGTGTCTGCGTGCTTGAGTTTACAGCAATTTTCATGAGACTTCATATGCAGATGAAGTGAAAAGAACACACTGAAATTCACAAGAATAACAAAACACTCCTGGAACGTGAGGAAATGAACTAGAGATACAGAGAAGAGGAAATGACAGGAAATGGAGGAAAGGGGAATGTTATTAGTGTATTAGTAAGTAAGTACTTTTGTTTGTGTGTAAATGTAAGTGTACAGAAACATGCTTGATGAAAGTATGCTAATGCAGATGCGAAGGCTGGGGCGCATTCATTCTCGCATTACCGTAGTGGTAACAGACTTCAGAATTTAAACAGCAGTTGACCTGAAAAAGCAAACTTACAATAGATACATATATGATAATGGGAGCTCTAGTACCCCGTGTGGTAACGCTGAGAATGCAATACGTTCCTGCGATGGGTATAGTGGTCTAAACACATGCAATCAAACTTGCGTAACTAGAAAAGTTTGTGTAAAGTATGTTGCGGGCCTAAAGGGAAAATTCCTCCCAGGGGAAAATTTTACTGTGCAGACTTTTAAGAACAAGGTGCTATCTATAATAAG
>RJVU01022182.1:2459810-2492781 GCA_003731715.1 Anabarilius grahami
ATGAAGATGCGTCTCACTGTTTTTCAGCATCTTACGCCATGAGCGCCATGATTTAAAACATAAGTCAAAAGAACATCAAAACCGAAAAATGTGCATTGACACCTTCAAAATCTCTTCTAATATGTTGTTATAAAATAATAAAGTTCCATCTCATTTTTGAAAGCAAGAAGACGTTCTATGTGAATAACTTAAATGTCTCGGATGATATCAATGGCTCCAGTGTGACTCAGGTTGATCAAATGCATTTTTTATCAAATTATTTTAGTTATAATTAACCGCGCTAAATTACCTATATTTATAATAATAATTTTAATTTTTTTAATATTTTCATTAATTTTGGAATAGGTTTAGTCTTATATTTTAGTAGTTTGTCACATTTATGTCTTTGCAGACCTATAGGGTGAATTCAGTGTGATTGGGACACTTTTTTGCCATTGAGATGACTTGGAAAAAATGTCCCAATCAACCTGAATTCACCCTACTATATGTCTATTAGACACACACCAACTTTCAAAGATTAATAAGCTCTTCACTTTCTTATGAGCTCCTTCTTTCTCCTTACACACACACACAGAGTTCTTGCCAAACCTTTGATCTGCCGGCAACAGGATCATGAATAGTCACGCTGACATTAACACTCATTGAACGCTTCACTCTAACTGCCATTCATGGATTGGTCCTTTGTGTCTTTAATCTCTGTTGATTGGTCGTCTTCGAATTAAAAAGAGGCACTCTTTATATTTGATTGGCCGTAATAACGCTGTCACTGTAACAATAGGAGATCTATCTCATCTCATCCTCTTAATAGGGTTATCCGAATGCCAAAAACTTAAGAACAGTTTACAGCTGTGCTTTCATGTGGTCCTGCTGTGTGTTTTAAAGATAAGATTAATTCTTCTTATCAGCAATCTGATTGTGGACTCGTGTATCTCATGCATGTTTTATAGCAGCTCTTTCTTCTGCTGCGTCAAACCTTTTCTTTGGGAAAAAAAAAAATCTAAATTATTCATCTGTGTTTTGGTGCATTCCTCCTGCAGAACGAGAAAGAGAGAGAGAGAGAGAGAGAATGAATGAATTGAGGGTCTTCCTTTTTTCCGAGGGTCCCACGTGGACTGCATTCTGATAGAGACAAGAGGTTTTTAGGCCTGAGAGAGAGACAAAACGAGGTAAAATAATCCGAGAGTGCTGGTCAAAGAGAGCCAAATGCTGTTTTGAACAGGTGAAATGGCACAGCGCTGACGTCACATAATCCTTATTTTATTAATGTTAGCTCAAGAACTCTCATATTCAGACAAAACACCTTACATTTCTATCTCGTTGTCCCTCTCCCCACCCGCTGGGATATTCCTTTGATATTCCATCTTTTTAAGGCTCGATAACATTTAATAATAAAGGCAGAACCTCTGTGAATTGCATCAGCCTGACCTGCTTAAGAAACACACACAAAAGTCCCACTGTTAATGGTGCCACAAATGGCTTTGCAGCCCCAGTGCTTGTCATGCACAACACATCAAAATTGCACCTTTCAGCTGTCCTCTTTGAGGAAATAATTTCAAATCTTAATCTGAGTTAGGTTTAAATTAAGATAATTGAGAAAATGAGGGTCCTTGTCAACCTGTTGACAAGCTGACTGTGTTTAACGGACGTAGGCCGGTAGGAGCTGTGCGTGTAAACCTCACTCCCCTGATCTCAAGAGGTGCTCTAGCATCTGACACTAGAGATTGCAGTCTTTAGCCTCCTTGTTAGAGAACCCGACTCCCATGCCGGCAAAGCTGGTTTTTGAACAGGAGGGGATAGGGGCAGTCGTGGCCTAATGGATAGAGAGTCGGACTTGTAACCCAAAGGTCATGGGTTCGAGTCTCAGGTCCGGCAGGGATTGTCGGTGAGGGGAGTGAATGTCCAGCGCTCTCCCCACCCTCAATACCACGACTGAGGTGAGACCCTTGAGCAAGGCACCGTACCCCCAACTGCTCCCCGGGCGCCGCAGCAATGGCTGCCCACTGCTCCGGGTGTGTGTTCACGGTGTGTGTGTTCACTGCTGTGTGTGTGCACTTGGATGGGTTAAATGCAGAGCACAAATTCCGAGTATGGGTCACCATACTTGGCCACATGTCACTTCACTTTCACTTTCACTTTCACTTTCACTTTCAAACAGTTGAAGGTGAGAAATACATTGGTGCCGTGACCCGGGTAGGAGTGACGTTTAGGGGGGTGAGTGTAACGGACGTAGGCCAGGAAGAGCTGTGCATGTAAACCTCACTCCACTGATCTCAAGAGTCGCTCTAGCGACTGACACTAGAGACTTTGGTCTTTAGCCTCCTTGTTAGAGCGCCCGACTACCATGCCGGCGGACCTGGGTTCGAGTCCCGCTTAGAGCAGGCGGTTCAAACAGGAGGGGTTACATGTGTAACACCCCTTATGTAGCTTGCAACGTTCCACTGAATAGTATCTACTGCTTATTCTGGCCAAGAACTGTCCACTTAAATGGCAGGAGATTATCTGATTGACGTGTGACGGGACAAATCACAGTTTCCTGCTTATTACACTATTATTACAATATTGTTATCATGTAATAATAGACTTAATGACTTCAAATAGTGCTGCGGTCAGTGAACAGACTGTAAAAGACAAAATTAAAATGGATCTTGTGCCATTGTGTCATTGAAAAAATGTCTTATGTCTTTTTAATATCATACTTATCAATAACTGGCAACGAGCCCAGTTGTTAAAAACACATCTGAAACCCCTTGTGTTCTGTTAAGACTGTTTTTGAACTCAAGTATGTGTCCTGTGTGCCTGCTAAGACTGTATTTGAAAGCTCCTGAGGGGACAAGTTTTTACCAGACATTTGAGGACTGTTTTGAGATGAAATACCCAAAAGTCCAGCATAGTAATAGTCGCAACAGCCATTCAAGATAGGTTGTCATGGCTAGGAGTGATTGGGCATTGACCTTTTAATCACCGTTATAGACAAGACAATTAGGCAGAAGAGAAGACTGAAAAACAGAGAGAGAGAGAGAGAGAGAGAGAGAGAGATAGGCATTAAATACAGGAAAAAGAATGATATGGTGTCAGGGATAAAATGGAATAAAGGATTGAGAGAGTGCGAATAATGCAGGAAAGCACAGAGGAAGAGAAGGCAGGAAGATACTCTAACTAGGTCATTTCATTAAACTGTAAATGCAATACAACGACTTGACAGAGAACGTTATGTTTGTGCGATGGACTGTACATGATTTTATAATCGGCCTGCTTTGGCTTTGAGTGTGTGTGTCTGCACACATTGTCCCAAGGCACTGTCTATACATGCAGAGATCCTCATCTCTCTCACCCCATCTCCCTCCACCACACTTTTCTGTATAGATTTTTTTTTTGTCTTGTCTTGTCTCGTCACCTCTCTTTTCTTTTTGTCTTCTCTCATCTTGTCACTTTCTTTTCTTATCTTATTTTGCATTCATCTTTTACTTCTCTTATAATTTCATTTTGTCTCATCTTGTCTTATCTCTTATCTCACCATGTCATATCTCATCATATCTTTTCTCTTATTGTCTCATCTCATTTGTTCTTTTCTTATTTTGTCTCATTTTGTCTCCTCTCTTCTTGTGTCCTCATCTCTTTACTTCTCCTCTCTTCTCTCCTCTTCTCTTTTCATTGCTTCCCTTATATTGGTTTAATCACTCATAATGGGCCCTATGGACTCAACCAATTGAGTGTCATCAGGCATCTGCCTCAGACTCAGCTAATCAAATGCCATTGCCAGAGAACATAGGAAATCAGTGATCATGCCTGGCATATATTTTGTCTTTGGCTGTTAGTAACAGCTCGACTTCAACCCTCACGCAGACAGACACGTAGATATTCTTGCTGCAAAACAAATGCCAAAAAATACCCCCCTGGAAAGCAAAGAGCTTTTGCGAATTGCAATGAAAAACAGCGGGAATTAGAATTGATCGGTAATACATTTGGCATTTTCATTTAGCCGTTAAGTTCCCTGCCCACATCTGACTATATGCCTGCCACTCAGAAACACTCTCTGCTGGACAACCATTACATTTACACTGACTAGCACATGTGAGACTGGCAGAGGGGCTGACGGTAGAGAAAAACAGAAGGAGAGAAAGAAAGGGAGGTGGCAGATGGAGCAGAGAGACATTTGGAACTGGATGTTTTATGCCTCTAACCAATTTTATCTGCATGACATCTGTAATCAAAATCACTATGGTCACTATAATGCAGATCAGCATTGAAGGAAAACATATTTTTTGAAGCAATGGGATCTGCATCTATTGCAGTATGTACAGTTATAGGACATTAATGGGGCACATCAGGATCGCAGGTGTTTGGTAAACAAATTACTTTGGCAATTATTGCAAGTGTTATGAATAATCGTAGCCAAGTGTGCAAGGTGCAACACAAAATTTTGTCCTTTAATGAATCGGTGCCCTTGATCCTCTGATGTGTTTTTCTCGCGATTAAACTTTCATAAGCCATAATAAACACAATGCATTTTTAAACAGGCAGATCTGGAAGACATTTGGAAGAGGGAGAGAGAGTGAGAAACTTGTGAAAGGTGGAGACATTTAAAGAGAGAGTGTTACGGTACACAGGAGTCAGACAAGGATGTGAACAGGTAAAGTTAGTTTATTGACACCAGTAGAGCATTGAGCAGTCAACGGAAGTGCAGTGATGAATAATAGGATGATGATGAAGATGAGTAGAGATAGTAACTGTCCTCTTATCTTGATATATAGGAATCTGTGAAGTCGCTGGAGCTGGAGATCGCTGGAGATGGATTGTGCACACACACACACTGGAGACTGAACACACGGAGGTAAGGAGACACGCTGGAGACAGGTAAGTAGAGAGCGGGAAGTCCTTGAGGTAAGCATAAACATGAGTATCTTCAAACGAGACCGGACGTGGAGTGCTGTGTGTGTGTGCTCTAAGTAGTGCTGTTGATTGGTATCATGATGAGGTGCAGGTGGCAGTGATTAGTACTCTGGTGATGGAGTGCGCTGTGATTGGTGAACGGTGGAGCCTGACGTGTCTGTGACAGAGAGGAGGTAAATAAGTTTTTTTCTGAAATGGAGAGAATAAGAGAGAGAGATGGAGGGGTAGGAACAGATGGTGAAAAGAAAGAGCAATGACAAGAGGTTATTTTCAGATGAGTGTGACTATTTAACAAAATGTTCCCATTGGGAGGAAAAATGGGCTTCTTAGAATTGCACATACAACACTCACACTCAGAACCCTCGTTTAAACTAATCCACGTCCCTGGTGATTTTCTGCTTTCCCACCGCAGAACTAATTTATCAAAACAATGGTCCTCAAAAAGCCTCTGGTGTTGTCTCCAGAAAAATAAAAAAGCAGCATGAGTAGTGCTGATGTATAACCTAACATGGAATCATGTCTCAAAACTTGGTCCGCTAAATAGGAAAAACTGCTCAGACCAAATTAAGACAAGTTCAGTTTACTAAATAACCCTTTCAAAGTTTTAACACAGTAACATAATTTTCTTACAATAGTGATTTTTTGTTAAACTTTGAACAATGTGTTCTCTTTTTCCACATTACCCAGGCCCTGTTTTTGCATCATCTGGCAGACATTTGCTGACAAATAAACTGGTATATCTGAGTGTAGGAGAAAGAGTACACATTGTCCATTTACGTATACTACCAACATTATAACAATCAAGTATAGCGTTAGTTTTGGCAGGTCACCTAAGTCAAGCTCACATCAGCTTACTCTCAGGCGACTCACGTCTGCCTATAGGAATACGATGCCTATCACAGCATCCATATATAAGCTCCTTCAGTATTATCAGCTGCTATTGCGTTTCTCAGAAACAAATTACCCTCCTCCATCCCCAGCTCCTCCTCTCATCCAGTCAGGATTTGGCCTTTTGATTCCCCTTTGAATCAGACTCATTTCTTGAATAATGTTGTACATTAAATTACTGAACATTAATAATATCTGCAATACATTTATGTTGGTTCAGTTCTGTTTACCCTAAGGGGGGTTATCGATGCTCTCCCCGCTCTTATCCATGCTAGGCTGCATGGATGCGCAGCAAGTTCTTGCCCAGAACCATACCGCCAATCAAAACTCTATGCAATTGTCAATCATCTTTGAAAATAGTGGTCCTGACAGAAATACAAAGCTGGTTAAACGCTGGCAAAGTTATCTTTTAAGCCAGTGTTTCTCAACTCCAGTCCGGGCGCTCAACTTCCAGAATGTTTTAGATGTCTCACACCTGATTCAACTCATCAGATTGTTAGTGCGTTAAATAGGGACACATTTAAAACAATCTGGGAAGTAGGTCCCAAGGACTGGAATTTAGAAACACTGCTTTAAGCGAGCCACTCTTTATGTCCACTTGCTTATTTTACTTAGCTTTCAGTTCTTCACCATTGAAGTTCCTATTTTAACGTGCTTGGAGTCAATCACAGAAGACATGTTCTTGCATCCCATCTCTGCAGTTTTTCATCTTTTGCTTATGTTGACATAAAATTAGGACAAAGGTGAACGTTCTTGAGATTGTAGTACCAGATATAGAGTCTTGGCTTTTTTTAAGTGTTCAAACAGCACTTCTTTAGTTCTTATTCTCAAATGGATACAAGATACGAGCTGTCCTCAGGGGTGTTGGGCATCCTGGACAACAGCAGGCTAACAGCACTAGCTCTGGCCCAAAAACAACATGAGCTGTCAGAAAGGGTTATCACAGCCCAGTGAATCAGACGGGAGGAGGGAGGGACAAGGGGAAGGAGGAGGGAGCCGGTGAGGGTGGATGGGTGGGAGTGTTACTGCGAGAGAGAGAGAGAGAGAGAGAGAGAGGATTCAGATGCCAGAGAAAGGGCCAGCGTACACCCGCCACAACTGAAAGCACAAGGATCGTGTGCGTGTGTAGTGCATGCTTGCATTCGGAGTAACGGCGATGTTGGAGCACTCGTCTGAGCTGGGCTTTGTGCCGAGTGTGTGTGTGGACAGCATGCGATACCCATCCACCGCGAACAGCGCTGTCTCCATGAGGAGCACAGAAGAACTGCTGCTGAGGTAAAGCTGTCCCTGGACAGAACACAAAGACATGCATGCACATACACACACAGATCTGGCTAGCTTCGAAAGGTTTGCAGCTCATAGCTGCAGGCATGCGGCAAGCCGTTTCAGGAATGTTTAGTTGATGGCAGCCTGCAGTTTTGTTTGGCGTGGTTCGTTGACATGCCGATTGTAGGCCGTTTGAGCTGTACGTGCATGCAGTTGTGTTTTTGTCAAATTGCGGGACCCCGTCTGTGCTGTACCGTCTGCACTCATCTTGCCAACCGTAAAAATGCACAGCTTGCAATGTCCCCCTCTCTTGTTTCTCTTCCCTATACGGTTCATTTGGAGCCTCTTTAAAAACTGAAGAGTTGATACAGCTATAGAGAAGTGTTTAGAGATGCGTGTACATGCACGCAGGATAATGCGCGTGTGTGTGCAAGGGAAACAGTGCGACAGAAAAAGACATCAAATTCTTTATAATAAAACTGTGCATGCAAATCACTGTCCTCACTTATTGCAGTCTCGTTTTTGTACTTTATTGCGGATGCATTTCCATACAAGCATTCCTAATCTGTAATAATGCACCTGTAAAGTGTGTGAGTATATATGCGTACATTTAAGTGTGCAAACACACTTGCGAGGACCTAAATTCTGAGTTTGTTTGGATGTAATAATCGCATTAAACAAAGAGATGGATGAGCAGGAGGGGTTAAGCCCCGTCCCGCCGCTAGAAACATGTCTGCTTTTGTTTGCATGCCTCTCTGACGATTGGATTTAAAAGGGTGGGGGGGGAGGTCTGAAGAGGGATGGAGGGGGCATTCGGTGGAGAGGTAGAAGGAGGGTAGCACTGAAAGCATTCCTAACAATGGGACGCCCCAACAATAAGACTGTCACTCACATTGTGGCTTGTTTTCAACCTCTCTTCTCCTCTCTGTGTCTGACTCTCTGGCCATTTTTTAAAACTGGAGAAGGGTGCTAATCAGGCCGTGTCGGGTTGGTTTTTATCCCGGGGTTATGGGCAGTTAATAACGCGGGCTTTTAATGTGCGAAGTGTAATGGGGTGTGAGGGCATTAGTTGAGCTAGAGAGGCGGCCATGTTGGTTTAAAGAGTAGATTTATGGCCTTTTACTCATTCATTGTACTTGTGCTCAATGGCTTTTAAAATAGCCCCCGAGGAACATGAATCTCTCCAATGACTGCGGTCAGGTCTTCTTGTGTAACATACACACATACCTTGGCTATAACTCCTCCAATAAAGAAATGTCAAATGGAACCGTGCCATACAAGTCCATAACCATCACACACAAGTGTGTGTATATGCACGCTCATTAAAGAAATACGACCAAACGTTAACAAATGTACACCAATGCGACTAGGACTGAATCTATGGTCTTGAGAACGTTTATCGTTATTTGATGCAAAAATTATTTATGGAGCTACACGAAGGGCCGTGTTCATGGGAAAACCATACATGCTGGGACTGTAAATAAATCTATTGCGCGTGCCTCTGGCTGTTGATGTAATGCTTCGTTCGCTGAGGACTCACATCGATTTATGCCGCTGTGTTTCAACTTCAATCCGTCTGATGCCGAATGTGCTGTAATGATGTCTAGAAATTCAATGACTTTATTTACGATTGATAGTGTAAGGTGTAATATTACTGATTTTGAATATATCTGAAACGTTTTTTGATGCTATTTATGTCTCACAACCTAGTGGGCTGCCTACCTAGACATCAATTTTCAACATCACAGTCTCGAAACCTGATAAACTGCCAGCGTAGATATCATTTTTGGACAAAAACCTGACGAGCTGCCTGCATAGACAGCATTTTTAGTCATCATAGTCATGTTTAAATGTTCATTTAGGATGTTGTGTAGGTAGGCAGCTCACTAGATTATCAAGTGCAGCAAGCTTGTATGAGTGTTCTTTTAAAGACTTTAGCTGACAAAGCTATTTATTTGGGGGCAATTGTGGACTAATGGTTTGAGAGTTGGACTTGCAACCCAAAGGTCGCTGGTTCGAGTCTCAGTAACGGCAGGAAATGTAAGTAGGGTGAGTGAATAAACAGCGCTATTTCCACTATTTCATTACCGACAGCTGAGGTGGTCTTGAACAAGTCACCTAACCCCCAATCACTCCCCAGGCACCGCAACAAAAATGCCGGCCCACTGCTCTGGGTGTGTGTTCGCGGTGTGTGTTCAATTTCACTGCTGTGTGTGTGCACTTGGATGGGTGAGATTCAGAGCACAAATTCTGAGTATAGGACACCATACTTGGCTACACATCACTTCACTTAAATGCTTTAACTAAGGCTAAATGTGTTTCTTACATGAAATTAAAGGGTTAAGCAATCACAGATAACACAAGGTCAGTTCTTAACAGACTGTCATAAGAGCTTACACTTTCTTCCTAAAACTACTCGTACAGCACTGCCGACTCTCCGCTACAAAAATTTAAGTTTGTACTCTGCAATTAGTGGCTTGGAAAGCCTTTCGTTGTGGTGAAACAAGGCGATGGCGGTTGTGTCTGTGTGTGGCTGTGGCGACAGGCTGCTGTCACTGTGCATTCTGGGATATGTGTGCGAGTATATTGCAGAAATGGGTGGTTTTGTGTTATAGGAGAATGACCTGTCCCTAGGTGCCCGCCGTTGCGCTGTGGCTCAGCGAAGCTGCGCGAGTTTCAAATGAAAATAAATGAGAAGCAGTGACCAGCACTCTCAGGGTCCTGCTTTAATGAGGGAAACGGGGGGAGGGATGTTGAAACAAAGGAATGGGGGGGAGATGGATAGAGAAAGGAAAGGAGAAAAAGGCTCTTTAATGAATGTTGGACTTGGAGAGAAATGGCAAATTTATTTAAACTCCAATTTCGCTACCCAAGACCTGTTCAATTAAACCAGTAAGGTTCACTGCACTGGGCAACAATCACTCCATGGTTGGCATTCTGGGATAGCAGGAGGCAGAAATGGGCCTTTAGTTTGAATGTTGGGTGGTTTTATGATTTAAGAGGCATATTTTGCTCTAGATAAATATGACAGAACAGAGAAGCATGTGAAATGAATATTAGGGGAGTCTAGGCTGGAATGCAATATAGCATATATAGGATATGCTGTTGATGCCCTGTGATGTCAGCATTGCTGCTGGTTGGCATGGTGATAATGTAAACAACGGGGGTCGAGTTAATGTAGAAGATTAGGCAGGCTAGTGATCCCAGATTACAGTGACAGGCTTACACATATGCACTCTCTAGCAAACCACAATACTCAAGGGGGTGATAGAGTTACAGTTAAATGTTTCGTTAAACCACATGTGTTATTATTCAGATAGGTAGTTAGAAACATGTTGACAGTTCAAATGGATAGTTGAAGCCAGAAACTCACCATAATATCGTACCAATGCAAAAAGACTTTGTCTTTCATTGAACAAAAAAGTTTTTCAAGCTTCATTACAGAATCTAAAACAATTGTGCACTATATGTATATAATATCCAAACAATAGTTTTATGTGATGAACAGACCAAAATTCATATAATTGTTCACTGATAATCTTCCCCTTTGTTAAGCTTTTAACTATTATGTCCAAATCATTGAGACACCGAGTTAAAATTGATAACTGGATTAGTCCAAGTCATTAACAAATCACTCAGACATATTTTGTGAACTGAATCAACTGATTCACTGAAAAGAACTCAAAGGCCTTAAGCCATCTTAACATGTAATATCGGCGACATTGCATATGGTTGTTGCAGTTTGTCACGTATTGGCAATCGCACAAAACTTTTAAACTGGTCGTGAATAAGCCATTACCCTATTCACCATGATAAAATAAAAGCAAAAGACAAAAGAAAAGAATATTAGGTCTTCAAGGTCTAATCAATGTAATTATCATGTAATAGTTATAAACTGATTATTTTGGACAGTTTTAAAGGAATAGTACAGAGTGGCAATTCTGACTTAGTGCTTTTAATTAGAATTCATTCCATCCGGTCTACAACCTCAAGCAGTTCCTGTACTACTCTTCATTGGAAATGAATGACTTCCAGTCTGAGATAGTGAAAAGGCAGCTTTAGAGACAATCAAATGACAGATTCATTAGTTCATGTGTGTATGTCTGTGAATGTTTATCTGAGAATTATATGACCTGAGGTAAAATATCTATAGTATGAAACAGACCGTAACTGAGAGTATGCTTATGTATGTGTGTGCTGTCACCCAAATGAGCACGCTCACTGCTTTACATAATCCATGAGTTAATCAAATATTCATGAGCTCAAACACTCTTCTGACAGACCGCTGGCAGCCCGTATGTCCATACATGGATGTAAATACACGGCTAATGCTAGGGCTGACGTAGATATTGTGCAACAATAGAAATGCATCAGAAGGTAGAGATTTTGTTATACCACAATATATCTACATTTTTGTCAGTAAGCAGGACCGCAGGATAGGTGTTTATGCTTGACGAGCATTGCACAGCTTGCTACATGAATTCAACTGATATGTGGTGTGCATATACTGCATATTTCAAATCTAATAAGAATTAAAAATTTGAACTATAAGTTTTATAGCTTCCGAGTGAACTATGTTGGCGCTTTGTACTAATCGGCTCAGCTCGGCTTGCTTTACTTTCGGTTTGCTTTTTCAATGCGGTTTATTACCGCTTCAAAGTATACGATTTTAGACTGATAGTATAGTTGCGCCGCGTCTACTTCCGTGGATCCGCTCCTCGTCTACCAACGAGTCTGCACCTCGTCTACTGACCATGATACAGCCATTTCTTTTTTCAACTTGTGTGCGAAGTCGTTTTGCGAACAAATGATACCGCGGTGGCTGTAGCTGACTATTTAAATCCAGCAGGTTTGGTGTCTCGTGTTTCAAATCCAATGACACTGGTAGTGATGATTCTCACTGACCAATCACTGATCTGCAGTGTTTACACGTCACATTTAGTATCGGTACCAAAGTCCCTTTAAGACAAGTCATTTCACTCGGCGGCCATCTTTGATACGCCTCTCGGGCATCCAAGTGCAGCTCCTATCTCTTTGAATGGGGAAACATCAAATTCTCTAAAGCTGTTTGCCAAGCTTTCGATTAAATTTAATATTTGAAATCACCAATGAAATCTGACAACAACTGTCTCATAATTTGTTTTTCCAAATGCTGGAATCATGACAAAAACGTGTATTTTTTAGGCTGGATCATGCTCATGCGCAAACTCTAAATCTCTTGTGCCTCATTTCGGAGGCGCGCGTCTGACTGTTTCTATAGAAAACCGCTGCTTCTAACGGCCGCTGCAGTGACGCGATGACTTTACCAGTCAGCGATTGGCTCTTATTTAGAAGGCGGGACTTATTCCGCCATATTGCGTGTTTCACTTTCTCCCATTCAAAACAATACGAGTGACATGTCTTATGTTATTCTATAGTCTTTGTCAGTACGGCTCGCTTGGAACCTCCACTGAAGCGAGCTGTACCGTTCTGTACCGAGCCGTCCCATGTAATGGAAAAGCGCCAAAAAAGTGAGCCATACTGAACCGTATCATGCAGTGGAAAAGTGCCATATGTGATGCACATCAAAATGTAGTAGCTTACAAATAATGCTCTATTGTACATTTGTTTTGAGGTCATAAGTTGTGTAAAAAGGGGAAAAAAGTTGTTGCTGCCTCTAGGTTTTATTTCAGCTTGTATTTAAAGGTACGTTTTTGGAGTTTTTCAAAAATGTAGGTAGAGGCACGTTTTTACAATAAGGCTATTCTGACTTCTACCATTTTGAGTCTTTTGTTTTTAAAGGTCCTGTAAGCGATGTTAGCAGTGATCTGGAAGTTACGCCGGGCTTAGTCGTTCAATTAGACACCCCTTCATTCTAAAACTCCGACCTACAAAAATACCATTGAGATCAGTGATGGAGAAGAAGAGCATTTGTCGTTTTAAGTTTCCGAAGAGTGCTCACAAGAACCCCCCTTTGTGGCTGCTATGATTCCTCGATTTTTTAAGACAACCGCTAATACATGGAGTCTTTTTTCCTGCCCCATATCTGCCATCTTTAGCATGTTCTCCTTCGTCTTATCCCCTTCATCTAACTACCTTCCCTGCCCCCACCCCTTTCTCCCTCTCCCTCTCCCTCTCTCTCTCTCTCTCTATCCTTCTCTGTTCGGTTTGAACTCCTGGTGTACTATTTTTGTCTCCGTGCATTGCAGCCTGCCGGGCCTGCCTTTCTCTCCCTCTCTTCTTTCTCTCTTGTCTCCTTGCTCTCCTCCTACGTGGTCAATCAATACGTGTTATAGGCCAGCTGGGTCCAGACCCAAGAGGGAGAGGCGTAGAGAAAGAGAGAGAGAGAAGGTGTGATACCAAGAGAGAGAGAGAACACAAAGAACAAGGACCCCAAGAAAATGAGGCAGAAGAGGGGCGTAATTACGATGCGAGGACATTGGGAGCTCAGCCCTGGGCCTTTATGCCAAAATAATAAAATATTTGCTGTAATTTAGACAAGCTAAATTACACAACATATATGTGAAGCTACTTGTGACTGATGATTCAAAGATTTAGCAAAATCATCAGACAGGGGCTGGCCAAAATGTGACCCATATGAACTTATCCCTAAATGGTGAATATGAATGGTGTAGAAGCCCTAAACCTTGTTGTAAGCCTAAACTTGACATTAATTGTAAACCTATCCTTCAAATCTGATTGGTTAATAGAAATGTTTTTCTAGGATCAACAAGGATGTTGGTCCAGGAATTCGAGTAGTTTTAGTGAAAAAATGCAAGTTATCCATATTGCCGCTTGATGTGTGTGTTCGCAACGGTCTACTGTCGTTAAAAGAACCGCTGGCAACTCTCTACTCACAGTAATGCGAGGCAACGGTAATGTAGTAAACAGGTTGACGGCAAGAGAAAATATTCAGGCTATAACCCCGAATCCCCTAGGGAGGAGGTGAGGAAAAGAAGAGCAAAAAATGACAACAAAAGAAGAGAAAGAGGTAAAAGGGTAACAATAACAACCGCAGGAGGAAGAACAGGGAAACCTTTGACCTGAGAGTGTGAGAGAGACGGAGAGAGACAGCGAGAAAGAAAGAAACCCAAATGAAAGACGTCTTGTGGCTAAATTCCATTATCTTCTGTGAGAGAGAATTATATCAGCCCTTAAGTGCTTTCATCAGACTTCTTAACCCCATGAGAAGGACACAGAAGAGGAAGCCGGAAAGATTGAAGGATGTTCAGGGGGCGACATGAAGGTCTGTGGCGTGAGTTAATGTTCCGAGCTGCTTAAGCCGCCTAATACCACACGTAAATTGTCCCTACTACCTGCCAGATATCAGTAAAATGGATGTCCTGAGAAATCCCTCCTATCCCTGCTGTCCCTTTTCCACGTACTGGGTGCCAGAGCCCGATATAGAACTGTTCAATGTGTTTCCATTGCAGAAAAGTCGGTTCTGGAATGGAAAAATTGGCACTGCATTTGCCCCTAAAAGCTACTGCGTTTTAGGTCCTTAAAACTCATGACTAGTAAACAAAGTGTACTATGTGCTGTTTCCTTGTGAGCAGGTTTTCTATAGTTAGTTGCGTGAACGTTTAGCCAGTACATTGTGTTGACTGCCATGTCTTTGGAGGGCTAGGTTTTGAAGAAAAGGAGTTTATTTGAAAAGAGTTTTGATGTATAGGCTAGTACGGTATAGAAATGTACCTTTTTAAGCATAAATATGCTTTATAAATGTCTATTTTGCATCATACAGCTGTGCATGCACAAATAATCTTTGTTAGCATTGTGTGTGCAGTCTACAGTACCTTTCCTTCATGTTCACCCCTGTTTCTTTCCTCTAAGCTTTGGGTTTATTGCTGAATTTCTCTCCAAATAGAAGCCCATTTAGTGAATTCATCATCTCCATAACATGCGGAACAGCGATGCCAGGCATTCGTAAATTGCTTCTTTATTGCACAATCCATTATGTAATGGTATATTTGCTCAAGGTAGTAGATATCACATTGTGTGCGAACAGCGGACTGTTTATAAACCTGTCCAGAACTCACAATGCATTTCTTTTTCTTTTTTCCCCCCCAATTTTTTTTTTTTTTTTTTTTTTTTTGGGATGTAATTGATGTACAAATTGATATTTAAGGTCAGTGAGCAGTATAAGTACGATTATTTTGTGTTTGTGGTTTTAGGCCTACATATATTGACTCGGAATAATGTCATTATGTATTGTATATTACCTACTTTATTTATTTATTTATTATTTTATGAGTCACCTTTGCTTGACTGTCCAAGCTGGAGGCGGTATTAACAAGTGTTTCTTAGAGGGAAAGATGACCCCACCGGCTTGCGTATTATAATAATTTGTGTAAAATCATTACAGAAATCATAAACTGTCTCCAAGGATCTGGCTCTAGGGTTAGTTTTGTCTTCTATTTTCTCATGAATGTTACAGTAAGAAGGAAATATTGATTGTGCATCCTTGCATGCACAAACACCACCCTTGAACACATGCAAATACTAGCACGTTGTTGGCTACGGGTCATAACAGACCACAACACATGTTTTGTTTATAACAATTTGCTAAAACTATTTTCTCCGGGTTTAATTTGGCCATTTTTTGCTAGTTATAGCACTTTAATTCTACGCAACTGCTTTTTAATGACAGCTGAAATCCTTCATTGCGCTTGGTCTTTAAGGACAAGCATGGCCCATTATGGATTTTTGTTTTGTTCTGAAAGCTTTCGGCTGAATATGTTGTTATCTAAATACCATAGACAATTTAAAAGCATAAACTGCTAGGCTTTGCACTTTTTTAATGTTTCTTAATTCAGGCTGCATATTCCCAGATCTTTTTATTTTATGTGCTCATGTGCTACATGTGAGGCACAAAATCCTCTTCTTCCCCATCATTTGTGTGTATATATACGCATTAAGTATGAGTGTTTCCCATGACCTAGTTCCTGCACGTGCTCTGAAGAGCTGCAGCTCGAGACCCCCTTCCCCTGGGGACACGCGAGGGGAAAACAAAAAGAAAATGTGCTCTTTTATACGCATGAGCGGATGAGCACAGTAAAACTGGGATGCGCCTCGTATTGCATTCTTCTTTCGATGCAATAAATATTCTGATGCAATAAATCTTCAATATATAAAGGTTCATTTTTCATCTCTTAATCTGTTTTTGGTTTAGACTACAACTGTCTATGGTCATATCCATAATAACCAATAGGAACAATGCATGGTTGCTTTTCATACTGAAGGCTTAGATTAAAAATACTGGGTTGTTTTAAATTAGTATGTTTTTCTTTCTTCCGTGGAACACAAAAGAAGACATTTTGCTTGGTTTGAGTTACTTTGTTCTGGCTACAATGAAAGTGAATGGGGAATGGAGATGTTGAACTTGAAAAAAAAAGAAAAGACAATGCATCTTTATGCACCATATTTGAATGTATGTGAATTGTATTGCCCTATTTTGAAAGGCAATATTTTCAGCAAATTCATATTGACCAGTTTTGTGGTGTTTTTTTTTGTTTTGTTTTTTTGTCATTTTTGGAGCTTGACAGCTCTAGTCCCCATCCACTTACACTGTAAAAAAAAAAAAAAAAAATGTGGGTTTAACTTAAAAAAAAAGTAAGTTACCTGGTTGCCTTAAAATTTTGAGTTCATTGAAATTAAAAATTTGAGTTGATACAATGAAGGCGATTAGTTTAATCAACAGAAACTCAAAATATGTTATCTGAACCACATTAACTATTGAAGTTGATTTGACTAAAGAAAAAATTTGATCAAATATGAAAATATTTTTTTAAAGTGTACATTGGATAGGAGCTGTATTTTTGTGTTCCCTATAAAGAAAGAAAGCCATATGGCTTTAGATACTTTAATTAATTATTTTATTTATATAGAGCAGTCCGGTTGATATGGCTCAGGGATGCATTGGTTAAAAACTCGCTGCAGCAGCAGCGCGAGCAGCCACGCCTCTCCCTTCCCGGTGCTTGACGCTCCGGACTCGCGCTAGTTGTCTGAGAAGAAGGGATTTTTGAAGGGATTGTTGAGGAAAAACAGCCTAATGGGTGAGAGGAAAAGAATGTGACAAGCGCAGTTAGTGTGTGTGTGCCCAGTGCCGCTCGCGCTGCTGCACCTGTCCCTCTCTGTCTCGCGCGCCCAAACTCGGCAGGCAGGCTCGCGCGGAGGGCGGGCGTTATCCAGTCAGCGGCGCACAACACGGTCAACCTAATCATGACTTCGTCCTACAATCTGGATTTTCTACCCGAGATGATGGTGGAGGGACGATTGCTGAGTGCCGGAGAGAGGATGTGAGCGTTTAACTGTTTATCTCTTGCTTCCTCAGCTCTCTTCTGTCATCTTGTTCGGCGCGAGCATGTTGACAAATAGGGCACGCGGTGGTGTGTTTGCGCCTCGCGCCGTGTTATCAGCAATCAGATAACGTGGCTGATGGTGCTAATGTTGTTTTTGCTTTTTAACTGCATTCATTGTGCCACTGCTCAAACGCGTCGGGAAAATAAACACGTTGGGTTTAGTGCTTCGTAATCGGACAGTCCGAATCATGCCTGAGTGAATATGTAGTTAAAATATGTAGTAAAATGGTTAACGGATATCATATCTGATTATTAGTGCATGTGATAGACTATACTACTAAAGAACTTGGGTTACTTTGTACTCTGTAAACTGAGCATTTGTGGCTTTGGGGTGAACTCGATTATAGGACAATTTTAGTTGATTTGCCTGGTCATTTAAGACTCCTTCATATTTTATCAACATCAACATTATTGAAACGCGGCACGTGCACGCGCATCCACAATGGATTTGATGTTGTTGTGTGATAGATAAGGGGTTCAAAAGTAGGCTATGAGCACATTAACCCTCCGATGACTGGTGTCCACGACATTTTTAACCATTCAGGGTGTGATGTTACATCCAAACCCTCATGGGCGATTACCTTCTACACTCTCTCAACCACTGACAAAAAACTATACAGCTTTTTGTCAGTAGATAACTAGAGATGCACCATCCTCTGTTGTAATGAACAGATGTATCTTTTATCAGATATTATCAGATATATAATTTTAGGGGAAAATATTGTGTATGTTAGGCCTATTGTTTTTTTTTTTTATGGAAACATTTGTAGCCTATAGTTTTTGCCGCCTTTATAATTTAATAGTACACGCATCAGAGCGTTAAATAGCAGAAGAATTGCTTTAAATTGAACGCATATGATCCGCAGCGCAGTGTCAGCTCGTGCATGAGCAAGAGACATGTGACTGAAATGGCTCGAGCTCAATGTTGAAAACATGCGCCGCTCCGTCTCTGCTTTTAAACCATCGGAATGCGCAATGACTCCCCTTCTCTTCCCCCCTCTCTTTCTCTATCTGGGTTGTTTCAAATTTGATTTGTTACGTGGCATGTGTTGCCGAAATCAGATTAGAGCAAGCACAGGACACGTAATTCACTTAAAGTGCAGTGTTGCGGGGCGCGAGGGATAGTTTGATGCAGCGCGAGCGCTTCACAGACGCTGCCGCTGTCCCACTTACGTCCGCTCGGCTTTAACTCCTAAAGGTTGATGAGCGCTTGTTTTGTGGTGAGAATTTCACCTCGTTTCCCCTGTTTCTCTACTTTTTACTCCACAGTTCCTCCCTATTCATATCTACCAGCTATTTACAGTTGAAATAGTGTGACAGTCTGCTATTTGTTTACATCTTTTGGGAAAAAATTTGAGACAGAACGTGAGCTAAACGCCCTAAAATGCCCGCGAAATTACAAATAGTTCATGAAGAGACTAAATAATGACTTCACTCTCCTCTAAGGATGGCAAAATATGTACTTTGGAGTTTGGGGTGGGGTTAGTTTGTTTTAATGAGCTTAATTTAAAGACAAAATGACATAAACGTCCCTAGTCTTATTGTGAACTATTCATGTTATTTTAAGGGGGAAAAAAAGTACAAAACTGCTCCTATGAAAATTCTTTTTAGAGTACCTTATTTATTATCCAAGCAAAAGCCCTACCTTTCATTAGACTGAAATATCTAACTGCAGAACCATATGTCACAGCAGTCTAAGGACAACAGCATCAGACTGGAAATTAAGGTAGTGCTGATGATCGCGTATCCCCCCGCAACCAATAACACTACCCTTCACTATAACTATAAGCTATACCTTAACAAATGTCCAATTTTGAAGCCCAAAGAAGTGTATCCATCCATCATAAAAGTAATCCATACAGCTAAGTAATCCATAGACAAACGGCTGTATGTAAACGTAACCTCTGATGCGACAAATGACGTATTCACGAATGCGGAAGCACAGAGGATAGAGCAAAACAAAACAAAACACCAGTCATGAATTAGAAGTCTAAAATGAGAAATTTTAAAGAGAAATGTTGAAGGATTACAATATAAGAGAAGAGGAGCTTGAGTTTTTTGCATAGCCCTGTTTGTTTGAACCGCAAGAGGCGTCTAAGCTTGCGCTACTCCTACATAATACATTACGCTTCCGCCGTAACTTGATGCGTACGGCCGTAAGGTGGTTATTATAGTTATAAAGTTTTAAATGGATATTTTTCTTACAAAAACCCATGGCTTCACTTCAGAAGGCTTTTATTAACCCCCTGGAGCCATATGGATTACTTTTATGATGAATGGGTGCACTTTTTTGGGCTTTAAATTCGTGAGCGCCATTCACTACCATTATAAATCTTGGAAGAGCCAGGATATTTTTTATTATAAAACTCCGATGGTGTTCGTCTGAAAGAAGATAGTCATATACACCTAGGATGGCTTGAGGGTGAGTAAATCATGGGATCATTTCAATTTTTGGTTGAACTATCCCTTTAATGATGCTATAAGCTCCACCCCAAAATAAAAATAAAGATGTACATCATATTTTTGACGATATTTTTTATCACAACAGAAGTGCATGTCATCTTCCTATATTCAAGGGCCTTTGAATATTGCCTTGGACAAAAGGTGGCCTTGGAGCTAAAAAAGTTCCAGCAATTTAGTTAATTGAATTTAATATCTGTCCTTTACCATAACTGGTTGGTTAAAATCTTGCACTATGCCTCATCTTCTCTTTATTTCCTTCTGTTATGATGAGTAAAATGTGAAGAGGTCTTGTTCATTTTTTTCCAGTTATATCATGTGATAGCTATCAAAAGGTCTTTAGAAGCTTGTTCTATTTTTTTTTTTCTCTCATGAATTTTTCCCTTTATCTGTGTACGGGCCTTTCTGTTGTGTTTAGCTCCCAGGTTTATTCATTTGTATTCTTGCTGTCCCCATATGCCTCTTTTCTCACATCAAGACATGTAGGTGAATTCGCTGACAGGTGAGTTCACCATAAGCATGGACTAGCACTTCTGTGACAAGGTGTTGCTATCAGTCTCCCATTACACACACACGTAAGAAGGTGGACGGGCCGCATCCAGCTGGCCCGTGTTCCAGCGAGTGAATACTTGCTAATCTCTCTCTTCACTACGTGATAAGCCGCTCACCTCTCTGCCAGAGAAACATTACACACACACGCACTCGTGTGAGAATATAAAACACCTGTCCCTTAAATCCCCAACTGCGCAGTCTACATTTCTGCCTGTCGTAAGCCACCTCAGCTGCCAACTTTGTTGTTGATTCTGGTTTCTGGCTTTTTGTTTTGCAGTAAAGTGAAGTCATTTGACAGGCTAACTTAATTTTAGATCCGAGAACACTCCAGCAGTCCTCCAGGACACAAAGAAGCTCTTATTGTGTGTGCGGGACGTGAGAGAGAGAGGCTGATCAGAGTTCCAGTGTTGGGTTCACTGAACTTGTTTTCCATCCCACTGGAGGTTGTGTCGGAGGATCGGTGGGAGGGGATGTTGGCGATATGGAGGAATATTTTTTGCAAATATGATGCAAATTGAAGCAAATTTCTGCAAAGAACTAGATTTCTAAATTTCTTGCTCATGCAAAACTCACCGTTACAACTTTATATTTCACAATAGCGATTTTATATCACACAATTGACTATTTATTATTTTAATCTTTATCTTACAATTACTTTTTGGTGGAAACAGGCTTCCATGTACAGGCTTTTCCAAGAATGAAAAAAAAAGAAGTTAATATAAGTTATAATTTAGTTTTTTTATGTGGGAAAATTACATCGCTAGTTGTTGATTTGATTTCTGAAACACTTATATTGTTTGGCAAGATTGAGTTTGTATTTTGATTTTAGTTTTTTTTTTTTTTCTCTCTTCAGCAAATGGGTGACTTTTTCCACAATTATGTTCACAGACACAAACTTTGGGAAGTCTGTACCCTTTGACCCATGACCTGTTTGAGTGGTTTCTCACATCTGCTGTCAACCTAGAGCATGAGACATAAACTGAAGGGAAGGAAGACAGGAAAGACGGAGGGAGGGTAGAGATGCCTCCAGCACTTAAAGGGAGCAGTTTCATTCCAGAAATTGCTGGAAGATAAAGGGATGATTAATGAGTGTGAGGAGCTGTGGCACACAATCAGCCAACCTTAAAGTCATCATGTAATCAAAATTGACCCTGTTTACTTTCTTAATACACGTTCCTGGTCTTATTGTGCACGATTCATCGGTGCATGTTATTAATATATTTGTCTTCATAATCTTTCATCAAAATTCAGTAACTGCTTCCTTAAATAGCTGATGTCCCAGTCAAAAAGCCTCCTCAAAAGTGGATGCCACACTGTAAAACTTCAGAATACTCAAAACATTTGTGGAAACTTATTACCACAAAATATTTAAGTAAACTAACTCATTTTTTTAAGTTAGTAGAACTTAAAATTTTTGGGAACACATTAGGTCCCACTTTATTATTAGGTGGCCTTAACTACTATGTAATTACATTTAAATTAATCATTCGATACAATGCACTTATTGTGTACATACATGTTTTTACATTGTATTTATGTTTTTAAAAATACCTGCATGTAATTACATCTGTAATTAATTTCTGCAATTACATTTATAATTACACTGTTACACCTTAACCCACCCTTAAACCTACCCATACCACCAAACCTGTCCCTAATCTTACCCGTGTCCAACCTCAATAGCAGCAAAAGTGTTTTGCAATACAATATGAACACAAAAGGTACATTGTACTTTATTTTTGATGTTAGTACATAGTAGTTAAGGCCACCTGATATAAAGTGGGACCTACTACTATTACTATCAAAGAGACTGTCATTATATACTTGCATGTATATAATCAAAAAACATACAATATATGTGGTCTTAAAAGTTTCCTTAACCTAACCAAGGGCTCTACTCTTCACCACAATGGTAACCCTATAAAACTAACATAACAACCCCCTGTAAATCCCAGCATAACACAACATTAAACACTAATTTATGTCTCCCTATGTTAATAACACAAATAACACTTAATTTCAACATTTATTTTCCTCATACAGTCCGACGCATAGCATGCTGGGAATAAGAAATCTGCCGCGACTGAATCATATTAAGTTCAGCCTACTACAATCAACTTTTGAGTTCACGCAACTTTTTTCTATTAAGTACAATGAACTTTCTTTATTATTTGAGTGAAGCGAACTCATTTCGTTTGATTAATTTCACTGTTCGGTTTTACAGTGATAGTATTTCAGGCAGGGAGTAGTCCTGCACATCCAGTAAACCTGTGTGTGTATGTTGAACTGATTTCACAAAGACTGACTTTTTCAAATTCAAGGCCCATGTTTTCCTTTCAGGACTATAAAGTTGCAACGTGTTTCAGATGTGCATTTGTATGGGCGAGCAGTACTACATCCCTCATGCCTGTGTTTTTGCTGGCCCATATGTGTGAAGCCTCTGATAGCCTTTAGTTCGAGCATCACATGAACAAACAGGAAAAAAGGTCTCATCGCATCCGCTTGTCGGAGAAAGTGTTGATACAGCAGTATGAACTGCCAGCAATATCTATGGACTTTTTAATGTAATCAGCTAACTTAGCTAGTTATTTTTTATTGTTGGGATTTTATTCTATCTGAATGCAAGTGAGAATAAGAAAAATAAAACACTTTTAGATATCAATCAGCATATGCGATGGACATTGGTTATGCTAAACTTTAGTAGCTCCTTTGAAGGCATCTTGAATAAAACATCTTAATATTTAACGAAGAAAGCAAATACAAAGACTTGAACTGGAAGCAATGCACCCTGTTTTTGCCTCCTTCCACAAGTCTGGGATTTAGGCCTATTTTATTGTATTTAGTTCTATTTATTTTGCTATTCAATGCATGATTATGTAGTCGTATTGAATGATTAGAATTTTGCCTTTGCTTTTTAAGACCTGATTAGAACAGATCTGCAGTCCACCAGCACTTATTTAGAGGACTGATTATTATTTTTTGTCTGTATTTGCTGTCACTATATCTAATTTCTCTCGTTTACTCTGTGTCTTCATCTTATGCACACTCCACACCGATTTAACTGAGAGACAAGCATCACATCTCTCTTTCTTGGGTCACGCGTGCACTCGTGATGATGGCTTTCACTTGCTGAAAAGCTGCCTACAGTCAAGGCAGGAGTGTTTGTGTAGAGTTCTTTGACGAACAACATTCTCCCCTGTGGCCTTGGAACCATAGAAATCTCTCACTTCCTAACACTCTCTCTCACACACACACACACAAAATGGAAACAGACGTGTTTATTGGCGTTTCAAAAAAATATTTTTTCCCCAGTTGCTTTAGAGACCTATAACATTTTTTTTTTTGTCAATTCAATTTCAGTCGTTCTGCAGAGTCAGTTCAAATCTCTACTATTTGATCATGTATTCATTTTTGCCGTTATAAGCAGAAAGTTCAGACTCTGATATTGAAATATGATTTATTTAAAGTTATTAACATTATTTATTAAAATAATAATACATACATAATCCAGTCATTTCAATAGGAATCCAAAAGTGATTTCTGTGTGAGTGGTGCTTCATCGCTACAGTGGATATGAACGATGCCTTAAAACAGTCTAAATAGCTCTAGGGTGTTGTTAGCCATTACACAAGGTGGTAAAACTTGATTTATTTCATACATGCTTAGTTATTTTAAATGGGAAATGTATAGCAAATACTTTTAAGCAATGATGCAGAACGCATTACTCGTTTAATGTTGAAATGATCAACAATTTGAACTTGCTTGTGTGCACTGATTTCTTTTGCATTGGAACGTTCTTTTGTTTTCCCTCTCGATTCTTCTCTTTCCCAATAGCCCCCCCTCTTTCTCTCTGTAAGTGATGTGAGATCCCTGTCCAATATTTATTCACTCCATCTGCGTAGCTGCATTTGCCAAAGTCAAGGCTTACCTCAATGAGTCTCCATGGACCTTTTCCCTCTGTCTTTCCATGCCTTTCCCTTGCTATCTTTTTCTTGCTCACTCTGCCACTTCATGTCTTTCCCTTTGTCTTTTTCGGTCCTCGCTCACTCTCTAACGTTCCATAATCTCTGCATCCTCTCTCTGCTTCCTTTCATACCCATGTTGTCATGTCTTCCCTCTCTCTCGTGCTCTCTCTCTCGCGCTCTCTCTCTCAAATGTTTTACTTGTTTGATTGGGCTCTTCAGAAGGAGAGCTCATTATTTGCAGCTAGAGGGAGCGGAATGCGGGATTATGGGAAACATTTGAGGGCTTATTTCTGCTGCCTGTTTAAAAGGCAGCCATCACTGCGCTAAAAGTCACACAAATACACTTAGAGACACACTCACACAGACAAGGACTCAACAACCTGGCAGCCCTCAGCAAAAGCCTTCCAGCTCGACTCTTGCGTTCTAACATACTAATCCACGCCTCACACCTGTGTGTAAATGTGTGTGGGTTTGTTGGTGTCCAATCCCTGTATGTGGATTTGTCCTGTTTCTCATCAAAAGTATGCTAATAGCCTAGGCACACCCACAGATGGTTCACTGACTGTCTGATGCATATGGAACACAAGAACTTACTCAAAATTGCAAGCTTCAATCTAAATGGCTGGCTTTACACATTTTTAGGAAGTCTGAGTGCAAAGATTTGGAACACTTCGTCAGCCAACGTTGGGCCATTGTTGAGCATGTGTCAGCCCATTTTTTTTGCGGTATGTTCTGCATTGTTGGCAATAGTTGTACCAACGGCTTTTTGGTCGATTAAGGATGTTCAGTCGTTGGTGAAGCCTGTCGGTTAGAGAAATCACTCATGATTGGCTGTTCAGTGTGTACAAGAAATAAAACGGAAGTGGCAAAAGCAAGCAAAGTACAAAGTCTAGAAGGCACACATGCTGCTTTGTTTTATGATTTGTATATCCACAGACCTATCTCTTCCGGTGAATGATGAATACAGACTCCTGCCACCTGCTGGTATGGAGAGTGTTTCCTCTTATGCCGGCACAGAATGTATACTAGTTGGCTACAGTCTTTGTGTTGTGTTCAAGCGCAACCTTTTGGTCTAGGCGTAGTCTTTTTTTGCCTCCTTTGGTTCTTTGATGTCGGTATGTCTGGGCCTTTAGTTGGAATGATTCAAACTGGAGTCATTTTGAACAATTTGTAAGAACCGACTCATACGAGTCATTTATTTGTGAATTTATTGCACAGTTATTTTTATTTGTGAATTGGGCTACATTGGTTGCTGCACAACATTACAAAATAGCAGCCAATCACAACATTTGATGTCTAATATTTACACTATGTATTATATCGTTGAGATTTCCCTGTATATGAGGATACCCAGCAAGACTGCATGAAGCAGATGTGTCCAGTCCTGCTCCTGGAGGGCCAATGTCCTGCAGAGTTTAATTCCATCCTGTTCCAACACACCTTCAAGTTCCTTGAAGACCTTGATTAGCTGGTTCAGGTGCGTTTAATTGGAGTTGGAGCAGGAAAGTGGCCCGACAGGAGCTCGATGTACACCCTAGGAATGATTGGAAAGCTATGGTGTGAAAGTAACAATAAATAATTTGGTTAGTCACTTTGCTTGTCAATCAGTAGGCCTCTTTCTGCTTAAGTGCCCAGTTTTGGCTAGAATAAGCCTGGCTCAATCGCTCAATCGCAAAATTCTGGCTGTGTGAGACTTCTATGCTGATGAAGCTCAATATTCATGGATAGTTTTTTAAAGTCCCATCACTGGGACCCCCAGCACGCCTGTGCACTTCCCCTAAACCACATCAGGTCATCAACCTTGGCTGCCGCAAAGCCCTCAAACCCTTCAGCCAGCCTCCCAGATGGGCAAACAGCCCCGCGGGGCTTCGTGCCAGAAGATGCCATGGGCACAGCAGCAGATCTCTGAGCTGGCATAGGAGACAGACCTCACCTCCTCTCGACAGTTACGGTACTGACGCCTCTCCAAAGCTCGACGGAGTGTAGCAGTGTATGACACCGATCCCACCTTGCACTCGCTTCCACTGCGTCTCTCTCTCTAATTCTCTTACCCTGAAGAAACTAGGCCACTGCATACAAAGAGACTTTTGGGAGAGTGCTGTCACGGCCAACCTTGACTCTGACCGGAACATGCATTCTGATGTGAAGGAGGAAAAATACAAGATCCACATAAGTGTTCATCCATGCTTTACTTCCCTTTTGCTCCCGTTCTCTCATCAAACAGATCGGTTATATAAGAATGCAGGAGTGTTTGCTGTGGGGACTATGATGATAGAGTAATGAGAGAAAGATAAATGTGTGTGTTATACCGGGTTATAGAATTTGGTGTGTGTGTGTGTAGGCTCAGTTAAAGTTTGCGCAAGTAGGCCTGACTGTTTTATTGCAACGCTTGATCTACTGCGAGCTTGCAGGCCTCTCTATGCTGTTAAGGGCAAAATGGAGTGATTCTGTCTGTGCCTACCCTCAGGCTGTGTCTGAGTGAATGTGTGTTCACTATATACCACTGCCCTCTGAAAACAGACTCACTGGGTATGTTCTGAATGGCGTTCTACCATACTACTGCGGCTGCTTTTGCAGTATGCATGCAATAAGCGAATAACCTGCTGTGTTTGCTGAAATGTCCAGAATATGACAGCACTCTGTGGGGGATACAGTATTCAACAATGCATTGAGCTTAACTTAACCTTCCATTTTGATGCAGATTCAACAGTGGAATTCTATATGGAGAATATGGTAAGGAATTAAATTCCATTAAAGTTAGCAAGGAGTCGGCATTACACGATGTATTACAATGCCTAAATTGGTTTGATTGTTTTTTTATATTGTGATTTATATAATTTCTAAAGAAGTCATTGAAATGACTAAAAATAACCAATCAAAAAAGAACAGTAAAGTATATTTCAATCAAAGTAATATCTGATGCAGTTATGCAAGGCTTTTTTGTTTTTATTTGAATTGTTTAATTTTCACAAACTTGTTTCATTTCCAGACAGACATCACTGAAAATAATGCTAACATACTGTGACCGACTGTGATTGATTCAGTAAATTCATTCAGTGAAGAATGTATCAGTTTGCGAGTTTCCCTTTTGTTACATCATTTAATCAGGCTGCCCAAATTTAAGCCAGTTTTAAGACAGTACTTTGGATTTCACAGTGTCCTTAACAAGAGAGAGAGAGAGTACAAGGAAAATAACAGATATTTCAGAATCAGCATAATCAACATGGCCAAACTGGTAATTTGGTTTGTACCCCATTTATTTCTTTTGTCATTTGTCTTTCTAATTTTCTTTCTCTCCAGGATAATGATGCAAGTAAGAGACTTGAACACACACTCACACACATACCCAGCTGGATAATAGCACTGCATTCACATTTAAATGGAGGATCCCTCATTGTTCTGCTATGCTTGCCACTGATTGGCTTAGGTCACCATGTGTTGCTGCTTAACCAATCAGCGTGCAGCATTCATTCTCCCTGTGATCCACGCCCATGAACAGAGACACAAATTTATGTGTTTGAAAGGGATCGTACACACAGGAAAAGCTGAGCCAGTCTCACTTGGACGCGAGTGAGTGAGATTACACGGCTAACATCTGCTGGTGGTTAGGGCTGAAGTTGATTATGTAATGCGCACAGGGACTCTACGTCGTGGGTTTGTTTTCTAGCAAAGCTGGAAAAAACCCTAAGAACGTTTCGATCCCGCAAGGCATATCATATCACCCCTAAACTGCCTTTGTTTTATTTTCATAACCCGTTTCGCAGAAAGAGTTCTCTGATAGCTTTATACAGAGGAATATTCATAGGAACTCTGTGGAGACGGAGATAAAGGTGGAGGTAAATGAGGATGTCACAGCAATTAGCAGAACATCTTTAGATGTAGAATAATGCTCTAGTCGATTTATGGCATTATTGTACATACAGCTAATCGAAGGACCAGAGAGGCCGGCACAAGCCAAGCTGTCACGGTGACATGTAGTTCTGTTGTTTTTGCTTAAAGGGTTAGTTCATCCAAAAATGAAATTTCTGTCATTAAGTACTCGCCCTCATGTCGTCCCAAACCTGCAAGACCTTCGTTCATCTTCTACAAATCAAGATATTTTTGATGAAACGCGAGAGAGGTTTTTTATCTCCCAAAGCAACAAAATTACCATATTCAAGGACCAGAGAAAAGACATTGTTAAAATAGTCAACATGACTACAGTGGTTCAACCTTAATGGTATGAAGCAACAAGAATACTTTTTGTGCGCAAAAACAAAACAAAAATAACAACTTTATTCAACAATTTTTCCTCTTCCCTGTCAGTCTCCTATGCAGTTGATGCAATGCAGAGCTTCCGTGTTTACGTCCGAACGCCGACTCCGTATTGGCTGGCTCCTGCTTCAGCATCACATGCATGCGTCATGGTGCTCACTTGAACAGCGTCGGCCAAAACTATGCAATACTGTGAGAAGCAGAATTTTATAATGTGTATATATCTCCACAGCCTACATAAAACCAATCACTGGATCAGAGAGGTCGTGGAGAGCCAAGCTGGCACAGTGATGTGTCATTGTGTTGTTTCACTGACCCGTCAACTAAACAACACATAGAACTGAACCACAGAGCAGGACATATGACACATACTCACATCAGAGGCAGTTTCCTGCATTTAACTGAAGCACTAGACCAGTGAATAACGCAGCAGAGGTGGATATTGTGCTGGTAGGGACAGTTAGAGAATGTATGCGGCTGTGGACTGATATGACTAAAGCTATGATAATGCTTCACAGTGCAGAGTGGCTGAAGTGTGTGTGGGTATTTTGATCGAGAGTGCCGCGCTTGTAGATTTAGTTACTCTAGTAGATGTGGTTGCCTCTCCATGGGGAATCATGACACATTGCTGTCTGGCTGTTTATGTTGATCGATGTCTGCATCACGCACACACACAAACAAACACACAACACACATACACTCATTCTCAGACTGTTACTCTAGGAAATTGTATTGCTCTTTCATAGCTTAAGTTATATCAGTTATTTTTCATTTAAGTATCAACCTTGTGTGATATTCCTCCTAAAATGCCTCAGGAGAAATAAGAATAGACTCAAATGAGACAATTGTTGACACTGTATGAGTTTAGAGCTTTAAAATTAATGTGAATAATCCAGATAATTTGTTTTTCGGAGAATGTGTTGAAAATTTTTGAGTTTATATTGGGATCTTCAAGTTTTGATGGCACATCTTGGTATCTTGGCAATTTTCAACACACTTGAACTCTTCAGCAGAGAAACGTGTGTGTGTGTGTGTGTGTGTGTGTGTGTGAGAGAGGGAGTTTGTGTGTATTGACTCCTTTTCACTTCATTAGTGGTATAGTTAATCAATGCACTCCATTGTTGTTCCACCATTAAGGCTTGACTGGGTCAGCCCAGGGGACACATAATGAGAAAGAGGGCTGGATGTGACCTAAAAACGCTCCTTCCCTTCTGAAGCACAAGCACATCAGCTCACTTCTGCCTCCATGTGATTTCAGCGCCATTCAAACCCAGAGTGCAATCTACCGTGAGCCGCTGTCAACAATCTTGTAATTACTTGTGCTGCATTATATTACTTTTTAAGGCCTGTTCACACCAAGGACTATAACAATAATGATAACTATAACTATAAAGTTTTAATATTCTAATTCTATTAGCTTAGGCAAGTCCACACCACAGCTGTAATGATAAAAAGACAAAGGAAAGATATCGTTGGAATCTCTTTCAGAATTATTTTTTTTCCAGCTGGTGAAAGATTAAAAATATTGGTGATTAGAATCCACCCAGCTTTAAAGAGCTTGAGCATTTAAAGTAGAAGACCAGTGATATTATCATTCACTAAAACTATTTAAAAATTGTTCTAACCAAAAAAAGTTACGGACTGCAGCTTTAAAATAAATTTAGTATGAACTTGAAATATAAAAATAAAAGCTTATTCAAAATAAATAAATACTATTATAGGATTTAAAAACTATTTAAATATCACTGCATGCTTGTAATAAGCAAAACCTTATTGTCCATGGTGTGGACACTATGCTAATGTTGTAATCATTATCTTCATTGTTATCGTTCTTGGTATAATCGGCTTTTATGCTAAATGTTTGAATTATAATAAGTTATGTAAGGGATAATATGCAGTTATAATAAAAAAAAATCCTGAAGGAGTTTATTATAATGGATGTCTGATAATGGCAGACTGACTGTACATTATGTCTTTTATTACACAGCTAGTTTAAAAAACAAAAACATTAATGGTTGATTTATTTGACCTTTCTGTGTGAAGAAAGGGATTACGGAGTGAAACAACTGACATAGAATGGCAAGGTAGGAAAGTAGTTGCCAAGTATACAGTTTACCAAGGCCTAAACAGACGATGAAGACCGACAATTTCACCAAGAATCACCTTTGACTGCTCATCTCAGGGGTGACATACTATAGACTACTATTATTTTTATATAAAGCCGAGGGAATGTGTGTGTTCTGCTGTATAGATTTAATTCCGGCTCCTCGCTGACTGATTCACTAGCAGCCATGAGGACAAATGCACTACAGAAGAAAGAGAGGCACAGAGTGAATAGAAAGATCTGGAAGAGTCAAGGATAAAAATGGGGTGAAGGATGCTTTTGAGAGAGAGAGAGAAAAAGGCAGCCTGTGTAATGTGTGAGTTTGCCTGTAGAGAGAGTAAATGGCACTGTTCAGTGTGCGGTTACACAGAGACCCGTTCATTTAACTCACCACCTCTCCTGACTGATTATACCACTCTTGCAGCCTACTCACTCACTCCCTTTATCTTTATCTTCAGCACTCTTTGTGTCTTCCTGTTTGTCTCTATCCAGACACTAGCTCAAAAACCAAGTTCGCTGCCTACCTAGACATCTTTTGAAGGTGTCATAGGATCAATATAAAAGCAAAGTCTGACCCAATTGATAGCAGCAACATTATGCTCATTTATAAGATCCTTCACGTATAGACAATCCCAGAATGCATTGTGATGTGCTCAGTGAAAAAAAGTCCAAGATGGCAGGCGATTTGATACAAATGTTGATTATAACAGAAATCAAATAGCATTTTATACAATACTTGAACTGTCTATTTTAATTAAAGTATCAAGCTATTAACTTAGCGAAATGGTAACAATATATACTTTATTTGAATCAACTGTGAGTCAAGGCTCCCATGCATTTCATGTCTGTTTGCAGGAATATATTTATTTCTCATTACAATAGTCTGTTTTACCCAATATTCATGTTTATTAGAGTTTCGAGCTATTAGCTTAGCAACATGCTAACATCAAACTCTATTTGCATCAATTGTGATTCAAGGCTACTGTGCATTTCATGTGTTAAGTGCTATTTGAAGGAATATATATGGTATCCAAAACACCTTTATTACAATAATAATAATTTTTTTTTTCATTCAAACAGACTTCTTTCTTTAGATCTCAAAATTAATAGATATTCACCCCTGCTACTGTATATTATGTTATTTAAAAGTTGTGACGCCTAAATTCACTTTCAACATTTAATTATTTATTTTTTTATTTTATTTTACTAAATTCAAAATGATTGCATTTTTAGTTGTTATTATTTTTTCATTTATTGATTTATTGATTGACAAAATAGTTTAGATTTTAATATCCGCCATTAATTGGCAATAACATGAAAATAATTACCTGCTGGAATTTTAATATCAGTGAATATTGCCGAGTTACTGCTTATATGGAGTCTTCCAATTCAGGTTCCATTTCAGTTGGGTTGCTCTCTTACAAAGCAGTTGCCTATATGTAGGCACTAGATATAGAGACATCTCTTTGCAACAGAGCTGGCCAGGTTTTCTCTGTCCGTCTTAATTTTAAACCTTGGCCAGCTATTTGTTAGTGCACATATCTCTAATGACACCTCAATGCTGTGTTTGCCGTTTTAAATTCTTGCTGAATCATGTGTGACCTCTTTAATGAGTGTGTGTGTGTGTAGCGCTCTTATGATGTAACATCCACCGGTTCATTTTCTGAGTTTTATATGATATAAAGTAGTGTTGCTCTGCATGTGTGTGCATGTGTGTGTGTGTGTGTGTGTTGTCGCTCAGTCCCCCAGTGAGTTGATAGCTAATTTCTTGCTGTTATAATTGCAATCTCTTCTCTGATGCTGGGTAATTTGTGTGGCTTGATTAATGTTGAAGCCATGTTTAAAAAATTTCAAATTTACACTTCAAAACTTCACATCAGCACTCACTCAAATACCCACACACACATTCATTTAAAAATGGCTTGTCATTGCCCGTAATTTCTTTGTCAAATATGATGTTGTCCAGATTTGGGTGTCGCATGAGTTGCAGGAAAATCTTTACACTGTTTTTCATCAGATCATCAGCTTGCCAGGATTTGACAGCAGCGATGTCATGCTTTGCTGAGATTGGCAGTACTGCAGTTGTGGTTAAACATAATGTTTTAAGGAAGAAAGCTATTTCACAGCTGTGAGTGTTAGTCTGTGATCTCAAATTGCTGTTTTGTTTAGGAATGGAATTGTCAGAAATTCTGCTTTCCGATTCCACATAACCAATTCTATTAAAGATTATTTTAGTACTTTTAAAGCACACA
>RJVU01022182.1:2496647-2506904 GCA_003731715.1 Anabarilius grahami
TTTTTTTTTTTTCTCACACTATTTATACTACAAAACAATATATGTGAGTTATATGTGAGCTAAGTTGGAATGCACATGGGCTAATTACGAGCTACTGGCAAAACAAACCAAAAATTACACTTTTGGTTGAATTTTAGGTTTTTATGAAAATGAATTCATTAAGCCCTCATCTAGCGATCCAAATGCTTCAAATAACAATTAAACATCTTAAATTTCTTTGTGTTTTCTGAGAGGAGTACCTTTCTGTTGTCCATGAAAAATGCAGTTTTTCTCTGCTCGCACTTCCTCTCAGCACAACTTTGGTATCTTTTTGAAGCGCCGCATTCCAACTTTGTGAATATTCATAGCGAAATTTTGATGCCAAGAGATCGAACCAGTGAAATGTGATTTTCATTCTGATGTAAACTAATCAATCTTACTCGCGCTGACTGACAGATCTGAAGCGCGCGCACAAAGGCAACTCAGACAGTGCACGATCCCGATATACACATAAATAAAATGACAGTACTTCGAAATATGGAAGTAAAATATTGAATAAAGTTGAATATATATATTTTCCTATAGATATTTGGTTTTGACGAGGTGTGTGCACCAAATTAGGTGTTATTAACCGGGATTTTAAGGTATGGTTGCTTGGTGATTTTGTTTTGGAACCTTCAGAAAACCTTACCTCGATTTTTCTCAAAATTGACTTTGCTGACTCTGTCGACTTCAAACAGGTGTTGCTCATTCATTTGTTCACTGATTCCAACAAATCATCCATCATTTTGAAAGTTTTTTTAATAGAGACTGAAAATAACAATAACTAACTTTTGAAAATGTACTCATTGCGACTCATTTTGCCAGCATGGTTCACATNGATGTAATATAAACAAGAACACACACACACACACACACACATATATAATATATATTGTAATCATGTCCGTGTGGGCGGGGAACAATAGTATTAACCAATAATATCCTAGCAAATGATTCAAGCAGATCCTACATAATTTTTTTCATGAAAAATTCATCACATTATGTAAGGTAAAGGTATTTCGTGTAGATGTTTTACTCCTACTAACCATTGTTCAGAAGTTCTTCCTCTTTGTCTGATCATCCTGTTCTTCGAACAGCTTGGATTTTCATTCTGGAAGAATTATGATTTGCTGTCAAATTCCAATGCTAGTGTAATTATATGTGTTTTTGTAATCAGTTTTTAATCATAGTTTGATTCATCATGATTGGGGATCAGTTCAGGATGATTCATTAAAAAGAACCAGCTTTAAAGAGCAATTATAGATTCTTGCCCAGTTTTTGCTCAAATTTAAGGAAAGAAAAAAGTGTAACATAAACACTGCTACAAACAATCTTGGTGTTTGTGTGTGAGATATAGTATACAATATGTTTAGTCTACTGATACTGTCTGTTGTTCGCTCTGTTAACGAGATAATGGGATTATAATGGAATACATTTCTATATTTAGACCCTCCAGGTCCATATCACACACACTCACATGCTAACACGTGCACACGCTCCGTCAGCGGCTGTAATCGGCAGTCTGCGTTCAATGCCGTCTCTGATGTTGAATTCTAATGTGGTTGTCTGAATTCTCAGAGTGAAAGATCAATGTGGCGTTTAGACGAGTGTGCAGTCTTTCTCCTCTCTTCCTTTCAAACGCGCTGGGCCATGGATAAAGAGACACAAACACAACTAACATGCACCTGTACAACACACACACACACACTTATCACTGTCTCAGACACAGCTACTGGCTCTAACGCATGCAAAACTTGAGTGTCAGTCCTTCTAATTTTTGTAATTTCAAAATTTCAAATGTGTTTGAACTACGTATTGTAGTTAATAGGGTATTTGGAGGGTATTTGAAGTCGGGTTTGAATTTAAACTTAAGCTGTTTTACATCAGTATGATGCATCGTCATTTACATTTGGATCCAATTAAACCTGGTTTATTTCATGCAATGGCTACCCTACATCTGCATCATAGATTCTAAGTAATTGTTTCTGGGCCACATTTTTTCTTTTTTTCTTCGGTGGCTGAATTTTTTTTACATTTTATTTATTTGGTACGTAAGCATCGGAGCTTATTACATCACTAGTGGAGATATAGGAAATGAAGTGTGTGTGTGTGTGCTTGGTTCCCCTCTGACATATTGTCAGCATATGGTGCTTTTCGGCTACGGCCTCTGAAGCCAAATGTTCAGAGCGTTTTCATTCTCTTTGGGTCATAGCATTGTGTGTGTGTGTGTGTGTGATGCTGCGGTCCTCGCTGGAGTAATTTGGCCAGCTCACGCTGCTCAACAGAGCTCAATCCCGTCAAGCTCGCTTACCGCTGTTTATTTTATTGCTCACGTTTTCTTTTCTTTTCGCCCTGCGAGTGCGTTTATTCCTTCCCTTTTCGCTCTACTTCCTCTCCTGCAAGTATCACTCTGTTCTCACAGACGAGCGTGAAAACACGGAGGTGGTTCTTGCGAAAGGAGAACTTGAGAGATAGACATCTAATCTCGTCTCCGCCATCTGTTCAGATGTTAATGACGGTGTTTTTCCGTCCCATAAACGGTAATGAAAACGAACACCTCCCCTAATGCGCCCTAATGAAACTTCTGCGCGTTTTTACACACCTCCCTAATAAACGGCTTTATGGGAGAACTTGTGTTTGTTTGCAAAGCTAGTCACTCCTGAACGTTCCACACAGATGCTGACTGGCAGTTAGCGGCCATCTTTTCGGCATTTTGTTTTTGACAAACCGAGATATGTGACGCTCCTCGGCACTCATGACAGACGAAAGGAATTAAAAGCGGAGGGAGAAAGAACAATAAGGCCGTGAAAGATTAGCTCGCGGCGTTGGCTAATCCTGCCGTGACTCACCGGCCTGATACATCTACGACGCCCGGGGAAATACGTGCTACTGCACAGCATGGGCGCAGCTTTTGTTCATTTCGTTTATTGACGTTTTTGAATTAGACCAACATGCTTTACTCCATTCCCATTCAGTTTTTAAATGATCGCTCTAGCAGCGTGTAGTACTTGGCGAGCCGTGATGAAGTTAGGCCTGGTCTAATTAAGGCATCTGGAAGGGTCTGAATGTCCTAAGAATGGGAGCACCTGCAGAGAGGAAGACATGACCGAATAAAGGGAGCGTGGCTCACTCTTCCTCTGAGGAAAGACAGCTCATCTGTTCTGCGTTTTGCAGACGATTGAAGGCATGCATTGTGGTTTAGTTCACAAGCAGGAGTAATTTAACTCCACGTGTCACTGGAGCAAATCAAATGTTTTCTTTTGTGCTTGGCAATCTGTAGTATTTTCTGCAAAGAATCCTCTCTATGTTTATAAAAGAGCTGTTTAGAGAAGAGTAAACAGGAAACTCTGGGGTGAACCACATAATTTGTACAAACCACATGGGTCAGTGACATGACACTCATTTTGTTTGTTCAGATATATTAATTTATTCAAAACTAGATTAAAAGTGCAATTCATACATAGAAATACTTGAATACACACAATACTTCTATGGTGTTTCTTAATTTGGATATTTTTGGGCAGAAAAAAATCGGTGATCTGTCCTGATATAGAATACATAAATAAATAGGAATAAAAAATGAAAATAGCATCAAACCTTTTGTAGTTTGGCATAATCTTTTAATAAATAATTAAACAAACAAACAAACATTTGGAGAAGTAGTTTTGTTCAGATATTATAAAGTATGACTTGCGACCCTGGACCACAAAACCAGTCATAAGGGTCATTTTCTTTTAAATTGAGATTTATACATCATCTGAAAGTTGAATAAATGAACTTTCTATTGATGTATAGTTTGTTAGGATAGGACAATATTTTGCCAAAAATCTGGAATCTGAGGGTGCAAAAAAAAAAAAATTTCAAAATAGTGAGAAAATCGCCTTTTAAAGTTGTCCAAATGAAGTCCCTAGCAATGCATTTCCACTCACAACAATACATTTTTGATATATTTATGGTAGGAAATTTACAAAATATCCTTATGGAACATGATCTTTACTTAATATCCTAGTAATTTTTGGCATAAAAGAAAAATCTATAATTTTGACCCATATTGTATAATATACCCGTGCAACTTGTTTTGACTGGTTTTGTGGTCCAGGGTCACATTTGTGTAAAAAAAACTACTTTTTACCTTGAAAATGTTATTTAAAACATTATTATAAAAAAAAAAAAAAATGATTAAGATGTGTACACTCATATATTCAAGGTGTAAGGAAAATTTTTTTACTTGATGGTTACAGCACATCACATTTTTAGAGTCCCTTGAATTGAAACTTTTGTTGAAAATGGTATAAAACAATTTCCAGCATGAATACAATAATAGATTTTTAAGATCCTGGCATGTGTGTTTTAAACTAGATTTTAAAAGGTTTGTCCTTTCTTTTATCTTGATCACTCTTATTTGTCATTGACCCACATACTAAACAATACAATACATTTTAATTAAAATGCCATTTATTTTAATAAAAAGTCTTTTGTGAATGTCTATAAAGGTGAAGTGTGTAATATTTGCAATACTTGAAGTGTTTTTAAAAAGGTTTCCTGAACCAAAATTAACACTTTTTATTAGCAAATGTGACCCAAATTTTCATTTTGGATCATGCTTACAGAAAAGACGCCCCATGTTCAAACTTTCAATAGTTTAGACATTATATAAGAGATTTACAGACTGTAAAGGAAATAAAGGGGTGATAAAGAAGAATTGAGAGTGAGACTGGTGAGCAGATGGGGTGTTGTCAGATGAAGGACCTGCCATCCAGATGCTCACACGCACACACACACACACACACACAAACACAGGTGAGCCGCAGGCCAGGATGTGCTGACCTGCAGAAGTTTGATGGTGGTCCAACTTCTGGTCATTATGATTGCTCCTGATGTTTGATATACTCCACCTTCTGCACCTGCCGCATTCCTGCCAGCCACACACACACACACACACTGCTCGACATGCATGCTGACACCCGAGTCAAACCCCTCTAGTACTGGATGACAGCCCATAACACAGCGTCCACTTCCTGTGTGTGTGTCTTTTGGAGATGAACGGACGGCCCGACTCAGTCATTCGCAGCACCAACAGTCGCTCGTCCCCAGCTCCACCCTGTTTCCATAGCAACAGGGAGGCAATAAAAAAATCACGGTAGTGTTGGCAGGAATTTGGCAATCCTGTCCCACTGTTGCCTCAGATTTCAACTCAAGCCGCTTTCAGCAGCAAAAGTGTGTGGAGCCGCGAGTTTAAGTGCGCAATGTGTAGTGTCATTTGCGGAGCACTTTTCCTCTTAAGCACTTCAGTCCATAAACATTTGCAAGGAAACACGGCTGCTTTGTTTCAGCACTCTGTAAGAGGATGGGAGTTGTGTGTACATGCATACTTTAAGATGGATTAGTTTGTGTGATAGAAAGGGTGGAAATCAACCACCAAATCAGAATAAACTTGAGACTAATAATTGGTTTGACTGTTTTCTGACAATAGCTTTCCATTGTTTTCCGTTCTTAATTATATTGGGGTTATCGTTAAATTTAGTAAGTAAAAAAAATTAGCTCTCAACAACACTATTACACGTTAACAAAAAATCACGCTGTTTATAATACACTGTGTTACTTTGATTTGACTTTTTATTATTCAGTGCAATATTAGTCAGTGATTAAAGAATTAGTTAATATTTTGTCACAAATCAGCAAATTTTAGTTGCGTGATGGTGCTTTTTTTCTACTAGGCCTATGTCTTTGCGATGCACCGTTCCAATTAAAATAAATGATATATTGTTGCGTAAACTTGAGTGTTTGCACATTATTAAAGATATGAAAAGGATTTTGTAATGCATTTAAATATGTTGCAACATGCAGTAATGTGCAGCATATTTAATTTCTGTAACACGACACATTATAGCCAAATCAAACTTAAAGGGATAGTTCACCCAAAAATTTAAATGATCCCATCATTTACTCACCCTCAAGCCATCCTAGGTGTATATGACTTTCAGCCAAACACAATTGGAGTTATATAAAAAAAATATCCTGGCTCTTCCAACCTTTAAAATGGGAGTGAATGGTGCAATTTTTTTAAAGCCCAAAAAAGCATATCCATCCATCATTAAAGTAATCCATACGGCTCCATGGGGTTAATAAAGGCCTTCTGAAGTGAAGCGATGCATTTTTGTAAGAAAAATATCCATATATATAACTTCATAAACTATAATCACTGGTTTCCGGTTACGGCCATGCGCAAGTCGAGTTCCGGCGGAAGAGTGACGTCGGACACGACGTATGACGTAGGATGTAGGAGTAGCGTAAGCTTAGGTGTAAATAATCTCAAATCCCTTTAGAATCCCAAAAAAGTGCATCCATCCATCATAAAAGTAATCCATACAGCTCCATGGGGTTAATAAAAGGCCTTCTGAAGTGAAGCGATGGATTTTTATAAAATAAAAATGTCCATATTTATAACTTTATAAACTATAATAACTGGTTTATAGAGGTCACTCTTCCGCCGGAACTAGATTTGCGTACGGCCATTACCGGCCAACTTATAGTTTATAAAGTTATAATAAATATGGATATTTTTCATACAAAAACGCATTGCTTCACTTCAGAAGGCCTTTATTAACCCCCCTGGAGCCGTATGGATTACTTTTATGATGGATGGATGCACTTTTTTGGGATTCTAAAGGGATTTGAGATTATAAAGCTTGAAAGAGCCAGGATATTTTTTAATATAACTCCAATTGTGTTTGGCTGAAAGAAGAAAGTCATATACACCTAGGATGGCTTGAGGGTGAGTAAATTATGGGATAATTTTTATTTTTGGGTGAACTATCCCTTTAATGATAATAATGTAGGGCTTGTTATCCATCACAAATTTGATTGGCTTATGATTGTTAGGCTATGATAATATTGGTTTATACTGTTTTTACTGCCCACATTGCCTTAATTTCATCAAAATAAATTTTTAGAAAGTTTTAGAGGAGGAAAAATATGAACACTTTTTTGTTCTTCAAAACATCACGCATTGATGAATTGCGAAGAATAAGACAAGGGACATTTATCAAGAAAGTAAATAAGGTCAATTTTGATTTCTTGTCATTTTTATAATTTACCAGCTATGAAAAATTCAATAAAACTGTTCAGAACCCAGAGTTTTTTAATTTATTTATTTATTTTAGCTTGTCCATCAGTAAGTGCTCTGGTGGGGTCGTCATTTTAAATTGAAGTAATGTCGTTTTTATGGAGCGAGTTAAAAATGTTTCTCGATAAATCGAGGCTGTTATTGTGTTTTTATGGCTTGTGTGTGTGTGTCTCCTCGTTAGCGCAGCATCTCTCCAGCTCGATGCTTCATTAGGAAGTGTGACATTTATCACATCGGCTCCTCGCGTTTCAAGAGTTACCATGGAAACTTCTATAGCACCCACCTCCCCTTCACACTTTTAACAAGTGGAGTGATTAACAGAAGAGTTTTGTACATCTCACACATGCACTCGCTCGCACGCGCCGATGCCTGTCATTCTTCGCAGTTAAGCTGGCATGTTTTTCTGGCTGTGTGATTTTGACTGCTAGGAAATATCTCCGCTCAGACCTTGAAAAATGATTCTTTTTTTATTTTGTAGGTTTTCTTTGTTGTTGACTGACTTTGTATGTGATGTATACAGGAAACAGTTTGTCCTAGGTGATTTTTCTCTAAATATAGTTGGAGTTTGATCTCCCTGACAATTGACGAACGTGATGACAGGAAATATCTTCCTGGAGTCACACTTTCTGTCTGACCTTGATGTGTAAAAATGTGTGTGTGTGTGGTTAAGTCTACTTACCTTGGTCAGGACATATGAAAGGACAAATGCTCATCATTGGCTGTTTCAGATCCTAGTAAGCTGCCTATCTAGACAGCATTTTTGGGCATCATAAGTTTGAAGATTGACAGGATTGAATGCAGTTTGAACATACAGATGATGCCCAATAATTAAAAGCATGTACGTGGCTACAACACCCAATAATGTGTACCTTTTGAATGTTCGCAAAACCTGCAATGACTAAAAATGTGTACAGTTTAATGTTTGTATGGGCATATAATGTCCAAAAATGTGTACAATTTTACAGTTTGTGCATCATACAACATTCACACAGCCTAAAATGCCTAAATGTGCTCTGTTTGAATATTGGCAAATGCCTATGTTGGCCAAAAATGTGTATGATTTAAACAATTATATGTGCCTATGATGCCTCCCAAAAAAGTGTATGATTAGAATGTTTGTATCACCTACGATGGCTAAAAATGTGTGCGGTTTGAACGTTTGTACGATGGTCACACAGCCTACAATTCCCAAAAATGTGTACCTTTTGAACATACGTGGTACGTGGCTAGGTTGCCTATAAATGCAGACAGTTTAAATGTTAATGTGCGCCTATGACACCCCCCAAAAAGTGTTTGATTTCAATATCCGTACAGCCTCAAAATAAGTATTGGTATGTGCCTACTAGGGCTGTCACAATATCAGATTTTTTTACTACAGTTATTGTGGCCAAAATACTTCACAATAACAGTATATCTCGATATCTATTGATATCTTAAAAAAAAAAAAATGCTGTCAGTCAAATAGAAATGAAAAAGAAATTATATTATTTTATAGTATTATATACAGTGATGTCGATTGCCATTGCATTATAATTATACATTATCCTTATGAAAATACCCGAGATGGCTTGAAGAACACAGATAAACCATAATACTGTCTCAATGGTGTGTTAATTACACCTAAAAAGTATGTACCTAAAATGATTTGAATGTTCAAACAGACTGTAATGCCCAAAATTCGTACTGTTTAAATGTTCATATGGGCCTACGACACCCAAAATATGTAGTTTGAACTTTAAGATGTACCTGTGAACCCTATAAATGCATTCAAAATGGATATTTGTACATGCCCAAAAACGTTTGCACTTGCCTATGATGACCAATTATGTATGATTTGATTATTTGTACGTTCTTACTATGCCGAACAAGGCAGCTCACTAGGTTTTTAGACAAAGCCATTATGTGATAAAACAAAATCGTAGAATGAACTGTCTCAGTCATAAATATTTGATTTTCACACATTGACACCAAATTGGACATTTAGCATACAGGGTCACTGAACGGATGGTTTCCCCATCATAAACATGACTGACAAGCCCTGAATTATGACACGTTGAAAGAAAGACAGAGAAATAAAGCGATAAATGAACCATGGAGAAACAGAGATAAATCTTCCCTATTAAGTGTGGATGGATTGAGTATTTTTCAGCGCTCGGAGCAGAACGCCTTGTTTTTATGACCAATGAGATTAATTAGGATCATAAAGCTTAACTGATGAGTGGAATTAAAGCATCACCTGTCGCCAGCGAGGGAGAGATACGACAGCACAGCTGTCAGACAGGCGGTGTTAACTTCTAGTGATGATTGGAAAAATAAGTAAAAATCACGTTTTCATACTCTTTCCCACTCTCTCCTGCTTACATACACATACACACACTTGTCAGCTGTGCTTTTTTTAAACCGAGGAAATTACAGGTTTGTGACTTCCCCCCAGCTGCCTGTCAACTAATGTGTGTGGAATGGGTGGAAGAGGGATTTTGTATCCAAATTAGTTTCATTTTCACAGTCAACTTGCATTTTTTCCCTCTTTTCGCTCCCTATCAGCCCACCGTGGAATTTTTTTAACACACTGTACCTTTATATAACTGTATTTATTATGTTTCTCTCATTGTAGATGTTCAGGTCCACATACTTTAACTAGCCACACAGATAAAGTGTTTGATCACTGAATAACATAAATGGATATACATATACACAAAGTATATATATATAATTTGTGAATATAAAATATTAGAAATATTATAAATGTAAAATATTAGAAATATTAAATATATAAAGTTATAAAAAATATACTATATATATATACAGCTATGGAAAAAATTAAGAGACCACTCCAAGTTCAGAAATCAATGTTAAGTGGTCTCTTAATTTTTTTCATAGCTGTGTATATATATACATATATATATATATGTATATATATACACAGCNAGCCTTGCACATGACATGCAGAAAAAATATGTATAACATGGCAATGAATTAAATATAATTCATGTATATGGAGCCTCAAACATGACATGCGGAAAAAAAATTGGCCATGAATTAACAAATTTGTTTTACTAAATTATGCACACAATAACACAATTTGATATATTTAAACAAAAAGTAAGCAA
>RJVU01022182.1:2516201-2544352 GCA_003731715.1 Anabarilius grahami
CATGCCACACTGTCCGCCAAGTGTTGCGTCAGAGTTGCGTCAGAGTTGCATCGCAGCAGTGTAGACAACTGGATTATACTGGAAGCAATCTATTTTTGTATCTTGAGTTTTGTTAGCTTCACGCAGTGAGGACAATATTCCACCCCTTTGGCCTCTGACTTTTATGGTTTAAGACTTGTAATATTCTTTAAACCCAGATACAACTTTTCTTCGGTGGAAATGTACCGAACTGTTACAGATTGGGCACCAGCACCCAGTGGAAAAGTAGTCACACTTGCACACATCCCAGCAAGAGTGCATACCTCCGCTGAGTTGCAGTCTCAGCAGTGTAATCTACGTTCACACACATGCTGTGCCAATTCATAGTGGGACGTCGCGTCCTGCGCCCCTCGTATGTCCCTGCCTGGCCGCCATAGCCTGAGCATCAGCAGGGAGGTGCTTCCGAACAGACGGTCTCACTGATCGCCTGTGTGTGTGTGTGTGTGTGTGAGACTAGAACGAAGCGTAGAATATAAATGCACCCAGAGGTGAAGAGCAGGAATTGTTTATCAGAGCCGGGCTGCAATTTAGAACGGTCCTCACACACGCACACACATAGAAACAGACTGTCCCTTGTTGATTGAGTGATGCGAGAGCGGTCCAGGGCTAAATGGCCCTGAGCAGCTGGGGTTCTTTAGTAAAGATGTATTCCTGTCTGCCTTTGAAGTCCGTCACACACACACATACGCACGCCTACATGCGCACAAGATGAATGGATGCGTTTGTGTGTGCATCCTTTTCAGTCCCTGGACACGTAGCACAGCCACAGAATGATACAAGTGTGTGTGTGTGTGTGTGTGTGTGTGTCCTCTAAGGCCAAATGCAGATGTGCTATGCTAATGTATTGAAATGTATTCTAACAGAGNAGAGAGATATATATATATATATATATATATATGTGTGTGTTTTCATGGTATTAAGTCCATAACTGTAGGGCATTGGACAGTCTGTCTCGTATAACAGATCAAAAACGGAATCTGAGAATAATTGGCATTCAACTCATTTTCATTTACAGTCAACATGAAAATGGTATTCTAAAGCTGTTATACTTCCATAATGTGACACATTTTTCGAGTGAAACGAGATGTAAAACGTTAAGGGCGGTTCGTTTTATCCATCAATATGATGATATTATGGAATCCGCCCGTCAGCGAGTCTCAGCACGAGTACGGACGGTCACGGAGCTCTTGAGGCGGTTGTACGCCTCGTGGTTTTATCCTGTCTTATCTGTCTCAGGTGAGGCTCGGGCTTTCAGACCGTACGTCAGCAGTCCTGCCACGTATGGATGTAGAAAACACTTTGAGGATGACGGTTCTGACCTCTTTGCCTGGGATTGTCAAAAGTTTCCAGTGTCGCAACACGATTAAACATGAACCGCTGTCAACAGCCACGGAATGTGTCGCTGGCAGAGTCAAGAAAGGCTACATTTCCTTCACTTTTGCTGACAACACAAGAATGAACAAGATCTTATTGGCTGGCTTTTTAATGTATTAGCATTGTGTTGGATGCAGCGTTTTAACCCTTTGACGCATACAATGACACCGTTGTGCACGATAACACGGTGTGATTTAGAATGGTCAGTGCATCACATGATCAACTGCTACATTCAAATGTGCTTTCGCACTTTGGCTGGCGCTGAGCCAAAGCCGCTGTTCAGCGCTTTTTATATATCACAAATATGCAGTGTTTAAAACCACATAATGTTTATTTTAGGTTTCAGACATTTAAATGCACACTACTACTACCACTACTACTACCAGTACTGTGTATTAAATTAAGTACTAACAAAACAATACATTTACAGTTTGTAAAATACACACTAATGTCTATGGAAGTGGCAATAACAATCCTTTCCATTATAATTAGACAACATGTTTTATTCATATCAGATACACATTGTGTAAGTAACTTTAACACATTGTGTAAGTAAGTTTACTCTATTCTTCTCCCAGTTCACCTGTTCACTTGCTTTCATGTATTTCGGGAGAAGTGGATAAATTCACGTGTTGTAAATCCAACAGATACGATTCTCTGAACTGTGGCTCAAACTAACATGGTGGCGCCCATCGGAGGTATAGCTCAACTAAAGCTATCATTACAAAAGTGTTTAAACAACAAAAAACATCCACTTGCACTTATTTGACAATTGGAATATCAGATATTTCATGCTATAGTTAACAAATTTGTGAATATTTTCAACAAAAAAGGAAAAATGAAATAAAAGCAGATCGTCAGTCATACAGCACTATTGTGGCTGTGGTGTGTCACATGACAAGCAATCACACGTCACAATGGAAACACTAAAGTGATATGTTCTAAATAACGCTCGCCTTGAAAAAAAATCACCCTGGGGGGATCAGCCAGAATATTTTAAACTTAAGTATGAAAGGGTTAATGGTTTTGGACATATACAGTGGGTACGGAAAGTATTCAGACCCCCTTAAATTGTCCACTCTTTGTTATATTGCAGCCATTTGCATCATTAATGTACACACAGCACCCCATATTGACAGAAAAACACAGAATTGTTTACAATTTTGCAGATTTATTAAAAAATAAAAACTGAAATATCACATGGTCCTAAGTATTCAGACCCTTTGCTCAGTATTTAGTAGAAGCACCCTTTTGATCTAATACAGCCATGAGTCTTTTTGGGAAAGATGCAACAAGTTTTTCACACCTGGATTTGGGGATCCTCTGCCATTCCTCCTTGCAGATCCTCTCCAGTTCTGTCAGGTTGGATGGTAAACGTTGGTGGACAGCCATTTTTAGGTCTCTCCAGAGATGCTCAATTGGGTTTAAGTCAGGGCTCTGGCTGGGCCATTCAAGAACAGTCACGGAGTTGTTGTGAAGCCACTCCTTCGTTATTTTAGCTGTGTGCTTAGGGTCATTGTCTTGTTGGAAGGTAAACCTTCGGCCCAGTCTGAGGTCCTGAGCACTCTGGAGAAGGTTTTCGTCCAGGATATCCCTGTACTTGGCCGCATTCATCTTTCCCTCGATTGCAACCAGTCGTCCTGTCCCTGCAGCTGAAAAACACCCCCACAGCATGATGCTGCCACCACCATGCTTCACTGTTGGGACTGTATTGGACAGGTGATGAGCAGTGCCTGGTTTTCTCCACACATACCGCTTAGAATTAAGGCCAAAAAGTTCTATCTTGGTCTCATCAGACCAGAGAATCTTATTTCTCACCATCTTGGAGTCCTTCAGGTGTTTTTTAGCAAACTCCATGCGGGCTTTCATGTGTCTTGCACTGAGGAGAGGCTTCCGTCGGGCCACTCTGCCATAAAGCCCCGACTGGTGGAGGGCTGCAGTGATGGTTGACTTTCTACAACTTTCTCCCATCTCCCGACTGCATCTCTGGAGCTCAGCCACAGTGATCTTTGGGTTCTTCTTTACCTCTCTCACCAAGGCTCTTCTCCCCCGATAGCTCAGTTTGGCCGGACGGCCAGCTCTAGGAAGGGTTCTGGTCGTCCCAAACGTCTTCCATTTAAGGATTATGGAGGCCACTGTGCTCTTAGGAACCTTAAGTGCAGCAGAAATTTTTTTGTAACCTTGGCCAGATCTGTGCCTTGCCACAATTCTGTCTCTGAGCTCTTCAGGCAGTTCCTTTGACCTCATGATTCTCATTTGCTCTGACATGCACTGTGAGCTGTAAGGTCTTATATAGACAGGTGTGTGGCTTTCCTAATCAAGTCCAATCAGTATAATCAAACACAGCTGGACTCAAATGAAGGTGTAGAACCATCTCAAGGATGATCAGAAGAAATGGACAGCACCTGAGTTAAATATATGAGTGTCACAGCAAAGGGTCTGAATACTTAGGACCATGTGATATTTCAGTTTTTCTTTTTTAATAAATCTGCAAAAATGTCAACAATTCTGTGTTTTTCTGTCAATGTGGGGTGCTGTGTGTACATTAATGAGGAAAAAAAATGAATTTAAATGATTTTAGCAAATGGCTGCAATATAACAAAGAGTGGAAAATTTAAGGGGGGTCTGAATACTTTCCGTACCCACTGTATATGTTTTGAACAGGAGAATTATATGTAAAAACTACGAAGCCCCTAAAGGGACCTTTGCAAAAATGTAAATTATACAGACTTTAGTGTGCGTGCCAGAAACATTCTTGTGCACTTGAGATAAGTTTTGCGTCCTCAAAAGAAACTTTTCACGTGTGCATGGGATTTTTTGCCGTGCTCATGCGTTACATTTTCCGGTTTATGTATACTAACCTATTTCCTTCGTGCGTCACTGCCATTTTACAATGAAGAAAATGAGAGTATGGATGTGAATGAATTAATGAATCAATGAATCAATCAATCAATCAATCAAATTTAGCCCAACAGTTTTTTAATAAACTTTTTAATGCCAAAATGTTCTAACAAATTAACAAAAACAAATTTGCTTAATAGGGAACCCCTTCCTAAAATCTGAAAGTACCCTAGAAAGATACAGCACAAGTGCAATTTATTATTATTAATATTATTTCCCCCACCCTAGCACCATCCTGCAGCATATGTAGTTTAAGCAACACAGTAAATTAGCACATTAATTGATCAACTGTTAGGTCTCAGGTTTGTGGATTTCAGCTATATAACAACAGGTTTGAGCATGGCTCATCCGTCATAGCCGTCTAATTTCTTAACTTTATATTCATCTTTACCTTCACTAGTCTTACGCAACTGTACGGTGCGTTCCAAGTCTTGATGGTGTGGAGTGTTACTTAATACTGCTGGAGTATTATGGGCTCATGTAGTATTACTGTTAGAGTAGCTGTGGAGTGTTTAGGCTCATGTGGTATTAACTCAAACCCCTGTACACAAAACTCTTGTGAACACCCCCCCAAACAATAAAGTTTAGAGTAAATGCTCAAGCTCTTTAAAGCAGGATAGGTTCTGATTGGCTGTCAATGTATCTGTCGTTCATCAGCTTGATAAAAATCGTTCTGAAAGTGATTCCAATGATATCATAGAAAGATTTGTAAAACTATATCTTTATCGTTATAATTATTGTCATTAGTGTGAACAGGCCTTTAAGCTCACAGTTTTGAGATAACTCTTGGTATTTTTGCATAAAACATTCTTCAGACAGTCAGCGAACGCTCTGAGGCTAAGACTACATGTCTATTTAGTAGATTCAGTTTTGAGGTTCCTATGGTACCCCGATTCTAGATACAGTTCCACTTTGAGACCCCTGAGGTCCATTTTTTTTTCTTCAGGCACAATGATGATTGATCAGAACAGGGATCTCATTAACACTTCAGTTCTTGGGTCACACTTAATTGGGATTGAACCTGCAACCTTTGTGTTCATGGCCCAGAACCATTAAGCCCCCTGACCACGACCATTGTCAATGTTGACTGATGGGAATGTTTCATGCATGTTGGGAGTTTAAATGTGTATGATCCCTTACTAGTGTCTGGTGTGTGTGTGTGTGTAACACTGGGAACAGGGTTGTTTTGGCCACAGACTGGACTGCACTGTTGCCAGGGACGAGAGAGTCCTTAGTTTATCCTGCCAAAATTCTCCCTGGCAGTAAAAGGGGATTCAGTTCACTCATTTTTTTTTTCCTTGTTCCTCTTCTTCCTTCTCTCTAAATAAAACATGCCAGCACTTTCAGCTTGCTTTAGCTGCACACACACACACACATATACAAAAGTCCCCAGCTGATTCTTTCTGTTAGTCGGCTCTGTATAACTTCCTGTGTGTGTGTGTGTGTGTGTGTGTGTTTAATATGTGCTTCTGTACTCCAATGCCTAGTCAAGGACAGTGATGTGTGCAGACACATACTGTACATATACTGGTTTTTATTTTTCTGATGAAGGACGGAGCCTTTTGGTTCATCTCTTTTTTTGATGGATACAAAAAGCATCGTGACTTTGTGGTTGTCAAATGTTACTGGAACACGTCCATTCAGTGTTTCCTGCACCACTTTACAGTGCTGAATCTACAGTGCCATGGCACATATTTTTTATTTAATTTGAGTCTGAATGTGAGTTTGCAGTCTGAATTGAATGTGATGAGGTAAAAAGCAGTGCTTTTAGTATTATTTATATGCTATTGTAGTATTTACTAATATTTGGAATATGCCTTTTTAAAAATGCTTTTTATATTTTTTGTTTTAATTTTAGTAATTTTATGTGCTTTTGCAATAAAAAAAAAATATTTGTATGTTTCTGTTTGGCTTTCATTTATTTTATTTCAGTTTTAGTTTTAGTAATTTTAATACTTCAACAAACATTTCATTTCAGTTAGTTGTCAAGGCATTATTTCATTTAAGTTTTTTCATGTAATATTTGTATTTTATTTTATTTCAGTTTTATTTGAATTAACTAAAATGATTTTTAATAGTTTAATAGTTAACAATAACAAGACTGTTTGGTAAAAAGACCATGTAACACAAAAATAAAAACACATCTTTGCATTAATTTATCCTCACAGACTGTACAGAAAAACATGATGTGACCAGTAAGCAAATAACTGCTATGAGCGTTATTTTTTTATTTATTTATTGAATCGTTTAAAAAGACACACATGCTAGCAGGGCTGTGAGAAAAAATCGATTAACCTAACTATCGCGATTTTTAAAAAATCTATTTATTCATTTTATTTTTTTTTACGATTTTAAAATTGATTTTTTTTTCCCCCAGAATCAAATTAAATTAAATTGTTTTATTTTAGTCCTTGCTTATTGACGAGGTGGACAGAAGTTACCCACTTTTGTTCCAACATCAACATTGACCACCACAAATAGATTTAAACTGTTCCAAAAACAGTTCTGGTGGGATGTGTGGGAGAAGCGCTGTATCCTTTAATAGCGATGTCTCACTTCATGAATATTATATAGTAATGAATGCACTGAAAAGCCCTCGCGCTCATGTACGCTTTGCTTTAGATATCATTGCTGAGAAAGAGAGTATAAGCAAAGTCCCTTTAAGACAAGTCATTTTACTCGGCGGCCATCTTTGGCATGCAAGTGCAACTCCTATCTCTTTGAATGGGGAAACAACAAATTCTCCAAAGCTGTTTGCCAAGCTTTCGATTAAATTTCATATTTGTAATCACCAATAGGGCTGGGCGATATGACGATATTATGGTATATAATAAGTATATAATTGCAAGTATCACAATGTCGATATTAAAAGTCAGTTACAGACGATTATCGCCAATATCGAGAAGAAAAAAAATTATTTAACATAGTCCCGTAGTTACCATTCACATATTTATTCACATAGCATAAATGAAATATTTTATAGCCTAGTAGCTAGCTAATTAATAGGGTTAGGAACAAAAAAAAATATTCTGGAATCACATTTACTTAAGGCCAGGATTCGAAAAGGCCTAGGCTACTCTTTATAAAATTAACATTTCGATTTTGCTTATTAACAATGTATTTTTATTTTTAAAACATTCACGCATTCCCGTAAACACAGTTTTGTCATGCATGTGTGTGTAACAGACTATATTGGATTCGTGTATTGACACTAGGCCTATACCCGCGGCGCTAATAATGTACATTTCTGTTTAAATCGACAAGATTGTTAAATTAAAATTAAAAGGCTAAATTAAATTAGAATGGATAGCCTAAATGTCTATGACTCGTTAAAAATAACCACATTTGTTTTCCAGTGGTTTCGTTTTACACACGCAAACAACAGAAAAGGAGGATTCACATCTGCAGCGCAAAATAAACTCATATAGCCTAAATAAAACGAATAAATACAAAAAATATATTCACTTAAACAATTAACATATTAACAAAACGAAAGAAAAAAAACTGAAGCCATATGCTGTTTTAATTTATTTATTTTTTTGCAACGCTCTCCACACAAACACATTCAAAAGGAAACTAAGACGGAAGAAAGTGGTAGGCTACCTGTTTTCTTTGTGAGTGTACACAGATATGATTAAACTCTTTACAGTTTATGTATGACCAAAAATGAGTAGCCTATTTTAAGTTGTTTTCACTGGTGTAAGGAAGCAGTTCAAGTGATCACGCCGGTGCCTCGCGTGCACACATGTCAATAGCACTGCTTGACATCGCAGCCTGATCATTATCAAAATAAATGAAACATAAAATTTACAAACAACATTTGTAATTACTTATTTTCCAAATAAATAATGATTTTTTTATTATTATTATTTCGTTATAAGAGGCCTGTAAGGACAGATCGGAGCTCTAAAATATGAGAAAAAAAATAACCTTTCCGTTTTTGGTCATGCAGAACTAATCAAATAGTTTTTAATCGCTTTTAGACAAATAACAAATACATTATAGCTTAACTACAAGTTTAAAAAACAGCGCGACGGGTTTAAAATTAAATAAATTAAACGTATCATCATGATATGTGTCCGATGTTTCTCTTCCAAAAATGAAAGAGAAACATCGGACCTTAAGAAAAAATAGGCAAGACACATTTGACATCAACATGCATCATTCTTACGATCACCACCAGAATGTCCTTCACAATGAACTCCGTTAAAACTCTGATCAATTCAACAGTTCTCTTCACGAAACGAAATTAATTTCAAACACTTGATAAGAGAAGTGTGGAAATGATTCACATAACAACAAAGCTAATGTTTTATATTAAAGCACAAACTAAGAAAAGAAAAACAAACCTTTAACCTTTAATTAAATTAAGTTTATGCCTACTGATTTGCAGGCTATTGTCAGATAAAGTGCAACCAAACTGATGTGTGTTACAGTTCTTGTCGGCTATGTTGTCTCCGATGGGGGCGGGGCTCGGGTAGGCGATATTATCGGACATCGCGATATTTTTTAAGGCGATTATCGATAAAATATTTTTTACATATCGCCCAGCCCTAATCACCAATGAAATCTAACAACAACTGTCTCATCATTTTTTTTCCAAACGCTCAAATCATGACAAAAAAAAACTGTATTTTTCTGGCTGGATCAAGCTAATGCGCATGCGCAAAGCTAATGCGCATGCGCAGACCTAAATGCGCGTCTCTTGTGCCTCATTTCGGAGGCTCACGTCTGACTGTTTCTATAGAAACCGGTGCTTCTAACGGCCGCTGCAGTGACGCAATGACTTTACCAGTCAGCGATTGGCTCTTATTTAGAAGGCGGGACTTATTCTGCCATATTGCGCGTTTCACTTTCTCCCATTCAAAACAATACGAGTGACACGTTTTCTGTTATTCTATAGTCTTTGGTATAAGACAGTAGAGCTGCACAATCTCGAATTAAACACCTATGCGATCCTAAATGACAACAATTCGTATGTCTATTAAACCTTTGACAAAATTATATCGCAACATTCAAATCTGTGTTGGCGCTGCCGCTGGTCCAGAGAGAGTAGTTATTATTTCAACCTCAGAGTATCATTATTCTGTAATATAATAGTTCAAATGATCATAGAAGTACTAGGATAAATGTTTATAGTTCAAATATAATCACTGATGTCTAAGGTAGCGATCAAAATAGTTACCTTTTGAAAACGGCGCTTCAAGTAACGACTGTATCATTCACATTGTTTCGCCACTAGGTGGCGACAAATGACTGTTAAAAACTGTGTCATTGAATCATTTATTCAAGAGAATGTAGTACTGTAATGTATGATGCTTCTGAAATAAAACTCAGAAAGATATGATGAACTGTTTTTGTACATATGACTCATCTTAAACATCATGTACTGTCTGTATAAGTGTATGATTCAACATTTCCTCATGGTCTAGATTAATAGCAATAGCAAAAGATTATTAAAAAAATCGCAATACATATCGTATCGGCACCCAAGTATCGTGATAGTATCGAATTGGGAGATAGGTGTATCGGCCCAGCCCACAAAACAAAATCTACAAAACATTGGTCACTTGGTTTCTATCGCTGCAACCAAAAATTTTATATATCCCTACTATAAAGAATGTGAAAAACTGTACGCCAAAAGAGTAGTATGTCCCCTGTTGACTGGTAAAATAGTGTACCACTTCCACCGAGATTCTGAAGTGCACATTCGATGGACACTTTACTATCCCATGAGCCCACAGGAGAGGATTTATAAATGGCAGTGAAGCGTGACAGTAACAACATGGTGGATGTAGTACGTCCTAATTTCATTCATACTACCCGCATTCATTAGCCTGACGTGGTCATACTCAATTCTAGTTCGAATATGAGTCTGATACTGCTCCATTGGGCTTTGATTATGGGGGCGTATTTCAACCGATCCAGGAAAGACCTCAATTGGATAAACCTACAACCAATCAGAGCTACAGAGTAAGTGACGTGTGTTGAGCGACGCATAGTTGTCAACAGAACTCAACGGCACACAAATTGAGTATGATCACGTCAGGCTAGCAAAGACATCTTTCCCACCGACAAATGCCTTGATGGCGGTCCTCTGTTCCTCTTTTAAAATTAATGCGCTGTCGATGTCGTCTATAACGGACGCGATGGCGGAATCTACACATCTCAGTTCTTCAGGTTCTTCAACACCAGCCATCATTGTTGTAAACTAATTCAACCCAAGCGCTCTTTGATGACGTGGCTGATTACGTTTCTGGTGATAATCTGTCAATCATCGCCCTGACAATGTGATTGGTCCGAACAGTTTCTGTTCGGGCATAATTACTCCTCTACGGATCGAGTCCAGAGCGAACTCCCCGACCTCAAAATGTTGTGGGCGGGGCTATGTTCGGCTGGCATCCAGGCTACGCATTCATACTATATAGAAGATACTTTTTTAACCTTCACGAAGTAAAGTCAAATTCAAATGTAGAACCTATTTAGACAGTGTGCGAATTCAGACGCAGCATATGTCTTAGACGCCAAGCTGGGTAGCCCCGCCCACAGTGAAATCTCATTGGTCCAAAATCCCGCTCCATATGGCTGTTTATTAAGCATCAAATATTAGCCTCTTTCCTCTCATTCTGCTTGTCTTTCTCTCCCTCATCCCTTATCTTTTCTGTGGGGTAGTTTGGCAGAGATCTGTGTGACAGCAGTGAGATTGTTTTCTCTCTCAGCAGGTAGTGAGACGAAAAGAAAAAGATCAAATTCACTTGGCTTATTGCATGCTTAAAATGCTTACCTCTCTCTTTCTCTCTCTCTCTTTCTGTCTGTTTTCCCAGGGTGCTGTTTTGTCACATTCTACACACGGAAAGCTGCCCTGGAGGCCCAGAATGCACTGCACAACATAAAGACCTTAACTGGGGTGAGTGTTTGTTTATCTGCTCATGTCTGTCTCTCTCTGAAAACTAGCGAGGCAGAGAATTCCTTATTCAAAAGACGACATTTTCTAGTTTTTAATCTGCTTTCCTTTGTTAGAGGTGGCAATTCAGGAAAATGTATGAAGTTGGGTTGAGGAGACAGGCAACTTTAATGAGTTTATAATTTGCGAGTGATGTATGTAGTTGTGAAATCAGAGCACTTGCCCTTGAAATCTGAACACAAAATGTTCAAAAATTTGGGGTCAGTATGATATTTTTTGAAAAAAAATTATACTTTTATTTAGCAAGGATTCATGAAATTGATAAAAGTAACAGTAAAATTGGTTCTATTAATCAAAGAATCAAAGAAAAGCATGTGTCACAGTTCCCTCAAAAATATTCAGCACAACAGTTTTCAACATTAAAATTATAATATGAAATGTTCCTTGAGCATCAAATCAGCATATTAGAATTATTTCTGAAAGATCATGTGACACTGAAGACTGGAGTAATAATGCTGAAAATTCAGCTTTGCCAAAACATGAATAAAATTCATTTTATAATATATTCAAATAGAAAATAGTTATTTTAAATTGTAATAATATTTCACAATATTACTGTTATGACTCTAATTTTAATTAAATAAATGCAGCCTTGGTCCTTGGTGAGCATAAGAGACTTCTTTCAAAACAAAAGTCTTGCTCACCCTAAATTTTTGAATGGTAGTGTATTTTATAGGGATGCAACGATTTTAAAATTCTGTTTGAGACCAAAAAGCCAATAACTATTTTCATCTTGTGGCTGATAACCAATAAATGGCGAATATAAAAATTGTTCACTTTTTTCTACCAAAAAACAAAACAAAAAAGAATTTATAAAAAAGGGGGTTTATACAAAAAAGTATCAAAAGGTTACTGTCATCTGTAATAAAATGAAAAGTTTGTCAATATACAGTGAAAACATTTGATGAAAACATAATAGTGTTGTTGTAAAACTGACAGATGAACTGTATTCATGCTTTTATTGTCTGCGTTTACTCATTGTTTTCTTATCATCTTTTTGTTTAGTTAGAAATGTTGTTTTTCCTATTCCAAACTCTCTAGCCCACGGCAGACCTAGAGATGTCACATAAGATTATCATATCAATTGCTGCCATAATCAGACTGTCTCTGAACGGCGTGTGTGTGAAGGCTAATGTAGGACATGTCTGTTAAAGTATCCTCCAGCTGTGAACGAATTCATCTCCCTCTCTCTCTCATTATGTGATTGTACATTAATTCACTTCACTGAAGACTGCTTACAAGATCAGTTTAGTGTTAGCAATATGCTTGTTGTGAAGTTTTTGGTCAGTAGACATTTATTTACAGTAATTACAGTCACATATGAGCAGGTCCAAATGGAGTCTGAAAACTTTAAACTTATTTTGGATTTTAAATGGATTTCAAAATGTTAGCTGAGGCAAACATAATAAATAAGTTGGGTTTTTGTTGAATTCAGTCAATGACAGGCATTCCAGTATGTGATGACTAATTTAATAATGTTTATTTGTAAAAACTTAGCAATAAAAAATAGCGAAATAACTAAACTTTTATTTTACTACCAAAATATACATAAAATGTAGTGTAGAGACAAAAATGGAAATTCTGTCATTAATTACTCACCCTCATGCCGTTCCACACCCGTAAGACCTTCGTTCATCTTCGAAACACAAACTAGGATATTTTTGATGAAATCCCAGGTTTCTGACCTCTGATAGACTGCAATGTTATTACCACTGTCAAGGCCCAGAAAGGTAGTAAAGACATCATTAAAATAGTCCATGTGACTACAGTTGTTCAACCTTAATGTTATGAAGTGACGAGAATACTTTTTGTGCACAAAAAACAAACAAAAACAATGACTTTATTCAACAATTTCTTCACTTTCATGTCAGTCTCCTACACTGTTCATGTTGTAAACACAGTGCAGCCCTTCCGTGTTCTACATCAGAACGGCAACTCATTATATAGTCACATGGACTATTTTTAACGATGTCTTTAGTACCTTTCTGGGCCTTGAAAGTGGAATAACATAGCAGTCTATCAGAGGCCAGAATGCTCATGGATTTCATCAAAAATATCTTAATTTGTGTTCCGAAGATGAACTAAGGTCTTACGGGTTTGGAACGACTTGAGGGTGAGTAATTAATTTGAGAATTTTCATTTTTGGTTGAACTAACCCTTTAAAACATTTAACAAGTGTGTGTCAGTAGGTTATCACTTTATAACATTGAGAGATGTTATCAATTACACTGTCTGAATTGGTTTCAAGAAGGTCTCGTCTGGTTGAGAGTGTTTGAGAGTGTGTGTGCGCAATCCATTAAGGTTGTTGCAATCTTTTTTATTTTTATTTTTATTTTTTATTAAATATCATTCGTAGCTAGTGTTTATGCTGCTATGTTTGAGTGTGTGTGTGTGTGTGTGTGTTCAGGAGAGTGTGGCAGCTTATAAATTCCCCACTGTGTGCCCATCTGTCTGACTCTTGTGATCTTTCACCCAAACGCACCGTCATCAAACCACTGGACTACACACAGTTTGTTCATGTTAGTTCGCAGTGCATTAACTAACGCTAACAAATACAACATTTTATTTTAATAATGTATTAGTAAATGTTGGAATTAACATTAACTATGGATTAATAAATGCTGTAGAATTATTGTTAATTCTTAGTTCATGTTAACTAGAGTAGTTATCTAATGTTAACTAATGAAACCTTTAGTTTTTTAATGTTTTTGAAAGAAGTCTCTTATGCTCACCAAGGCTGCATTTATATTGTGAAATATTATTGCAATTTAAAATAACTGTTTTCTATTTAAATATAATTTCAAAAGAACAGCATTTAATTAATATAGAAAGCTTTTGTAAAATTATACACTACCATTCAAAAGTTTTGGGTCAGTAAGATTTTTTATTTTTGGGGGGAAAGAATTAAAGAAATTAATACTTTATTCAGCAAGGATGCATTAAATTGATCAAAAGTGGCAGTGAAGACATGTATAATGTTACATAAAATTATATTTCAAATAAATGCTGTTATTTTGAACTATTCATATTCATCAAAGAATCCCGAGAAAAAAAAACAAAAAACAAAACAATTGACAACAATAATCAGAAATGTTTCTTGAGCAGCAAATCATCAAATTAGAATGATTTCTGAAGGATCATGTGACTTAAGACTGGAGTAATGATGATGAAAATTCAGCTTTACCAACGCAGGAATAAATTGCATTTTAAAATGTATTTAAATAAAAAAGCATTATTTTAAATTGTAATAATATTTACAATATGTTTGTTTGTTTTTTTCTGTTGTATTTTTCAATTTCAAAATTGCAATATATAGGCTAAACTTGGAATTGTGAGAAATAAATATATTTTTTGTGCATAGTAAAATAAAACCTGTAGCTGTAGTTTGCCTTTTTTTTTTGCCAAATAATTCTCTCAGATAAATACCTTAACCAAGTTTAGTGCTTTCTTCTTACCTCATATTTAAAATATTTTAAAAGATGTGAATGTGTGGTATTTATTTTCCTCATATTTTGATGGTTTCATTGAACTTAAAGGACATTAAAAACAAATATCCCCTGCGCACATCACTTTTGGCCACTACTGTATATATAATTAATAAATTAATTAATTATTTTATTTATAGGGTTATTTTGTGTCCAAAGCGTACAAACAACATCAAACAACAAAACTGGGTCTTTTAAAACCTAAGAGTATTCTAGCCACGGTCAGAAAGAGTGAATGTATCCTACAGGATCAGATGCCTGTAGAGGATGCCGGCAGCATGCCAAACCATCAAGGACCATGGACGTGTGTGTGTGTGGTGAAGGTCAAAGGCCAGAGTTGAAATGAAGTAAACGGATACCTTCAGTTATTTCTGACTGCTTTTATAATTCGATCCAACCCAAGAGTTATGGAGCTGTCATTCTGCCTTCAGCTGCAGATGTTGACCGCTTTCGGGTGTGTGAATGTGTGTGTTGTGAGAGCAAGCATGTATATTTCATGAGAAATGGGTACCAGAGCATGATCTCTGTAATTAGTGTCATGGCCTTGAATTGGAGAGGATGACAACACACATCCACGTGCTCCGTGACGGCTGCATGTGAGCACACACACCGTACAGAGAAGAGGACATGAAAATGGGGAGACAGATGCCGTCTGTGTATGTGTTTGTGTGTGTGTGTTGGACAGATCTGGACTCTGCCAGTATATCAAAGCTGCCGGACTCAAACTTGTGGTTCTGTTCCACAAAGCTGAAGGTGTAATAAGAGGAGCAGAGACATTGAGAAATAAAAAGAGAAAACAGACGAGCAATCAAAAGCAGAAGTGTAATCTTAGAGGCATTAAAAAAAACAGTAAGAGCAACAGAATCCAACAAAACGCAGAGGATTCAAGACAATGATTTTATGTGCATTTCATTTGACTATTAAGCTTCCTAAAGATTGTGCCAGTAATTGAAAAGCATCTCAGATGGGAAGTTTTTTGTTTTTTTTGTTATGTTTTGTTTTTTATGCAGTTTATATTAATCAGATTTTATATATATATATATATATTTTTTTACTTTTCATTGAAGGAAAAGAATTGAAAGTGGGGGAAAATCACATTATGAAATAAATGTTTTTCTCAAACACGTTGGCCACAATTATTGGCACCCTTTTATTCAATACTTTTTGCAACCTCCTTTTGCCAAGATAACAGCTCTGAGTCTTTTTCTATAATGCCTGATGAGTTTGGAGAACACCTGACAAGAGATCAGAAACCATTCCTTAATGCAGAATCTCTCCAGATCCTTCAGATTCCCAGCTCCATGTTGGTGCTTCAGTTCACTCCACTCATTTTCTTTAGGGTTCAGGTCAGGGAACTGGGATGGTCATGGCAGAAGCTTCATTTTGTGCTCAGTGACACATTTTTCTGTTGGTTTTGATGTTTGTTTTGGATCATTGTCCTGATGGAAGATCCAACCACGGCCCATTATTGGATTTCTAGCAGAAGCGGTCAGGTTTTGATTTTTTTATCTGTTGGTATTTGATAGAATCCATGATACCATGTATCTGAACAAGATGTCCAGGACCTCCAGCAGAAAAATAGGCCCACGACATTAAAGATCCAGCAGTATATTTAACCGTGGGCATGGGGTACTTTTATCCATGTGTGCACCAAACCCATCTGGTGGGTTTGCTGCCAAAAAGCTTTTTTTTTTAGTTTCATCTGACCATAGAAGCCAGTCCCGTTTGAAGTTACAGTCGTGTCAGACAACTGAATATGCTGGAGATTGTTTCTGGATGAGAGCAAAAGATTTTTCTTGAAACCCTCCGGAACAACTCTTGTGGATGTAGGTGCTGTTTGATCATTTTTTTTAGGCTTTCTGAGACTCAAGACTCAAACAAACCTCTGCAATTCTCCAGCTGTGATCCTTGGAGAGTCTTTGGCCACTCAAACTTTCCTCCTCACCACGCATTAGGACGGTTTAGACACACGTCCTCTTCCAGGCAGATTTGTAACATCTTTAGTTGATTGGAACTTCTTAATTATTGCTGTGATAGTGGAAATGGGGATTTTCAATGCTTTAGCTATTTTCTTACAGCCACTTTCTATTTTGTGAAGCTCAACAATGTTTTGCTGCACATCAGAACTATATTCTTTGTGATGAATGATTACGGGAATTTGCCCTTTGTGTTTCCTCATGTTTATACTCTTGTGGAACAGGAAGTCATGGCTGGACAATTTCATGTTCATGATCACCCTGGTGTGCTAAAAAAAATGTAAATGTGAATGGGAATATACTTCAGAGATATTTTACTTATAAAAAAAATTCTAGGGGTGCCAATAATTGTGGCCATCGTGTTTTGGAGAAAAAAACTTTTATTTCATAATGTGAGTTTCCCCCCACTTTCATTTCTTTTCCTTCAATGAAAGGTTAGATTTTTGCAAATTTTATGAATTAAAGATCAAAAGGATAAACAATGCAGATTTATTTTTACAGTCATCTTTGTTCATATTTACCAAGGGTGCCAATGATTCTGACCACCACTGTATAGACACACATTTTTCTCGACAAAACGAGCATTTTGGCATAATTCTGTGTGTTGTTGCTTGTTCAAGCATGGAAGAGAACTCGATACTGGCGTGCATTTTTCTGTGCACATCGAGTCGTGTGTGTGTGTTTGTGTGTCACACAGACACGAAATTCACAGACAGCACATTCCTGTTTGTCTTGTGGTGCTTGAATGCTTTAAAAGCATTTGCGTGAATAAGAGCATGATCATATAATGTAAGGCAGCGGATATTTGCACTAAGTTTTTACACTGGGTGCAAATAGCTGTAGATAATATTTATACTAAGTGAAAATAGCAGCATTTTCTTAGTGATATGCTATTTACACTAAGTGAAAATAGCGATAGATTCTATTTACTCCATATAAAAGTATCAGTTTTTTGCAATAAGTAATTAGATGCTGTCTATACTTTATATTGGCAGATACTATTTGCACCTCAGTATTTTTGTATGGTGAGGGTGCAATAATATCAGAGTGTAAATTATTATATTTATTAAAATTATTAAATGGATGCTGCCTTATTAGGGGAATAAAAACCCTATATATGACAAAATATCTGTCATATATCAAAATATCTTTTTTTTAGGTTAGGATAGTTTTTCTCTGATATCGAGAGAAAAAAATCATCTTGTATGACGTTTTAGAACACATACATAATAGTTATAGATATTAAATATTGTCAATAAAAGGTTGGAAAAATATTGTCCAAAGGCGTACATGACACAACACCTTAAAAACAAAATGCTGAAGATACAGCGTGACACAATGAAACCTCCAAAAGCATCTATCTTGACATCTTAGGCTGACAATTAAAAAATAGAGCAGACAGAACATGTACAGCAAATTATTAAAAAAATCGTTAGATGGAGATTAAGAGAACAAGAGCAAATGCGCGAGAGAAAGATAGAATGCAATAAACATTTCATCGGCAAAGTGCTGACAAATCACCTTCATCAAACCCCCGACACGCGTACGTCTTCATTCCGCTAGCATCTATCGAGATGAAGAATAGAGTCAGCGGAAAAAATGACGACACATTAACAAGATTACAGCGATAATGTAGAACATCAGTGCGGCAGTGAGATGAGGTTGATTATGTGCTGGCGTGAGCGTTAATGAGTGTGTTGTAGTAAATGTGCTGTTTGTGTAAATATAACCCTTGTGTGTCCTGTGTTTCAGATGCACCATCCCATACAGATGAAGCCCGCAGACAGTGAGAAATCAAATGGTGAGTGTCTGTATGCCTTTCTTATTTTCCTCAAGTTGTCCAACTGTACGTTTGTTCTGGGGGTTTGTCTCTGTGGTTGTGTCTGTGTGTGTGTGTGTGTGTGTGTGTGTGTGTGTGAATGAGAGATGGCTGAATTATTGAAACCCAGGAGGGCTGCACGGGTCAAGAATAGTTTAAGTGTTTGCCCTGGCAGCGACCCACACACGTATACACACACTCAAATAAACCATATTACTCACAAAAAAGATTTTATAGATGTGGTTAGGAAGTCCACCGAAAGAGAACTGGTGCTTGGCCAGGGGATGTGCAAAGCTCTTTCAGACTTCGACTTGACAGTTGAATGATGATGAAACTGTTACGACTATGTTACTACATAACCTGCTCACAAGCAAACATGCTTGTTTTACTGTAGTTTACCAGTTTAGCTTTATGTACAGCACCGTTCAAACGTTTGGGGTCAGTGAGATTTTTTTTAATGTTTTTAAAAAAGAGTCTCTTATGCTCACCAAGGCTGTTTATTTGATCAAAAAATACAGTAAAAACAGTAATATTTTGTATTTTAATATATTTTAAAATTTAATTTTATTCCTGTAATGGCAAAGCAGTCATTACTCAAGTCTTCAGTGTCATGTGATCCTTCAGAAGTCATTCTAATATGCTGATTTGCTGCTTAAGAAACAAATTATTACCAATGTTGAAAACGGTTTTGCTGCGTAATATTTTTGTGGAAACTGCCACTTTTCTCACTTTTGATGAGTTTAATGCATCCTTCCTGAATAAAGGTATTAATTTCTTTTTAAACAAATCATACTGACCCCACATTTTTGTAACTTATATATTTAAATGTATTACAAATTAATAATAATCAATTAATTATAAATCAGATCATATCTGGATTAGTCTGAGACAGAATTATTTGCAAAAATTCTTATCTATTGATTCTTATAAGTCAATAGATTTTCCAGATAGATAGATTTTTTTTAATGTTATTTATTATTATTATAATTTTTTTTTTTATAATAGTTATTGGTCTTATTGTGCACGATTCGCTTCATGTTATTCCAAAGAACAAATATTTGTTGTGGTATTTCTTCAAAATGTAATAACTTGTTCTGCCTCTGAAATAACTTATTATGGAAATAAAATGGTTTGCAAATAGCATTTCATATATTTTCTTCTGAGTCAGATTGGGAATCATCTCTCGTCGGTGGAAAAAGATCCATGTCTCTCTGAGTGACAGTGGTGTTATATATGTGACCCTCCATAAGGCATCTCACATAGATGATATCATATCAAATGTTCACTGTAAACACAGCTGTAATGCATTTATTCTGCTCATTAGTGAACACTGTAACCTATCAAACTGAGAACGCTGCTCCTGTGTGTGTGCTTTTAATCTTCTGATATGACACTGTGTGTGCATAAAGGCGAAGCCTTTGAAACAGCACTTATCGCTGGCTCATCCTGTCGCTGTTAAATGCACAAACAATTCAAACAGCAAAATAAACAAGTGAGCTATCGATTTCCCAGAGTGCAGCGGCTTGCTTATCGGCCGCCCAGCGGTAAGAGCTGACACATTCTTCATTAAAAAAAATTGGATTACAGTTGCCTCTCTCTTGCTCTCTCTCTCTTTCTCACTCACTCAAGCATACACAACCACACAACTGAAACTGTCACCAAATATACATTTTCTTTGTTTTATTTATCTCTCTCTTTTTTTTTTATTACTATTTTCTTCTTGTTCAGTCCTTCTCTCATTATGCCGATCATTTCAGATTAGAAACAGCTGAAGGTTCGCACTCTCTGCCTTTAGGTTGTCGGAATGATATTTACCATACGGAAGCCCATTTCCACCTCAGAGTAATAAGTGAAATTGTGGTAATTGTGATAAAACATTAAAAATAAGTAATTATTTCACATTGTAAGATTTAAAGTCACAATTAGGGGATACGAAGCAAATGTTTTATTTTATTAAATTTTTTACTCTAAGTTTGAAAGTGTTTCCATACATATTTTCGAGATCACACGGTAAAATGTGTTAAATTGAACTGGATTTTTTTATTTTATTTTATTTTTATTTTACAGTCTTATAGGAAGCTGAAAGCAAAATCACATCGGTCAAAAGATTTCATAAATCCCAATGCAGTATTCAATACAGGCTTATATTTTGTTGTTCAGTTTAGTTTGTACACATTTTGTCTACTGTTGATGAAAAATAGCAATACAGCTTACCAGAAAATGCTACTCATTTAGCCAGTTAATGAGGTGAGCAACAAAACTACATTTCCCATCATTCTCTCTGGCAGCACAGAATGATAAAATACATAAAGCATCAATTACACACCTAATGCACATTTTCCTCTTCATTTTGGTGCATTAGTGCTAAAGAGCTTTCTGTCTTTATGGTGAACTGTAAAAGAGAGAAATAAAAATGAAATCGCTCAATGCATCCATTTTATTTCGACCAAAAATGCTCATCACATCATAATTACGGCCTCCGAGTTCGTAAATAGGATCATCCCAGGAGGACTTGAAGGCGGCACACACAGATTACAGGCGAAAGAGAGTGCCTGGGTCATTGAAAGAAAAGATCAAAGAGAACCAAATGAAAATTTGCTGTTGTGTGTGTCTGGGCTTGATGTGCTAATGGGATGTTGATCACGTGATCACGTCTTTTTTCCCCACACGTTGGTCTCATTTGTTTTCTCCACCCTTCCTATCGCTCAGCGGTGGAGGACAGAAAGCTGTTCATCGGCATGGTGTCGAAGAAATGCAATGAGAACGACATCCGGGTCATGTTCTCTCCCTTCGGACAGATCGAGGAGTGCCGCATCTTGAGGGGACCAGATGGACTCAGCCGAGGTGAGACACATGCACATACTGTATATTTTTCAGGGTTTCTACATTTCTTTCTACATTTTTAAAGGAAGCATATGATGGAAAACAATTTTTTTTGATGTGTCCTCTAACAATCTCAATGAAAATGTGAAACTAACACTATGAGCTAACCAGGTGCGATGCAATGAAGCATCACACTGGGTAGCCACACCCATAGTGAAATTTCACAAATATGTTCTGATTGGCAGTGATTGTTTTGCATCACTCAGAATTTTCATTTTCTATGGGGACACATTAGACTGGACACTGTAAGCGGCATCAAAACCTAAGCTCATTAACATATGACAGCCCACATTTATACATCAACACCTACTCAGTATTCAGCTGCTTGTGCCTTCCTGACGAATAACAGTGCAAACTACCAACACAATCTCGTGGTAGTTTGTAATTATTTTACGTTTGGCCAATTTGGTGGCTAACTCGTAATTCTCATTCATACTTTTTCATGCAATCTGCTTACCCTCCAGTGATGTTAGGTTTAGGGGTGCACCTTCAAGCTTGATTTTTCAAATTCATACAAAATCATCACCTCTTAAATTAGTTAGGTCTAGTTGTAACTACAGCAGACATATAACCAATCATAACAGGGCTCATTTACATAGAAGTCTTTAAAGGTACAGTAGCAAAATCAGGCTGTTTCATTATCAAAATCACATAAAACTGTTATGAGTGTTTTTGGTGCAAGAAAATAATCTAATAAGTAAGGTGCACAAAATTTATTACATGATGTGTCAATTAATTAATCTAATTAATCGCACATTAAAATTGGCTGAAAGAATTACCCCCAAGATATAATTTAAAGTCATTATTGTGTTAAATGAGAAAAGCATCAAATAGACATTACAAAAAGTATAGTTTTAGAAATAAATATTTTATTTAATTCAGTATAGAATTAAACTTTAGGCTACAACGGCCATTATTTTTGGCAGAAGCTGCATCTGAATTAGTATTTATGAATATTTATAGACCGAAATATTTGGTTACAAACATTCTTCAGAATTTATTATTTTATGTTCCACAAAAGAAAGAAAGTCATACAGGTTTGAAACAACATTAGGGTGAGTACATGTAAATAAAAATAATTAGAATTTTTGGACAAACTCAAAATATGAATTTTTTTTTTATTAAATGATACTCTAAATAAGAAACTAAAACTGCCAGTAGGTGGCGGTAAATGTCTAAATGAGTAAGTCATTGAGTCATTCATTCATTCGATTCGTTCTAACAATTAATTCATTCAGGAATTAAGTATAAATTTATAAATGGGCCATTGAATCATTGATTCACCCGACTGATTCGCTCAAAACGCGGATTCATTCAGAAACAAACACCGCTGTGTGCTGCTTGGAGATGCACAACAGTTCTGCTCTGGCTTTAGGTAATTTTTTCGTTGGCAAAATTGAGCAAAAACAGACAAAAAATATAACACAATATTAACTTCTTATTTAATGAACTTTAGAATGAACTTTAGGACCATTCTAACTGCATTCTATATATCATGCAGTGAGCTGTTTCCCTACTTCATGTTTGTCACCAATCAACTGTATGATGTAAAATGATCAATGTAGGTCTGGGGTGGGGCAGGTGCATTAAATAATTTTAATGTGTTATTTTTCATTACTAATTAATTAAATTAACGCGTTAAAATGACCTACTAGTAATATAAGTGGACTTTAGGGGAAAAAGAAAATAAAATGCAACTAAAGTGTAGAATACAACCCATTATAGCACGTTGATATATCACAATGCTTGTGTTTTTATACTTCATTAACGGAATATTCAAGTTAAGCTCCACTGTCGATTACCGTTCATCATAATTTTAACATTTCTTCTTGTAAAAAATGCTTTTGAAATGCACTTATACTGTAAAACTGTGTTGTACACTTGGCCAGTTGACCTCCATTGTAAGTGCAAAACCTTTTAAAGTCAATTCTGTTTTTTTTTAGCCTTCAAAAAAATACAAATTTACAAACTGAGCTTTAAGAATCAGAAAATTGTGCACATTCTGGTAACAGCAGTTAGAGATTCTGGTTAGTGTTTTTTTTTTTTTCTTTCTTTCTTTTCTTTTCATTCTAGCTTTCTAGTTCAAAGGTCTGTTACTTAGCAAAGTCAGACTCTCGCTGTGTGTGAGATTGTTCGATTTCCTCAATAATCACGGGAATATGTGTGGTACATGATAGTGTTGAAGATTTTTCCAGCTTGATGTAACCTGTAGGGAATTACACCGTCCCTCAAACTTCCCACAATGCTCTGCCTTCCCATACAGCCCTCTTATATCACTCGTTTATCCTCCTCATCCACTCCTCTAGTCATCCCTCCATCCTCCGCTCATTCACGTCACTCCTCCGCAGTCCTTATTTTCCGTCTTTTCCTCCTGTCCTCATGAATATTTTAATTCCACAGGAGATTAACTTTATTCCCTGAGCTAGTGGTTGGAGATATATTTGAAATGTCTCTATGAGAGGAACTACCACCCTCTCCCATAAAAAAAGGATTGGATGAATAAATAGATGAGTAAATGTGTACATAAAGGAGGTGTATGGTAAATCCCACGAACTAGGATGACTTTTGCATCGCTATTAAATTGGTCTATCAATCATCATTGAACTTCACTATTAATAAAATATAGATCAGGCCACATGTGAGCGCAGTGCCCTGGGAGCTACCCCACTTTCTTCAAAAAACTCATCTCTCGCTTTCTCTATCCCTCCGTATTGCAACGTCTCCCTCGTTTATTCTCTTTCAATGACACTTTTAGGTATTTATACCTTTGTTTGTGTTGTTTTCGCCACAACCTCGACATAAAAATGTACAGTCAGTCGGTCATTAATGTGAGAAATAAAGGGACTTGAAATAATGGTTTGAGTTCAAATAATTTTAATATGTAAAAAGAAAAACATGGCACAGAAATTATGCTGTTTTGCGCTCATTATGTGAAAAGAAATTGACCCTAGAATGCTGCGATTGACCAATCACCATCAAGTATTCCAGAGTGCTGTGGAATAAGAATAATTAATTGCTTTCCTTGGAAATTCTTTCATTCGGTCTCCTCGTTAACTGCTTATCATCTCAACAGATCAGAGTTCGTTCGAACCGTGAACGAACTCTGCAGTCGCAGGTCAGCAAAAACGAGGACTTTGAGAGTTGAAAGAAAAAGTTTTTTTTTTTTTTGCATTTCTCCCCCATGAGATGGTTTCTCTAGAGTTTCGCACCATACCAGTGCTGACAAATATCACCCTTAGAGTGTCCAAAACTGCTTTAATGATGAGGCTAATTAAACAACTCTAAAAATAAACAGCCTTTCATTCCGCTTTCACTCGTGGCAGTGCTCCGGTTTGCCGGGGCCAGATTCACCCGCTCTGAAGACAGAAAGGAGGTTGTATTGGAGTGATAGTGAGGAGAGAGATGCTAATGAGAAGAGAGAAGAAAGGTAGGTCTGCTAGCTAGAGCAGGTAGCTGGTGCCAGAAGATATACAGCGCAACCGTGTGGTTGTAACACTGTATTGCAGAGCAGAATTATTGCTGATTTTAAGTCATGTAAAATGATAGTGGGTCATTTACATGATGCAATTTTTTGGTTCTTTCATTTAATTTAGTAAAAAATGCATTTAAATGCAATGTATACATACAATGAAGAGCACAAATCATATGGTGCAACCAAAATCTTGCAGACCCCCATGATTGTGTCTAGGTTAAGTAACTTAAAATATCAAATAATTTGACTTTATTACAAGGCAAGTTTAGTTCAGGTTGCAAAATGTCATGTGGTGCAACTCCCTAAAAACAAAATTCTATTTATAAAAACAAAATTCTATTTATAAATTAGTAAGTGATGATATTTATGGACAAAAATATTGTTTACCGTGAAATTTACCAGTATTATTATTTTAATAATAATTAAAGGGTTAGTTCACCCCAAAATGAAAATTCTGTCATTTATTACTCATCCTCATGTCGCTCCACACCCGTAAGATCTTCGTTCATCTTCAGAACACAAATTAAGATATTTTTGATCAAATCCGATGGCTCTGCCAGCAAAATCATTTCCTTTTTTTAATGCCCAGAAAGCTACTAAAGACATATTTAGAGAATACTTTTTGTGCAGCAAAAAAACAAAACAAAAAAGCGACTTTATTCAACAATATCTAGTGATGGGCGATTTCAAAACACTGATTCATGAAGCTTTGAAGCTTTAAGAATCTTTTGTTTCGATTCAGTGGTTCGGAGCACGTATAAAACTGCCAAAGTCACATGAACTATTGAAATTGCGAAACACTTATGACGTAACGAAGCCTCGTTCACTGAAATCACGTGACTTTGGCGCTCCGAACTACTGACTTAAAAACAAAAGATTCGTAAAGCTTCGAAGCTTCATGAAGCAGTGTTTTGAAATCGCCCATCACTAGATATTGTTGAATAAAGTCGTTATTTTGTTTTTTTGGCGCACAAAAAGTATTCTCATCGCTTTATAACATTAAGGTTGAACCACTGTAGTCACATGAACTGTTTTAAATATGTTTTTAGTAGCTTTCTGGGCATTGAAAAAGGAAATGATCTTGCTGGCAATGGAGGCCTCACTGAGCCATCGAATTTTATCAAAAATATCTTAATTTGCGTTCTGAAGATAAACGAAGGTCTTACGGGTATAGAACGACATAGGGGTGAGTAATTAATGACTGAATTTTCATTTTTGGGTGAACTAACCCTTTAAGATTCGCGTGTATTCAAGGTGTAAGAAAAATGTTATTATTTTTACTTGGTTTCACCACGTTACGCCACCATGTGACATGGCATTTAAAATGTCATTTTTGCTTGAAAATGTATGTTTTTGAAAACATATAAAGCCAACTCTAAGAATTTTGCACATGTGTGCAACTGGATTTATTTATTTTATGTGAATACTCTTATATGTAATTGACCATTTATGAGAAAAGCAACCACTATGTCCTCATTTCCAGTGGGAAAGTCAAGATTTTCTTGAAGAATCATGATGAAATCACAGTGGTATTGATCATAAGTTGTAATTGTGATTGTTGAATGCACTGTATTTCGTATGTAAATTATGCACTGTTGGTAAAGAATAATAATGAAGCTTTCCAGATAGTACTGTAAGCTGAGTTTTGTGTGCGACAGAACATTTCCCATCATTCTCTATCGCAGCATGAGAATGTTGCAGTAGGAAAAAAGAGAAAGTAGTATGAAATTCACCAGCATGTCCATGTTATTCTGGCCAACAACACTTGGATGCACATCACATCGTTAATAGTTTCCAAACTTAAAAGAAAGCTCTCAAAGGAAGCATTTATGAAAAGACAGGGCGACAAGTCTTTTGTTCCTTCTTCTCCTCCATTCCTTTGCTTATATCTCAGCGCATTCACATATGTAGACGTGTGAGAAGTAGTTAACCCATTAACTAGACTGTCCATGCATGTGAGCATGTGTGTGTCCTCAATATGTATAAATGTGCTGGACTGCACAGTAGAGTAGAGCTCTTCAAACAGGGCTGCGTTTTCCCCCAGCATGCCTCCATATGGCCTGTTCTTCTGGCTCCCACTTGCACCACTTCGGTTCCAAGACTCCTTGTCCCAGATGCCATTGTAAGCCCTCCCGAAACACACACTCCCCTCCAGGGATTCTTCAGCTTGATTACAGTTATTTAAAAAGGAACTTTTTTTTGGTCCATATTTATGTTTTTTTATGCATTTTATTTTTTGTACATATTGATGTACAGATGTGTGTGTGTGTATATATATATATATATATATACAGTGCCCTCCACAATTATTGGCACCCTTAGTAAATATAAGCAAAGGCGGCTGTGAAAATAAATCTGCATTGTTTATCCTTTTGATCTTTCATTCAATAAATTCACAAAATTCTAACCTTTCATCGAAGTAAAACAATTGAAATTGGGGGGAAAAATCACATTATGAAATAAATGTTTTTCTCCAATACATGTTGGCCACAATTATTGGCACCCCTAGAAATTCTTATGAGTAAAATATCTCTGAAGTATATTCCCATTCATATTTACATTTTTTAGCACACCAGGGTGACAAGGAGAATGAAATTGTCCTGTCATGACTTCCTGTTCCACAGGAGTACAAATGTGTGTAAACACAAAGGCCAAATTCCCTAATCATTCATCACAATGAGAAAAAACAAAGAATATAGTTCTGATGTGCAGCAAAAGATTGTTGAGCTTCACAAAATATAAAATGGCTATAAGAAAAAAGCTAATGCATTGAAAATCCCCATTTCCACCATCAGGGCAATAATTAAGAACTTCCAATCAACTAAAGATGTTACAAATCTGCCTGAAAGAGGACGTGCGTCTAAATCGTCCTAATGCGTGGAGAGGAAGAAAGTTTGAGTGTCCAAAGACTCTCCAAGGATCACAGCTGGAGAATTGCAGAGATTAGTTGAATCTTGAGTTTCAGAAAGCCTAAAAAAAATTATCAAACAGAACCCACATCCCCACAAGTTGTTCTGGAGGGTTTCAAGAAAAATACTCTGCTCTCATCCAGAAACAATATCCAGCATACTAAGTTGTCAGACAAGACTGGAACTCCAAACGAGGCCGGCTTCTATGGTCAGATGAAACTAAAAAAAAAAAACTTTTTTTGGCAGCAAACCCACCAGATGGGTTTGGTGCACACATGGATAAAAAGTACCCCATGCCCACAGTTAAATATACTGCTGGATCTTTAATG
>RJVU01022182.1:2550144-2613995 GCA_003731715.1 Anabarilius grahami
GAATTTGGGGTAGAATTGCCAAATGCCAACAATGTCTTAATGGCTATATTTTAATTATCTTTATGCATATTACATTTTTTTCTTTTGATTTTTGGAGTAAAATGTAACCTGGACATGTTTTCATCAGATTAACCCTTTTGGATGTTTTTATAACCTGAGATTTTTATATTCAACATTTTGCTAACTTTTTGTGAAAAAAAGAAAAAGAAAAGATGATTTAGAAGAATATGAGGTAGAGTAGATCATGAGTAAATTAAATTTTTTGGTTGATTAACCACTTCAGGAACTAAAAAACTTGCTATAAACACACACCCTTCTCTCATTATATTCTGACCCTCAGGACTTTAGTTAGACGGGCATCACAGGTCACACCCAAGATGTTTACGTTTGTTTGCTTTCGTTGGGGAGAGAGACCGAATGCGTGAGAGATTAGCGGAAATGCGGCAGGTCTGTAGGGTGCAGTGAGGGCTGTGGGGTGGGAGATCTTGCTCGCTCGCTCAGACAGATGATGAAATAGTTTTATAAAGCAGGAAATCGCTTTCCTGGGAAATAAAATCAGTAGCACAGCACAGAACTCTCATTTCACCAAGAACTCCCGTCGCTCCAGCGGTTGTGTGTGTGTTTGTGTGCCATTATCGGTTTATGCAGTACCACTGCACAAGATCATTGCTCTTCTGGATACTTAGCTTTCCCTCCTTTTTTACCCCTTTTTCTCTTCCACTTTCCTCCTCTCTCTTTCAATCTGTCCACACAGGGCTGCTCCTCCCCCATGGTGGTGAAGTTTGCCGACACGCAGAAGGATAAGGAACAGCGACGGCTGCAGCAGCAGTTGGCACAGCAGATGCAGCAGTTGAACAGCGCGTCTGCCTGGGGCAGCTTGACCGGCCTGACTGGCCTCACCCCGCAGTATCTGGCAGTAAGAGGACACACCCACGCAGCCACGCCCACCAGCAGCACAGCCAGCGCAGCCGCCGCAGTCAGTCACTGTCTCCGCCCACCTGCCCCGCCCCCACCCCTCTTGCTCTCTCCGAGCTAGTCTTCACCCTTTCCAAATCTCTCATCTGTTGAACTTCGATCGTGCCTCGATCGAAACCGGTCCCCATACTCAAAACTATGAAGGGTGGGCATGCCATTTAGAAGCAGTTAGGGCAGTGGTTCTTAACCAGGGGGCCGGGGCCTAGTAAATTTCCAAGAGGGCCTCATGATTTAAAATATAACAAAACCAGTATTAAAATAAGCTAAAACACCTGAAAATCAAGATTTTTGTTGTTGTTGTTTTAATTTACCCCCACAACAACTCTTTTGTATTCTTTGAAGAAGCAAGTTTTCCACTGTCTGGAAAAAACCTGGATATATGGTAGTCTAATTTTAAAAGTGTGATTTCAAGACCTGTAAAAGTCTTGTCAAATCATAAAATAAAAATAAACTCTATGGGAATTTTTATATTAGGGTAGAAATTTTTATTAAAAAAAATATTTTTAAACTTTTTCAGGAAAAGAAAAAGGCCTTCAAATATGTGGATAATAGTGGGCCTTGGAATCAAAAAGGTTGAGAACCCCTGCGTTAGTAGGTACAACCACTCCAGCTTTCTGGGAACGTTCAAGAAAGCAGACGGATTAGGAACGTTTTTTAGCAGCCTTTCTGAAGAATTTTTCCCATTCATTTTCTTCATTGGCATTTAAAAAAAAACCATCAACAGTAAAACCCCTAATAAAGCCATAAACCCAAACCAACCAGCTACAAGATCAACCACCACAATTCAACATTTCATCCCATGGTAGGATACATTACAAAGAATATAGTTCTAATCAAAGAAAAAAATGTTAAAATGTAATACAGAAGTATACTATCATCTTAAAAGGTTTATGCGATATTGGTAAATCAGTTTCTCTATAGAGAAAATGGAAGATTTTTTCAGAGCCTGGCTTTGGCTCTGTTGTGTAATTGGATTGTGATGAGAACAATACATAAATTCCCTATTTCACTCACGCCCGTCTTCATCCTCCTAAATATAAAGAGGATACAACATGGTGGTGACATTTACTTGCATTTTTGTCCATAAGGACAGTGGGTGAGGATTAAAGGACTATGCAAGAGCATTGGGACAGGGCCATCTCTCCCACCCTTCCGCTTCTCCTTTTTCTGCCTTTTTCCACTTCCCTGTCATTTTAAGGTTACGTTTAGCTTTTAAGCAGTCTGAGGGGTCTAGTTCAATGTCATCCTAATCCTCTAGAGTCATTTAGAGTCTGCTTTCCTCTTCCCTTTCATGTGCAGAAACTGCCCAGGACAGCAACACACTGCCAGCAGAACTGACGGGCGACTCTTAGCATGACAGTATTCACTGACACCGATGTATGAGTCTAATACCTTGAAGTGCTCCTCAAGTATTTTATAATTTAGTTCAATTTTTTACATGGTTTTCACTCTCAGAACTATATTCTATGAGTTGAGTTGCTCACAAATGATTGGTTTAAGAGACTGTCCATAGTTAGCATTTCTTGTCTATGAAATGTATTAATTTATTTAGCATGATAACCATTCTTAACACAGTGTCCTGTCTCACTGTGTTAAAGTGCCAAATGATAAATTGCATATCTACTTTATGTTGAGTTTTAGTCCTAACTGGCCGCATAGCAATAATGTGCCATTCTGCAAGCCATTGTATTGGTCACTTTTTGTTGTGTTGCAATGAAAAGTGCTATTTACATTAGACATCACACATGAATATTAGAAATGAAATATATTTTGATTGGCTGTGATTTTATTGGTGTGATTTTGTTTATTACATTTAAATATGTTAATAAATACAAAATTAGAGTGGGCCCAGTACTAATACTTGAGGAACACCCGTGGCTAAAGGCTGATTTATACTTCTGCGTCGAGTGTACGCCGTAGCTACGGCATAGACTGTGTGTAGCACGCATAGCCTGACGTGCACCTCTTCAAAAATTTAACAATGCGTCAATTCTATGCGGACCGCAAGCGCTGTGATTGGTCTGCTAGAACCCCTCCCTCAGGTCAAAAAAACTTCCATAGGAATTTAAAAATGCCGCAGAGGCTCCGGCGTTGGTCCGACGCAGGAGTATAAATCAGCCTTAAGAACACACACCTGACAGATAGAGGCTGATGTGTTGCTTTACTGTTGACAGACTGCTCTATAGTGTCACTCCAGACAACATGGAACATGGGAACAAACCACAATGTTTCATCTATATTAAGCTAACACTAGCTCCTTCAAACATTATCCTTATATATCCATCACCATAAGCCAATGCATAATAGTGATTATACATTAACAGTCTGTTTTTTCTCTCTCTCTATCTCCCAGTTGCTCCAACAAGCGACCACCTCCAGTAACCTAGGAGCATTCAGTGGTATTCAACAAATGGCAGGTGAGATACTGATCTCAGATCTGTTACTACCCAACCCCCATTGTAACTCCTCAACTAAACTCCCATCCCCCCTACTAAACCATTCAACCCAGCTCTGGATTGCATAACAAACCCAGTTTGACACCTCAACCCCTGAGCAGATCCAGTATCAGCAGAGGTTCGGCTGAGAACATTGTCATCCTGCCTCAGAGTTTAGTTTTATCATGCTGCAGAATTCCTGGCTTTCTACAATGTGTAGCACACTAGGACACTTTGTAATGTTTGTAAGTGTATGTGTGTGTCAGACTTGATTGAGCCATTCTTTCCACACCTGTTCCGATGTACATAAACCCCCTTTTTTTTGTTTCTTGGAAGAAGAGTCTCATCATCCAATCACATTTCCTTGCCTGGGGTCTGTGAGGCTTATGGGAGACCAGATCACGTTGATATGCCCCATCAACCCTCAGATGCCTTCAGCTTTTTACATTTTCACTTTAGCAATCCTCAAAGAAGAGTAAAAATGAAAATACCCTTATCCAAAGAGGCCACTTATCACGGTGTGTTCATGTCACAAATACTGTCAAATTCACCAGAAACCTGCAGAGAATTCAGCAACAAGATGGATTCCTCATCGACACAACATGATATCTTATTCTTTCTTCATGCTGACTTGGTTTAGCACTCTAGAATATAATTAGTGTTTTACAACATCTGCCAATGAGCTCCTGCTTACTCTCGCTGTTAGACAGGTGTATGTTGTTCTATCTTTGACAGTTTTCAGCCGCCGACATCACGCTAGATGCAACAAAACTGAGTGAAAGTTCCTTTGCGCTCAGTTTCCTTCTTTTTTTCCCGTTTTCAATGTTTTTTCGTTGTCTTGTGCATTACATTCCCAGTGTGCGTCTCTGTTCTTGTCAGGTCTTAATTGTGGTCTGTTTATCAAGCTGCCAGGCCTTCAAGGAAAGTGAAATATTTATAGCACACGGTCTTGCCTAATTGCAGCTGGTAAGGATGAAAGAAAGAGAACATATTAGCATCTAAAATGGCTTACAGTGTGTGTAGGATGAGTGCCTTTATCTCCTAAAGCCTTCCCCCTGACAACAGTTTTGCACACCAGAGAGTGGCTTCCTCATTAATGTAGGCTCTTGTGGAGAGGGTGAGCAGGACTGTGGTGTTTTTGTTTACCATTATGAAGAGAGTCCTGGAAGCTCTCGTTTAAGTTCAGCGGTACATCTGTGACAGCCTCTCAGCGAGAATGAAGTTCACATTGAGCCAAACCAGCGGCAGCTGCCACCACACAATTAAAGAGCGAAAAATTCCCACATTACCATAACAATAGCATTTTCTGGACCTCATTTTTAAGGCAATATAATCACCAAAAACAGCTTAGTTGAGACTTTTAATAAAAATGGTTTATTTGCTGAAAATAATGGGAGTTGGTCACGCACGATGGACGAAGTAGTTTGTTATTATACTTACAGATTATATACAGAAATGTGTCAGTGCTGAATTAATGGAACCGTTCTACTAAAAAGGAAAATTCTGTCATTTGCTCACTTGTCTTGTCATTCCAAACATGTATGACTTATTTTCTTCTGTGAAACAGAAAGAAAGACATTTTTCATGTCCAAGCTGCTCTTTTCCATAAAATGGAAATAGTACAGAACGTTGTTATGGGCATACATTGTACATTTAAATATGCTGTATCGCCAAGTTCAACCAATGACATTTGACTTCGCTGATGCCAAATTTGAACGTGACACATCTTGATGTTTTCACTTCAGCACAAATGAACCAAACTCAACCAAACTTCTAAGTATAAAGTAGTAATAGCCATGGCCTAGTGTTTGGCATAGATCTGGGGTTGTCCAGTCCTGCTCCTGGATGGCCACTATCCTGCAGAGTTTAGCTCTAATACTGAAACACACCTGAACCAACTAATCAAGGTCTTCAGTATTACTAGAAACGGTGTGTTGGACACCACTGCATGCTCCAGACATGTTAAGCTGTGAAGCTCATGAAAGAGATTCAGGTTTGAATTTGATCTGCATCATCCCTCATTTCTCCCTCTCACTCTATACTTTTTAGTTCTTTTCTATTGTCTCTTTCAAAGTGGCACAATGCCCCAAAACTTTAAAGCAGACCATTACATAATCCCAAGCCAGAAATCTGCTCAATATAACCAGATAAACATATCAGTCTGTTTGAGACACTACTTGAAGTGCGAATCGACAGGAGCTCTTAAACTCAACAGGATTTGAAGACTTTTCTCGGCTGAATTGTGAAATCTTTGGACCCCTCCATCTGTCGCCTGGCAACCGTCTATGATTGGCAGCCGATATATACAGCTGACATCTGCTGTGTCTGTGCTGTGGGTGGAGTTACGAGCCATAAGGAGCTCCATTACACATGATGAACATTCAGCAAGAGCCAGCATCACCTCTTTCCTGACACCTCTCTCTTCGCTCAGTCCGCAGAGAGTGTGAACATACTGCATGGATGGATCTCTCACACACACACACACACACACACACTAGCAGAAGTGCCCTTCTCAACCACAGAATTCACATTGTGCCAAATACCCAATGCCCATTTTTTACACTTGTGTGCCAAAAACTCAAAACAATTTCTTTTCCGCTTTATTCAGAAGCACAAAAGCGGTCACAAAGCCCTCAATTTCAGAGTCCATTTCTGTCGTAACCTCTATTTTTGACCTCCCAACACTGCACTTTCTCCTTCAATGACAGCTTTTCTTGCTTTTTTTATAGTATATACTATTCAAGCTTGAAGTTATAAAGCATGAAATCAGAAGTGACCTATTTAATTGACCTTTAACATTCCTGGTCTTATTGTAAACAATTTTTCAAAAGAATAACAACTTTTTGGCCTCATAATCTTTCATTAAAATGTGAAAATCTAAAACTACTTTTGTTTCGGAGTGACATCACAAATCCTTTCTTTAAACCACCTATATTGAGGCCACTTTTAACAGGTTCTGCCCAACTTTGTCTCTTAATTTTTTCTTAAGAGCCATTTCACGCTGACTTTAAACCTGGACCTGCAACATGTTACGGATTCATCTCTGCCCTTATATCTTGACCTGGGCTTTGTTTTGCAATTAGAGGTAGATTTCCTATCTCTAATCACCTTCTGTGATGTGCTAATTAGACTCTTAATGCACTTCTCTTGCTTGCTCAGTGGATCGGGAGGGCAGACAACCGTGGCGTCCCCAGAGCACTGTCTTACCAATCCAAATTACATGCCACTGCTGTCTAAAGGGAGAAGGCTGGAAAAACAAAGTAATTTTTTTCCACGATGGCTTTGGATTCTGTATTTGAGTCCTTGCTTTCAATCTTTCCGTCTTGCAGGTTGTCACTTGTACGTGGAGTCTATGAGACTGTAGGGTGTCCCATTTTTAATTTTCAGAAGGGTGCTCACAATCTCCCCTCATTGTGCATTTCATCAAGCCAACATGACTACCAGACAATATATGGGGAATTCGCCACCAAATGTTGGACTTGTAGGAGGGCGTATTTCGGGGCAAGGCCTATAACTCTCTTGTGCACTTCGCCAACAAACCAAATGCTGTAATTCTGAAGTCTCTTGTGTCTCTTGTGCGTGTTTTCTCTGTGTGTGTGTGTGCTTCCTCATAGTATAGAGTATATACATTTTGCGTGTATATACGACACATGCTGTACATTTTCCTCTTGTACCACGTCCAATCTCTGTCCTTCTTGGCTGCGAGCCACTTCCCGCAGTGTGTTGGCGTCATGGCCACTGCATGTAGTCGTGCCCCAAACACGCTAATCTAGAGTCACCTTTAGAGTTTCTTCTTAGGTAGATGCACCAGAGCCCACACATATAATCGGATCTTCTGTACCAAATGCCTCTACACACAGCTCCACTAACACTTGTACACAAGACATGCACTCGTAGAGCATTCTGTAGAACATGTGTAGTTCCTTTAGTTTAGCATTGACAAAACACATGCACGCAGACATTGACGCTTTCTCTTTCTTCAGGTATGAATGCTCTGCAGTTGCAGAATCTGGCCACTCTAGCAGCAGCAGCGGCTGCAGCGCAGAGTTCGGCCAGCCCGTCCACCGCTAGCGCCCTGACCTCCAGCACAGGGTCCCTGGGAGCCCTGGCCAGCCCAGGTAACCAGAGGCTGTCCCATCATCATCATCATCTTCGATAGCGGTATCATTTCCACCATAGAGTCGTTGTCCCTTCATTTGTTGTAGTCGAGTTCGTCATTCTCTTTGATGTTTGAATGTCCTTCATCGTAATTCTTTTAACTTAAGTTTTCATGTTGTGTGTGTTTGTGTGCGTAGTTCCTTTGCGGCATCCATCATGGTCATCATCATCGTGTTTGAGAGAGTGTGTCGATATGTGTGGCGTTAAGCTGTTGTGCTCCGTGGCTTTAACCGTGCTCCACTCATTTTGGAAAAGTTGACATGTGAAAGCAGGAGAGACATTAGTGTGACACATGGTTCTACGGTTAGATTAGCTTCTTTGTGTCTCGCTTTGAAGCTTGAAAATTTCTTTCAAACTTGCATAAATGCAAAAGAAGCAGAGGGATGGAAAAGATTCTATTTGCTTCAGAGTTCTTTTGTTTCAAGGGATGTTTTGTTTGTACTTTATTGCTCTTTTCTGAAAACATTATCATCGTCATCATCTTCATGATTCCAATAATCTTCATTGGTGTGGATGACTCTTATCTTGTCTTTTTTCTGCAATTTTAACCCATTTCCTTTAGGAATCAATAAAGTATCATGGCCATCCATCCATCTTATCCACTTTATTAGAACTGCATTATATAGCAAAAAAAATAAAAAATCAGTCTTTTGATGATATTCAGTGTCACAAAAAAAATATTGAAATACATAAATATTGCCAAAAAATGCATTAAAATAATTGGTAAATAATCAATCGATGTTTTCCACACTTTCCACAAGGAAGAATCACATTTATTTTCATTTGCATGCATCAACATGTAAAATACACAATAATAAACAGCAATATTTACTTATATCTACAAATAAAAAATTTTAATACATGAAAAGTGAATTGTGAGTTTTGATTTGATTCATTGTAACAGACTGTTTCAACTGATTCACAAAAATGAATCAACTTACCAATGGAAACAGCATTACAGAAGTTTAAATCACGCACTATATATATATATATATATATATATAAATCTTTGTTGACACAAGTCACAAGATAAGGAAGGATTGCAAAGTTAGTCTAATGATACCCCTTTTAGGAAACTTAATGGGCAAATAAATTAGGCAGCGGCAATAGATGCTTTTTACACTAAGAGAAAATAGCAATATATTCTATTTACACTAAGTGACAATATCAGTATTTCTTTTTAGCGATATGCTATTTACACTAGATGAAAATAGCGATAGATTCTATTTATACCATGTAAAAAGTATCAGTCCTTTGCAATAAGAGTAAATAGTAATTAGATGCTGTCTATACTTTATATTGGCAGATACTATTTGCACCTCAGTATTTTTGTAAATTAACAGGATGCAATAATATCATAGAGTGTAAATGATTATATATTTATTAAAATTATTAAATGGATGCTGCCTTAGGCAGCTCGGCAAAAGGCGGATTCGAACCCGCGTCGATTGCGATAAAAGCCAGGTCTGCGAGCCATATTTGCTACTTCTGGCCCAACCAGACATTGGTGGGCGGAGCTTGTGTTTGCCAACAAGGGACTTTATTTGCACTTAGTGTAAATAGACACTCCAAATAAATTATTGCAATATTCACAATGTTGCTTAATTTTATATTGCCATCAAAGTCGATGTTAATATATCATGAATATTCAATATATTGTCCAGCACTGCCATTTATCAATGAATCAATCAATCACTCATCTATGCATCCTTCCCTCTGTGTACCTTCACCAAAGCTTTTATGTATGTATCTTTAACCATTTCAGTATCATATGCAACTGTATGTGTACAATCAAACATCTCTCTTTTTCTCTCTTCCATTTCTCCACCTGTCTCTCCTTCCTGCTCTGTCTGTCTTTCCCCACAGCAGGCTCCACGGCTAACTCCAGCGCGGGTGCAATGGGTTCCCTGGGTTCTCTGGGGACACTGCAGGGTCTGGCCGGGGCCACCGTGGGCCTCAATAACATAAATGCACTAGCAGGTAGCGTCAACAGTGAGTACTACCGTCCATCGGCCTCTCCATCCCAATCCATACAATATCATCTCATACCAGCCGTCCACTGCTCATTGAGATGCCCACAGTCTCCCAAACACACACATAGAGAATGTTTTTTTTTTTTTTTATATATATATATATTTACACTGAACATNGAACTTATGCCAACTAAAGCAAGGGCATCTCTCTGGGCTTCAGTGAGAGTTTGTTTGGTGAATCTTTCACATTAAGTCCTGCTAAAATATTGAAACTGTGTGTGTGTGATTTGTAAAATGCCTCATTATTAAATCAGATCTGATAAATTTCATTTGCTAAGTCAAAACAAATGTAGCCCATCCCTTGTAGTCGTGAGTGTGTTTGCACCAATCAGCCACATCTCCACACATTCTCACACGCTAACACACCGCTAAACCATTGCTCTGGGTGTTTCTATAGACGTGCAATTGTTTTGTCGCTATTGTGTGTGTATGTTGTGTATATGTGTCTGTTTTATGTTAGGCTTTGAATGATTTTAGACTAGTCTTATCCATGAAGGGCTAGAAGATGCTGTCCGACGTGTACTCAAAAGATAATTCACCCAAAAATGAAAACAAGTCAGTCTTCTGTGTAACACAAAAAACTTTTTTTTCATATAGTGAAAATTGGGGTCCAATGTTGGTTTGGTCCCTATTGACGTTCATTGTATGGAGAAAAATGGACAAAGAATATTATTTTGTGTTTTACACACAAAGAAAGGAAGAAGGTTGTATGGGTATGGAACAGTATGAGGGTGAGTAAATTATGACAGAATGGTCATTTCAAGTGTTAGTTCACCGAAAAAAAAAAAAATTGTCACCAATCTATCACCCACATGTCGTTCCAAACCTATAAAGCCCTGGAACACACCAAGCTGACGCTGATGAACTAGTGGCGACGAAAGCAGACTGCGGGGTTGGCTCACGTCGGCAGCGCCTGGGTCCAAAGTTGCCCTGACACACCAAACTACGGTGGCCCAGTAGTGCACAACACAACGAAATTAAAAAAGCAAACATAAGTTCACAACACAACTAAATAAAGCCACAACACAACGAAATCAAGCCACAACACAACGGAAACAAGCCACAACACAACGAAATAAAGCCACAACACAACGGAAACAAGCGACAACACAACAAAATAAAGCCACAACACAACGGAATAAAGCCACAACACAACGGAAATGCTCCCGACCACTTGGGGGCTCTCAGAGCTCGGTAATATTAGTTTTCCTTGCCACTGTTCTATAAAGTCGACAGTTTTACAAAGATATCAATACCATGATTAGTTTTAATTATGTAAACATTGTATATCGACATGAAATATTAATTAAAAATCAACTACGTGCACAATAGCTTCATATTTATACCTGTGAATGATTTGACGCGATATCACGACGCATGATGAAGGGGAACATCCACCAATTCCACCAAGTGGTTAAAACTTATAATTTGTATTCATTACAATGACTTTGTTTAACATTTAAAAACAGACATGTTCAAATTCCAAAGCTTGTTAGTTCCTGTTGGTAAGACTGACAAGCTTTGAAATTTGAATATGTCTGTTTTTAAATGTTAAAAGTAATTTTAATGAATACAAATTATACGTTTTAACCACTTGGTGGAATTGGCAGACGTTCCCTTCATCATGCGCCGCGGTAGCGCGTCAAATCATTCACAGGTATAAATATGAAGCTATTTTGCACGCAGGTGATTTTGAATTAATATTTCATGTCGATATACGGTGGTTACATACTGTTAAAACTAATCGTGGTATTGATATTACTGTCGACTCTATAGAACATTGGCAAGGAAAACTAACTTTTCCGAGCTCTGAGAGCCCCCAAGTGGTCGGAAGCATTTCCGTTGTGTTGTGGCTCGATTTCGTTATGTTGTGAACTTATGTTTGCTTTTTTAATTTTGTTGTGTTGTGGCTTGATTTCGTTGTGTTGTGGCTTTATTCCGTTGTGTTGTGGCTCGATTTCGTTGTGTTGTGAACTTATTTTTGCTTTTTTAATTTTGTTGTGTTGTGGCTCGATTTCGCTGTGTTGTGCATTACTGGGCCACCGTACCAAACGGACGCTCAACACCCGACAGCCAAGTAGCATGTCCGTTCTGCGCCTGCGTAAGAAGAAATGCCTTTCCGTACCAGCAGGTGGCAGTAGCTGAACAGCCAATCAGAATGATCAGATGGCAGGACCGACTGACGAGCTCCAACGCCGATTCGAATTGGCCAAAAAAAATCCATTCCAAAAATGTTTTAAAAAGTGCATAAATACATTAAAAGTAATCCATAAAGTAAAAATTTAAAGTAAAAGTAATCCATAAAAGCCCTAATATATTTCAAACGAAATTGAAGAACAAAATCAGGCCAAAACAAAGTTTGTTTTGTGAGTTTGAAATGGCTAGCCAAAGCGAACTCTAAGGAAAAGTTCGCTCCAGCTGCAAAACACATTCGTATTACCATTGGTCCGTGACGATAACGTAATAGGAGGTGTGCGCTGAGGCTCCGCCTTCTTTCACACGGAACTCTTCTCTGACTCATTTCATGTGTTGAGTCCATCGAGGTAAGATCTCCACGGGTGAAAACATGAACACACTGGATAGCTGCTTTATAGTAGAAAATGAAGTTTTGTGCTTCTGATGAAATGAGGCACTGACACTGTTTTTCATGTTTGATACTGTAAAGCTGCTAGCTTTTAAGCAACCTAGTGAACAAAACTGTTATGATCAGATGCTTTTCTTATGCATTCTATAAAACTTGCCTGTTGTTTTCAAATTTTTGGTGTGTTTATTTCGTTACTGAGAGGAAAGCACATAGCACATATTTACATATTCATCACTCTCAGCAGTGTGGGTTGCGTCAGATGTTCGATAACAGTATATCGCTGCTCATGTATTTCGAACTTCGTTTTACCCCTAAAGGAAGAATGGAAAAGAACTTCGCCATGAGCATATTGGGGCCTTAAGAATCGAGCAGTTAGTCAAGATCCCTTTATTGACAAATCAGCATTCAAGACCAGAACTATTCATTTTATACTAGAATGTACCTAATGGGCGTTGCGGAAAGTAATTAGTATGAATAGGCGAGCTAAAGATCACTGTGGCCTGTGCATGTGTATATGTCAGTGTGTCGGCACGCGGGCAAAATCTCTATCTCCACCAGTGACCTTTTAGCCAGGTTTCTAGTTTTATAAATCAAGCTTTCTCCAACAGAACGCCTACAATTTAAATTCATTCAAATGACTCTCTCTCACACATACACACACTCCCAGTGCTCATTTAAGAGGCTGTATAGTCTAATTGAATATAAAAGGTCAGTATTGTAATTATTGCTGGATAAATGAGGGAGCTGGCCGTCCAAGCACTTCGCTCATCATTTATTGTTTCCAGGCCGTCAAGCCAAAAGGCCAGTCAGTAAATACTCATGAATCAGTCTTTATAAACGCACACGCGCACGCACACGCACACACACACACTGACTAAGGAACAAAAAATATACTCTGTACACATTACGTGAACACGATTTGCTGTGTTGTTTTACATTATGAATATTGGTTGCCACAAGAGATTCTATAGTTTAATGTGTCTTTTTTTCTGATAATTTTCTGTCATAGCTACAAAAATAATGTATCTGATGGGTGGATTAAAATGGAATATCCAATTAATCTGTTAATTTAAGAAATAATTGACAGATTATTTGATTATCAAACTGATACACTAATAACATTTAATGCAACAGGCATTTGAACTCTATCACCCTGCTTAAAAGATTAGTTCACTTTCAAATAAAATTTTCCTGATAATTTACTCACCCCCATGTCATCCAAGATGTCCATGTCTTTCTTTCGTCAGTCGAAAAGAAATTAAGGTTTTTGATGAAAACATTCCAGGATTATTCTCCTTATAGTGGACTTCAATGGCCCCCAAACGGTTGAAGGTCAAAATTACAGTTTCAGTGCAGCTTCAAAGGGCTTTAAACGATACCAGACTAGGTATCTAGCGAAACGATAGGCCATTTTCGGAAAAAAAATACAACTGTATATGCTTTATAAACACAAATGATCGGCTTGCACGTGCTTCCGCTTTCCGCATTCTTCAAAAAGCTTATGCTGTATGTCCTACGCCTTCCCTATTCTACTTACGAAAAAAAAAACTGAACTGGCGCCGTGTTCATTCCTTAAGTTGAATAGGAAAGGCGTAGGACATACAGCGTAAGCTTTAAGACCCTTATTCCTTATCTGGTATCGTTTAACTCTCTGAGGTCCGAAAACGCGCCGGCGCGTTTTGCAGGTTTTTTTCACATTGCAGTAAAACAGACTTAAAATACTCCGTCATTTTTTGTCATAGAGACATAAGTAATATATCAATTGAAACTATAGAATATCTTCTTTTATTTGTATACACTCAGAGTAAAAACAAAATGTTGTGCTTTTTGTAAAATAAAGAAAACTAACATGATGCGTGATCTCTCGTCTCCCTCTGAACGAACTCCAATCTGATAGTTCTCAGAAAATGAACTGTAACTTAGTGAATACTAATCACAAAAAAATTACACTTATGTCTAAAAAAACTTTGAAATGTCAGGTTTTAAATCGTGTAAGTCAAATCGAAAACAAACATTCTGTGTTTATGTAATCTGTATGAAAAGAGAGCCATGTCAGAAGTCCGTGATACAGCTCATTACCCACTAATGCAGCCACGCCCACGGAGCCAGCGCTATTCAGGTGCAAATTCAGTCAATACATCCAGACATCGTCTCAATCGTGTATGTATTGTCTTGAAAAGTGTTTATCTGGATGTAAAAGCCATGGTTAGCGACCTCTGGAAGACATGCAGTTAGTTCCTGTTTTGTTTTCTTCTATAGATGAATTTTAGATGAGTTTTTGTTTCTTTAGCGCCCTCTGGCTGCAGTATGAATTGAAAACACCATTCATGGAATAGCCTCTTCTTCTTTAGATTAATTTGTGGACTAAAAATGCACAGAGAGCGCCCTCCGACTGCAAGTATGAATTGAAAACACCAGCGCTCATAGTAATGACAATGAATATTAAATAAATATAACTCCTCTGTATAGAAAATTGACATACACATATGAGAATCCAATATTTCTCCAAATGTGCATGCTTTTAAACTAAAAGCCTATATTCAGACTCTTTGCATCACAGAAATACATTATATTTTAAAGTATAATATAAAACCATAACTTTATATTGTAATAATATTTTTCTGTATGTTTCATATACCATGATGAGCTTGAGACATCACAGAAGGTTTTTTTCACAGCCTACCTGACTGAAATGCCTCATTAATATGCAAGTCATTTCAGCTCATTACTATGCAATTCTTTTGTCTTCTCAGGTGAGAATGACCCATTATTCATGATGATTCACGCCTCCACGCATACGGTGTTTCTTGGCAAAAAGTGTCTTACAAAAACTAAATCAATATATTGTTATAAATGAAAGAGTAGTCAGCATAATTTTTACATAATTTTGAAGCAAAAACTCTAGTCTACAACCTCCAATACCCTAAAGTATTGTAAACACAGATTTACTATACTTTTTTTGGCCTTATTTCAGTGACCTTAAGTTTTTTGTTTTTTCAATAACCACGCATAAATGTTATTCCTTCAAAAACACAAAGATGTACATACATGTTCCTCACATATTATGGTAGCCTAGTTTGTGCTGAATACAGTGTAATGACACTTGTGTCATTAATATGTTTATGAACAACTGAAAAAAGCACACATGTCAGGGCATGTCAAAACGTCTCCAGGCCCCAAAGACTCCAGAGGGTTAAAGCCCTTTGAAGCTGCACTAAAACTGTAATTTTGACCTTCAACCGTTTGGAGGCCATTGAAGTCCACTATAAGGAGAATAATCCTGGAATGTTTTCATCAAAAACCTTAATTTCTTTTCGACTGAAGAAAGAAAGACATGGACATCTTGGATGACATGGGGGTGAGTAAATTATCAGGAAATTTTTATTTGAAAGTGGACTAATCCTTTAAGTAGTGAGGTTTGTCACTACTGTAAGTTAAGATTCAGGGATGGTATGACAAATGTTGTTGTTTGATTCTTGCTGGAAGTGAGACATGACATGCTTTTGGTCCATAACCATTGTGCTTTTGACCACCAAGACCCTAAACCCCAGGTTGCTCCATATATCAAAAACATAAAAAAAGTTTAAATGACCCCAGATATTTGAACGGTAATGCGCCATAGAGTTCATCTGCACTGATGCCGCCCATATGTCTACGGAAGTTACTCCCTGAAGCACATGTGCATCTGTTTCTGCAGTCAGGGTTTCTGCCTTTAATGGATCCAAGGTTGCATTTGTATTTTATTAAAAGAGTTTAATGTTTTCCCCACAACCCCTTTTTAATACAGCCAAGATTGCTGACACGAATAATGAGATAATTAGATGTAGAGTTCCACTGTGTGAGGTTAAAAAGGTGATTGGTCAGATGTTTCTGTGTGTCTGAGGGTCGCTGTGGTGATCGTTTCGTGCTGCTATTGTGTCATTAGTGTGCATGTGTAGGCCGCGCTCCTCATTTGCATACACCGGTCAGTATATTATGTATCTTCTCTATCTTGTGTTTGTGTGTATGTTTGTGCGAGTGGGTGCCGTTTATATGTTAATGTCCTGTGTGACGTTTTGAGTGTCCTTCGTGATTCTGCTGTTTTGTCTAGCAGCGTTTGTTGTTCTTCTTTCTGTTCATGTGTCGTTGAGTTTTTTCGTGTTCTGTGTGTTTTTGTGTGTGACGTGTTGTGTTTTGTTGTAGAAACACACCCTGAGTCCAAATGCTAACGAGTAAGAGCACTTCTTTTTTCTTTATTGTTGGGTTTTATGTAAAGTTGCTCACATGCTCTCAGGTATGGCAGCTTTGAACGGCGGGCTGGGCAGTACGGGCCTGAGTAACGGGTCGGCCGGGCCCATGGACGCTCTCACACAGGCCTACTCAGGGATCCAACAGTACGCGGCTGCCGCCCTGCCCACCCTCTACAGCCAGTCCCTACTGCAGCAACAGAGCGCTGCGGGCAGCCAGAAAGAGGGTATGGACACACACACTGGGCATTGGTTACATTGGAAGTGTACAGTTAAAACTAGTTCAACTTCAGTTAAGTAGCGCAGCGGATATGGAATTACATCAATGACAAAAGCCAAAAAAGCAAGTTAAGTTTGCATTTTTGAGGCTACAATTTAACCTGTTTGTATATTTACGTAGTAAATATTCCAATTAAAAACATTTTACACTAGGGTTGTCAAAAGTACCGACTTTGAAAAGTACTGAAATTAAAAAAATGTACTGAACATTTCGACAGTACTGAAATTTAAAAAATGTGACGATACCAGTATTTCCCTGTAGCATTTTAAGTGCTGTTGAGCTGATTCTTAAACACCTCTGATTGGCCATTGTGTTCACGCGCTCATCAGATATGTCTGTGATTGGCTACAATGATCAACGCTTCAAAAACATGTTGTAAATAGACACAATGACGCTCTTTACGGAGTGCTTACACAGATACACATAGGAGCGTTTGAAAGCAAGCTTTGATTGTATTAAATGTGATATTTAATTAAAAAAAAAAATTTAAATGACCATAGTATTTATTCATTTATTTTGTTTATTTTTTGCTTTACAAATTTACCTTGACAAATTTTGTGCAACTTTTGTCATTAATATATATCCATAAGTGAATCACTGTCAGACACTGTCAGGTTTTAAGAGACCAAAAAAAAACTTTATTGGTTGGTCTCTTATATTAAATTTTATATTAATTTTAAAGTAAATAATATTACTTAATATATTATAGTAAATATGATGGCAGTTTCAGATTGAATCTTACCAGTGTCTTAATTTATAATTGTTCGGTATAGATTGAAATTCCTTAATGCAGCACCGTAGTTGTAGGTTCTTCACTAAACATGGACACGGCTATGTTTTGTGCATGTGAAACAGGACCTGAAGGAGCCAACCTGTTCATCTACCACCTGCCACAGGAATTTGGGGACCAGGACATCCTACAGATGTTCATGCCTTTCGGAAACGTGGTGTCTGCCAAAGTCTTTATCGACAAACAGACCAATCTGAGCAAGTGCTTTGGTATGAACTGACATACAAACACAGATGACAACATAGAATTTAACAGTAACAGTTATTCACTTAAGGCTTATGAAGGTGTATTTAATTTGGCATTAAACTGACTAGTATACTACAACAATATAAAGGACTTTTTTTTATATATATAACTATCAATTATGGTAGTAAATGGCATTATATTTATATCTATTTAAATTGTTCTGTGATCTAATTGGAGGCACATTTATTTTATCTTTTTTCATGCCAAATGATGTTTTTTTTGCATATTTGCAGCTAATCATTTGTTTTTATGTACCCTTTCACACTTAGTCTGAAATACAGTTCTGCATTTTTATTCAGGAGCCTTTAGCCTGGGACACTCCAAGCTGATGGTCGTCAGTGCTGGCTGTTTTTGAGCGTTGGTTGGATTAGTTTTTCCGGTGTTCTACACCGTTTGCTCTAATCAGATTCAGCATGTTGAATCGGCGTCAGCGAGAGAGAGAACTCTGATTGGCTGTTCAACTTAGTGAACGAGTCAGTGCACGGGAATAAAAAGAAAGTGAGCAAAGTCAAGATGGCACAGACAGAAGGCTGTTATAATGTTACGTCATCTTACCTGATAGGGCTGGGAGAGTATATCGATGCTTCACGATTCGTGGATCGATTCTGATATTTTCCAAATGCATCGCAAATCGATTCTGAGCTTAGTTTTTAACAGCAGATTGTTCTCTAGGCTAGTTTTTAACCGCACGCTCAAATGCTCATGAAGAAGAGCGCTTATGAGTTTGAGAATGTACTTGCACCTCAGAATGCTTTTATGACGCAAGATTAATTGCGCACAACAGCCCACAACAAACACCTTTGTAAAACCTTTTAGAACTTTATGAATGATTATTTTATCGAAGGTTCAAGTGGTGTGTGTAAGGAATTGGAAGCAAGTAGAGTACTACTGTTTCTAAAGCACGCAGTGCATTTTCTGTTAAAAACTAAGCTCAGATTGATTCGAGAGAGAATCGCGACACATTTGGAAAATGTCAGAATCGATCCAGAATCTTTTTTCGATTCACGATGCATCGATTTATTGTCCCAGCTCTAGAACCTGAGCATTCCAATACGCAAATATTTTGACATGAGCCGACTGGAATGAAGAAAGTGATCAGCTTGATTGATATTTAAAATGGTAAGCAAGCACTGCTTTGTTTACGGTTTGTATATCTGCATTCCTAGTTTCGGTTGACAAAAATAGACTATTGACACCTGCTGATATAGACAGATATTTACGTACACGCAGGCGCAGAACACACATGCTAGTTGATAGTCGCCTTTAGTCCTTTTGGTGTGTTCAAGGCCAGCTTTTTACCTGAGACGCAGCCGACGAGAGGCGACAACACAGTCAGCTTTTGTCGCCGCTAGTTCTTTGAAGTCGGCTTGGTGTGCCCCAGGCTTTATACTCCTTTCTCAGTGTGAATGGTTTTGGTTTTTCCAATTTAGTTTCAAATTGATGGCTTATTTCATGCTGTTGTTTAGTTGCCTTGGACATGGCACGCCAAAAACATGACTTTATTATGATCGAAAGACATTGTGCTATTCATATATCCTTTTCTCCTTTTCCTCCATCGCAGGTTTCGTCAGTTATGACAATCCTGTGTCAGCGCAGGCCGCCATTCAGGCAATGAACGGGTTTCAGATCGGCATGAAGCGTCTCAAAGTCCAGCTCAAGCGCTCGAAGAACGACAGCAAACCGTACTGATCTTAGCACTAGGGCCTCTCTCATGTTACACTGCTAGGGTAAGTCCCCACTGCTGCCACGGTTACCAAACTGGGACTCCGGGGGGAGGGGGTGCACGAGGGGGGGAGTTTCACCCTTTGACCACCAGAGGGAGCCACTCTCCCATAACCTTCTTTTCAGCTTTTTTTAATTAATAACAGTATTATTATTTTGTCTCCTTTTTTCCACATGAACGCTTCCATTTCCGCCATTTTTTTGTATGACTTGCGATGAATGAACAGCTATTATTGGTATTTTTTATTTTTCCTTTGGGTCATGTGTAAACTATTTGATTTTTTTTTTTAAAGTAAATATTTATACAGTGGCTATTTCATTATATGACGATAACAACAGCAGAAAGGAACGATGTATAAAGTATTATTTGTTTCTCTTTGTGAACCTGAGGCTTGTAAGGACAAGTAGAGAAGGTTCCGATATGATTAAAGCACCAATATGCACATTAACCTTTGCCCTTTGGCCTCTGGTGTCGGTTCAGGGCTTTGCTGCTCCTTCGAACCCTTGGCCCACTGGCACTAGAGAGGAAAGGGTTAAACCCGCTGTGGCCTCTCTGTAGTCAACGGCAACAACTGCCTAAACAGCTTCCTCAACAAATACTTGCCGTCAAATGTTCAGTGATTTTTTTTTTCATTCATTTTTTTGTCAGAAAGGTTTTTTTTAGTTATTGTTGTTTTTTATTTGTTTGTTTGTTTGTTTTTTTGAAGAAAAAAATTAGTCCGACTTTTACGCGTCAGATAATTGTGGTCTTCGTCCAACTGAATTTGTGTAGAGCATTAAAAAGATTTTGATCTGTCGATGGTTAAAAAGAATAAAGCATTCTAGGTTCTATGTGGAGGGGTGGGGAACTGAAAACTTGATGTTTATCGAAAGAAAAAAAAACTTCAATTGCAGAAAGCCACAGGCCTGTAAATTTTATTTGTAAAAAAATGCAGTTCTATTTTTATACAAAATTTCTACTGCCTCTGAAGTAAAGGACTTTATTTATTATCTTTTAAGTTATTGGGTTTGGAAAGTCGTGCTCTCTCTATCTTGAGCCTCGTCCGGTAGTCTTCTTAAACCACACAATCTGTGTGACGAGATCACGTACAAAACCCCTCGTTTTCTTTCTTTATTTCTTCCTTTCTCTCTCTCACCATTTCCCACAATCCCATCTGTCACGTCCCCATCATATCTCTGTCTCGACTCTCTCTTCCTCTTCTCTCTTTGGTCATAAGTAGTGGCACTTCATAAGTAAAATCTCTCTTTTTCGTTTCATTTCGTTTCGTACTGTTTGGTTTTTGTTCGTACGCTCCAAAAAAACAAAAAAAACAAAACTGAATAGTTTCTCCCAAACGGCAATCCATCTGCGGTCTCGGATCGGACCAGGATGGATACTTTTGGGTGTGTGTGTCTGTATGGAGGAGATGGAGTGTGTGTTTGTACTCTGTGTGTGAGCGAGTGCCTCATTTACATGTACGTGTTGGCAATCTATTCCAATTGTGTGTATTGTACGATAAAAAAGAAAACAGTTAAAAATGCTAATGTGATGTTGGTGAAACGCTGGTTAATAGCGCTGCTGCTGTTTGTTTGTTTGTTTGTTTGTTTGTTTTGTTCGTTTGTTGTTCTCATGGTTTAATGATGTTAGTTGTGTGCCGGAGCTGTGTGTGTAACTCTCCTCTCCCGTTTTCTTCCCTAGAACTCATCTCCATGACTCTATGCTCATCGTTTGCCTAGCATGTCTACGTGGCGTACAAAAAAAAAAAAAAGTCTCATCGTCCCGTCATTGTTTCTGATGTCTTTCTGAGTTCTCCTGCTCATAATCTGGTCTCCTTTTACTGATCTTTGTACTTTGATCTTAGCCTGATCTTTTTGGATTTGAAATTTTTCGCATGTGACCTCATTTTGAGCTTTTTTCCTGTTTTTTGTTTTGTTTTTTGATTTAACTGGTGAGGGAGGGAGGGAGCGAGGGAGGGAAGGAAGGAAGGGAGGAAAGACAAAAAAAAACAATAATAATAATAATGTGAAAACGCTGCATTCACACTCTAGAGACAGAGTATATTTACTAACATAACCAGAGCATCATTTTAAGAAAACAGAAAAAAAACCTTAAAAAAAATAAATAATTCCTGTGGCAAAACAATTACGAATATTTGCGTTTGACTTTTTTTCTTTGTTTTTTATTTGTCAGATTGTTTTTTTTTTTCTCTCTCTCTCTCTTTCTCTCTTTATGTTGTTTTTTTTCATTCATTTAAAGTAAACTTGAACGTTCAATACAGGGATTGGCGTTGGGACTTACTGTCGGCAACACTCTTATTTTGAGGCCTGCCGTAAGAAACCCTCGCCGGTTTCTAAACGAATAGACTACTTCCACGCAGTTTTAATAATAAAAAATAAAAAAAAAGCTGCCTGATCGATATTAGAATCTCTCAGAGCTTGCTCGTGGTTTTTACATTTTTCAGGCAGTGTAAAGTTTTTTGATAAGGCCATTTTAAGTGGCTTGATTTCTCATTAAAGTCTATATAAAACCACTTTTTTCTAGAGTAGTAAAGGTATTAAGAAAAAAACACACACACACACATACACACACACACAAGATTGCCCTGTTTGGGGGGAAATGCTACCTACGTGTCACACCTTTTGCTGAACTGACTTACAGTTAGACAATCCGTGGTTTAAATGCACATGAAATGACCTATATTTTATACTGTTTAAATGTATAGAGGAAAAAAAACAGAGTTTGTGTAACCCGCGGTCCCGTCGGTGCTTTTCGTGGATAAAGTCGTGGTTTCATCAAGTCTAACAGTCTTATTTGTCTCATGTTTTTAAAGAGAAGACTAAAAATCAATTTACTTGAACAATAGACAAAGCCTTTCATAAGTACTATTACTACTACCTTTTTTTTTTTCTTGTTTTTTCTTTTTTTTTGTTTGTTTATTTTATTTTTTTTGATAGGAGTCCCTCTTTGCTAAATTTCTTGTTGGGTAATTAGCTATATAAAAATTATTAAAAGTTACAGTGTCGGCTTGTGAAGCATCTATGTCATTATATTATTTTATTTCTATTGTGGGAAACAATATTTAGATGTGTTATGTTGTTCAGCAAAATGTGATTTTTTTTTCTTATAAAGAAAAAACAAGATGAGTGGAATTTAGTGCCAAATTCTGACGGTACATCCTGCCTACAGCTTCAGTGTTTTACTTGTGAAATTATTTGATAACATGGGTATTTTATTACGTAAGTGTTTTGTATGGAACCCTCATATTTAAAGATATAGATTTAAAAAAGGTTGTTAACTTGCTCTTCTGTGGTCTTGTTGCCTGAAAATGTTCATGTTTTTGCTTTTCTTTCTTTTTTTTTCTTTATTTGTAAAGATGTAAAAAGTGCCCATGTGTCATAATCACTCTCACAAGCACACACACACACACACACATACACACACACACAGGTAAGCACATACGCATGCACGCATACACACACCTGTGCTAAAGGTTGACCTCACAACCCTCTTTTCTTTGAAGGTGTGTGTATGTGAGCCCCTGAGATTGAGTCTCAGCAGTTCTCCTTACACACACACACACACACACACACAAACACACACACACAGAGATTAAGGGTCCACTTACGCCACAGAAGGCCCAAATTTCACAGGACAAATTCATCCGCTTCGTGTTTGTCAGTGAACAATTTCTGTATGATGGGACAAAATATGGACGCATTTATGTGAATTGTGAATCAGGCGTTGAACTTTTGACCATCATGATATAATACAGGGCCATCGCGGCAGCCTCTTTACACACATAATCATTACACAAAAGCTGATCTGTGTTCCTCTACGTTAAATTCTAAACGTCTCAGTGTAGTCTCGCTTTCTGCTGCCTTTAATCAGGACTATTTTACGTTCATAGAACAACCAAAACTTCGTCCTGATGCCAAAGTAGTTCAACGTGATCCGCAGTGTTCAATAGCGCCTGTAGCACTTTGCTGTAAACGTTTACACATCGTTCAGACGGCCCGTAAAAAATATTGTTTACAAACGTAGTTTACAGGCAGCCCCCTTAAACCAGTTTACTTCACTCTATAGCACTATTTTATACCCAAGCTCTGCCGTTGCCTTAACACGTTGATCAGTATTAATGGGCTGGAATACATTGCTGCACATTTAAAATGTGTGCCAAGGGTGTGTGTGTGTGACTGTGTAAAGGTGTGTGTGTGTGCTATGATTGGTTGTCTATTCGTCCATCTTATTTCTCTTTAGCCAAAACTGGATCTGCAAAAATTTGTGTCAGTTAAAACAAAACAAAAGAACTCGTTTGTTTAGAAAAAAAGTTAATTTTCCGTACAAACAGAACAAATCTTTGTAAAATCATTCTTACGTGAATTACTATATATGTGCACAAAGAATTCGTATAAATTGTTCGTAAACATGTTTAAGTAAATTTTTAAAGAGAATTTTGGCTCATGAGAACAATTTATTTCTATATTTTTTTTGTGCATCATTCTTGTGTGACCTATGACCATTTTTAAGTATTGTCGCACACATGCAGAAAGAATTGTTTGTACAAATATTGCACTTGAACAAACTGTTCTTGAAACAACACTGTAAAAAATCAAAAGCTGAGACAACCATCTGCAGGAGATTTTTGAGTTATCTCAACTTGTAAATTGAACTTGTTACACAACAAGAAGTTGATGGAACTCAAAAATCTCCTCCAGCTGGTTGCCTTAAAACGTAGTTTTCTTAACTACATTTTTTTTTTTACAGTGTACCTGAACGGTTACCTGACCTATGGCTACTGTTGTGCACAAGAAAATTTGTTGTTTGTACAACTGCGACAATTTATGTACGAATGTTTTAACGAATGGTTTATACGGAAATTAGCTCTGTTCGTGTTTCACGAATGAGGCCCGAAATTGGAAATACGTTTTCCTATAATTTACCCCTTAATGCGTACGTTACATATTGGGAAGTTCGAGTCGGTCAGTTTATGATATACTGCTCTCTTTGCCAAATCGTATAACCACTAGCACAAACACAAAAGCACATGCGCATTAGCACACGCAGTATTAAAACTGACGACTTCTTATGCTTACCTAGTACAACAGTCAAGACGATAGAATTGCTGCTTAACCCTCCCATAAAGTTGTTGAAAACTTTGACCGAGTTCTAAGCGGTATGTTGGGAATTATAATTCTGTGAAATTTTTCATGGAATGCATCTTGTTTGACCTCGTTTGATTCGTTTGACTTGATGTAATATCACTCTATAATGAACTGCCGTTTCGGCTTAAGTGTTTTTACCTCAGCTCAGCGCAGAAATATGGATATTCGGTCGTTTCCATCTCGGCGTTCGACTTCGTTTACCACAATCAACTTCAGACATACAGGGTAAGCATTCACGGCCAGCACAATTTCACACACACACACACACACACATTTGTTAGATGTTTAGTAAAGCACAAACTCACAGGAGTTCTCGCTGAGACTCTTCACTCAGGGGTTTTACGCACCACACGCATCTGAAATCTGTTTGTTGTTTCTTTTGTTTCTTTCTTTCTCTTAAGTGCTATTTAACAAGTGTATTTTAAAGAAAAAAAGATGTGTAGTTTCTTTGCATTTTGGCTTCCGTCAAGTTTTTTGGAAATGTATGTGTTTATCTAATGTGCCGTAACAAAAGCTTGTCGTCTGTAGATTAATATCATTTTGTTTGATTCTAAAAAGATTTAAATAGTTTTAAGTATTGTCTTGAGAAAAGCCAAAGTCAATGCATTTCAGTGGATTATGTAAGCGTGATACATGTTTGTTTGACAACACTTTGAAAATCTGTCATTGGATGGGAATTTAAAAAGTACAAAAAAAGCAGGCTTTCCTATTTCTATCACTGATTGTACTTATGCCTTTTGTACCAGTGGAACTTTTTATACTGGCAATTAAAGGAAAAGAAAAAAAAACTATCCGACAGGCTGCACGGCCCCAGCCAGGGGCCGACAGCGACTGGTTCCCGAGTTTGATTTCTAGTTGGCGTCCAGAACGTTAGGTTTTGATATAAAGATTTTCTAGGAGAACTTTGGCTTGGTATCTTTAGCCTCCTCTTCTTTATTCTTCACATCGATATTTGCTTTCATGTTTTCTTTGGTTCATTTCCTTTTTCGGAAAGAGGGTCGGGGAGTTTTCCTTTTGGCTTATAAATACGTAATGCGGTTTGTCTTTACAAAGAGTCTTTACAACAGCGGTAAGTTTCATTTAGTTAAGTATTGTGCAGTCACCATGATAAAGACGATTAGACGATTTAGAAGTATTTAGTCACCTTCAGTGGATAAATGTGTTAGTTTGACAAACAAGATAAAAGTAATTTGAGGACTTTGCTTTTAGCTGTTTAGATTTTTCTGGTTTCTCTGTCTTTGCTGTTAACCTAACTGTGTAGCTGGAACAGTCAGACTTATTTTTGTAAATGTATGTTCTTGTGTGATGCAGTTTTTTGCCTCTGTCTCCGATATTAAACCATTTTTCCTAATACTCGTCTCTTTCTCTGTGGCGTGGTGTTCCAGTACCTGTCCAATGTTGTACAAATGTTCATGCAACCCTCCGGTGTTTCACGTCTCTTTTCTATCTCCCTTCTCACTTTTCTTTTTTCTGTACCGTTTGTTTCTTGGATATTTGTTTTTTCCTTTATTTACATTGCGATTAATTTCAGTCTCATCACCAAACATAGTAAATATACATAAAGATTTATATATGTATATTTCTGTGCAGCCCAACTTGCTGTAACAGTAGATGGACAGCCGTTCCGTGCTCTATTTATAAAATACCCCGGCCTTTTGGTTTTGTAATATTTGACCCCTAAAATTGTAAAAATTGACCCATTTTTCCCCACTAGATCTGATTCAAAATGTAATATAAAAACTCAACAATGGGGTCGAGGATTTTGTGCTTTCATAAAACTCAAGGTGTTGACTAAGAGGTCACACTGTTCTGTACTGTACCGCTGCTCTGGGCGTAGCCCCCGTCTGTCCTTCTGTCTGTGTCCCTATCCACTATGTGCTGTCCATGTGTCCACTGCATCCCTACAGAGATACCAGAGAGACCCAAATCAATTTACTATCATTATAAAGTGAGTCAAATGATACTTAAATGTTCCAGTGCTTTGAAAATGCCAGTTAGAGCAGGTGCCAGGATTTCAGCGCTTGATTTTGTTTTGCGTTATTATTATACAGAAGTGATAATACACTCAACAATAAATATTGTCATCATTTACTCACCCTCATGTCACATCAAAATGCATATGATTTTGCTCTCTTCAGTGAAACACAAAAGGAGTTGTTTTGCAGAAGGCACACGTCTACGTACAATGAAACTGGATGGGGACTTCGACAGTCAGGCTGCAAATGGGACAAAAAAGAAGTCCGTATTACTTATGTGCTATATTTCATGTATTCTGAAACCATACAATTGCTTTTGAATGAGGTGCAGTACTGATGACAAATTTTTTATTTTTGGGTGCACTGTCCCTTTAATTCCGGGATTCCGCCGAAAAATGTATTTCTCTGGAGGAAAAACAGTACAACACTTTGCTCTCGAGTTGAAGAAATAAAGAGGTTTCTGTTGCAGCAATATTTTACCACAAAGACACACATCTAAGGACAAACTTTTATCTTATCGGAGGTACAAAGCAGTAAAAGTTTGAGTTAGCCTATCTTTAAAAGTTCCTTGTTGCGTTTTCAGATGTGACGCTGTCAAAATACGTTATATCAGATTTGCTTCAGAAGAAAAAAAAAAGCACAACTAAGAGAGTCCGTGTCACTGTGTGTGAAAACTGAACTTAGGACTATATAAAAAAAATCTGAAAACTTTATCAAAGACGACTGCTGCTGGAACACAGAGGCATCACATCAGACGGGTACAAAAAACACTCTTCTGGCTCCGAGCTAGAGGAAGATGGAGAAAGAAAAAACCTGGATCCGACCACGAGCATATGCTTGCAGGTAAGACGAAACAAACCTGAGGGATGCCTCTTATTGGCTATATAACGCCTCTGGTCTGTATTATAGTTAAGATAAATCCAAATGTATAATAGTAACAGAAAAAGACCTTGAAGGATATGTAACTATTATGTGCTTTTCCGTGTATTGTGTTCGTTTACATATATTGACACTATTATTGGTCAAACCACTGCCATGGTGAAAAACACTCAATATAACAATATATAAATGGCAGAAATGACTTATAATCACTTTGTGAATAGGTTATGCAAAGCAGTGAGGGGGAAAGGAAAGCATTTAAGGGAAAAGTCTACCAAATAAATCGATGAACCAAAACATTGACGAGGTGACGAAGTGAATATTTTTGAAAGCAACACAAGGGGTGAACAAAAGACTACCATAATCTATACGCAACTATTTAAATATCATTTTAAGATAAAAAAAAATAAAAATAAAAAAATCTTTCTGAGCGTGTACTAAGTTTATATAAATACAAATACATTCTAACACACGGTTTTTGTTGGCCTCTAGTGGTCACCTTCAGCAACTGCATTAACACAAGGACAGATCACATGAGTATTCCCACGTAATCTGTTATTAAATATAGAAACACTCATAGTGTCTCATTTGTATTTTAGATTGACTGAAGGATTTTTTTTGTGTAAACATATCTATAAAAAACACCGACACAAGTTCGATATTACAACGTGCCGCTGTCTGTTTACTGAGGCATATATCAATATAGTAATCATTCACTACCATAGTACATAGCAAAGTATTATGGCAGGCATTATCTTCTTTACGTCAATGAATTACAGTACTTATACTGTGCTTTAGGAAGTGATGTCAAACTTAAAATAACTGCTTTATATAATACATGAACAAAGGCAAGCAATGAAAAGTCAATACACTGGACAAACAAGAAGACATACGAAGACAAAAGCCTTTTCATGGCTGAACTACAGTAAGTGCAAACTACACAAATGGTCCGAGAAATTCTCATTAAATTATTATTTTTTGATTGTGTGTCACTTATATTATATGCTGATATAATAGTAAATGATTTCATAAACACACGTTGTGGGTAACACTGTTTTTGGTGAAAAGATACTATAGTAATTTATAGTAAAAACTATAGTGTTTTTGACCAATACTATAGTAAATTGTAGTATACTGCATATATTATAGTGTTTACAACACTTTGTTAATGAATGCTACAGCATAACTATGTGAACTGATAAACTGTAATAAATACTTTAGTTTTTACTACAGTAAACTGTAGTGTATTGTAGTATAATATATAGATGTAGAAAACTTAGTACAGTATTGGGTAAAGTAATTTGTTTATATTACTATAGTTGTTATATTACCACAGCAACTATAAAATTACCACAACAAATTAATTCAAGTACTTTACTAAAGTATGGTTCAAAAACACTATAGTATTTACTTTTGTCACCTGGGTTGTTACGCGCCACATGTTCTTACTCTAGTAATAACAGAACATTATTATGTATAATTACGAGCAAATAACCCTATAAGCACATGTTGTTAATTAATATTACTCAGTGCTTCTTGGTGTAATTAAACAGTAACAATGTACACTAAAGTGTTTAAAAAGCGTTCAAACAGTTGAAATAAGCGTTGCAGTTACATATAATGGCCACCAGATGGACTCATTACTTTTTAAATTGTTCTAAGCAATAAGCTCATCGTGACACTTATAAACTAACACACCAAGAAATAGCAGCATTCAGGGTTTTTTTTTTTTTTTTAAGAATAAATCAAAATCACAAAACACATTTTATTAAAAAACAAACAAACAATACATTTCAGAAACATCCCTTCCTAACAAACAATATTGTATATACTGTCACATAAGTAGTATGCCCTTAAAACAAAACCACTTATCACTAATACACTATCATACTGGCTTTAAAATAATTAATAATATTAATAATCGTGTGACATTATAAGTAATGCATGTTGAACTTTGCTTAAATACATTATAGTAAATTAATTTATATGCACAGAAGCGCTCAAAACGACAGTCATCACACACACTCCAGACTCAGGTATGTTACTGTATGATTGTTGCATTGTGATGATGTGGGCAGTGTTTGTCGGGTGGCGCGCGAGCACCTGAGCTGCTGCTGCAGGGGTTTCCATAGCGAGCGCATTCACTCACTTCAGCGGGAACACCGCGGACTTCCTGATGCCGGACAATGCGTGTATTTCGCTCGCATTTACACCGCAGGACTGGGTAAAGGGATGTAAGCGGAGCGCGGACGCGAGCTACAAAGGTAAACGCGTATTATTGATCAATTGTGATCGGGAGATATTGATCAGTGTGAAGTTATGTGTGTTTGCTGTGCTAAAGTAGCGCTAGCGGGGCAGTTTGAGCATCTCAGAGTCAGAATGGCTGCGAGAGGGAGTTTAAACACTGGAGATAGGGCGATATGCTTGATTGTACGTGTTTATTAACTCTAACAGAGAGAAATACTGCTTTATTTACTCTAAAGTTGTTTATAATTGTATTCAATGAGGCCTAGCGAGCCAAACGCTCGGACGGCCTCCCAGCAGCAGGATTGATGCTGATGGGCTGTTCATAAACACAAATGACGCGCGCTGATTGGTTGAGAAAGCAGATGCCGAGCGTTGATTGGCTGAGCTTGCTGTCGTTCACGAGGTGTCCCGAACGCCTTGATACATAAATTATTTTGTGGAGATTTTCATGACTTTATTGTTGTTTTATAAAATTTTGAAATCCACAAAACAAATATATTCCGATTTAAAATCACATTTTATGCGGAATGCTGTATTGTAGGAAACTACTGAAAGAGGTTAGTCAGTTTCCTGAAAATTCCACATATCATAAGTACCTTTTTTTAATTTTATTTTTGTATTATTATTTACCAAAGTAATAACACAGTACTCTTTGAAATACGTTGAAGTACAATGTAAATATTCAGTATATGCTTAGGCATATTTAGTACCAGTCACAGCTCACCTCATGAATCACTGCCTCATTAAGTATATTACATTACTAACTGATCATAAATGATGCATTTTGTCAGTGTAGTTTATATAAATCAGTGCAGATCCTATTTAAAGCGTTTAGGTGAGTGTGTTTTCATGCTCTCGCGTCTCTCACATTCTGCTGAGCTGTGTGTTTCACATGTGCATGTGCTGACCCCACACATCACTGTCCAGTTATATAGAGCAGAGCCCTCCTAAACATCATTTAAACAGACTTTCACAGCTGTAAGTGAACGTGTGTGATCCAGAGCAAAGAACGACCAGTACATGTGGACAAGATTCTCCCATTAAAAAAGAGGCTGGAAAAAATGTCAGTTAAATTGAGATAAACAAAACTATACATTCATGTTTAAGCTTAAAACAATTTGATATTGTACATAAATGTACTTCCAATTGATTACGTAGAATTTATTAGATAATGTACTTTATTGATCTCATGAGGGAAATTGTGGTGCATTAGCAGGCAGACACAGTCAACACTGTAGCTTACATCACAGCATGCATCTTCACAGATATTGATAATGTGATAAATAGTTTATGTATAGCCAATGTAATAGTCTATTGTTTTTGTCCATATGTTTAGTGAAGTCAGATAATTAACTGTGTAAATGTTAAATACTTTTGTAACCTGGTTTAGAAAAAAAATGTATGAAATAAGTCCCATATATGGATGTTAAACTGCTAATATTGACCTAATATGGTAATTTCTTATTGATATGTTTTGAATTTAGTGGGTATTAATTTGAACAATAGCTAATCTCTCATCTAAAAACTACACTTTAGAAAATGCTGGGTTAAAAACAATCCAAATTGGGTTGAAAATGGACAAACCCAGCAATTGGGTTGTTTTAACTTAGCGGTTGGGTTGAATGTTTGACCCAACCTGCTGTGTAGTTTTATTTAACTCATCTATTGTTTAAAAATTACTGTATTGCTTGCTTAAAATGAACCCAAAGTATGTTGGAAATTAGCATTTATTAATATGTTTAATAAATGAACATTTCTTAATAAGTTTAACAAATAATAATTAAACAATATACATTTATTCAATTGCTTATTAATAAATGTTCACCTTTTGATTATTATTGTTGCCTCTAGTAATTATGTGTCTTGATATTTAATTTCCAAACTGTTTTTGGTTCATTTTCAGCCAGCCAGATAGTAATTTTTAAACAATAGTTGGGTTAAATAAAACTACCTAGCAGGTTGGGGAAACATTTAACCCAACCGCTGGGTTAAAACAACCCAATTACTGTGTTTGTCCATTTTCAACCCAATTTGGGTTGATTTAACCCAGCATTTTTTAGTGTGTAATAATATGTTTTGTCATAAACTGATAAAATCAATTTACGCAAACTTGAAAACTCTGGAGTGGACTTGTAAGGTACAAGTGTACATTTTAAGCCCACCTTTGTTTCAAATTATTTTGAAGAATGTCAGTAACCAAACAGTTGATGGGCCCCATTGACTACTATGAGAGTCACTTGCTACCATCAACTATTTGGTTACTGACATTCTTTAAAATATCTTCTTTTGCGTTCAGTAGAAGAAAGAAATTCATACAGGTTTGGAACAACTTGAGAGTGAGTACATGATGACAGAATTACTATCCTTTAAATCATTGTCCCAGTAAAAATTAATGATTGGGGTGGTTTGTAATAAGACTAAAAGATAATGGCTAATAAAAAAGAAAACAGATCAAAACAGCCTGAAACCCCCAGACAGTCACAGCAGCATCCCTGAAGCCTTTATCGTGCTTCTAACTGCTGTAAATTAAAGAAGAGGAAATCTAATAGCTTAAACACACACAGATGTTTGATGGATGACTTCAGCTGGAGAGGAAGAGGGGAGATGATGGGGAACTCAACTGGTTTAACCCACAGATAAGGATAGATCACTTCCTGTGTGTGTGGGGGAGGATGTACCATGGCAACAAAATGGAGCAAAGCTTTCATAGCTGGTACATTAGATAGTTCTCTGGTGGGCACTGGTGTAGGAAGCAATTATTACTTTTCGTGAAACACTTCCCCTAACCCAGAAACACAGACACACATTGCCATTGTCATGTTATTGCTTGCCATTTGGGCTAAGCGTGTGTGTATGTGTGTATACACACACATATATATATATATATATATTATAAAAACCTGTAACTTTGAAAACAATTGACTGATGATTAAAATGGATGGTTTGAAAGAACTGATTTGTGAATTGTTCGCAACTTACAATTTATGCAGTTTAAAGTAGGGATGCACCGATGTGAAAATTTTGGCTGATACCGATAACGATAATTCTTTATATTAGAAAGCCGATAACCGATATATTGGCCGATAAATATAAATCCAAATTTTAATATGATTTTTGAGCGCCTGATTACAGTCTCACCATTTAAAAACCAAGCACTTCAACATAAATCAAACATATACAGTACAGTAGCCTACTTTGAACCAAAGTTTTAAAATAAATTTTACACTAGTATGGCCATCTTTCTTTGTTAAAAAAAATCTATTGCCTTACAAATAAATAAAATAATGCCATAAATACATGCAAACAAGTCACTGGCCAACATAACTTACCTATAAAGAATCAAAATCCTTGTGCCGTGGATTAATAAAATTAAATAGCCCCTGCACGGGCAATAATGAAATGATTTTGATCAAACCATATTGTTGATGAAAATGATATGAGAAAAATAAAAGTGCTAGTTATTATTAATAATGCATCAATGTTTTTGAAAAAGAAACTTCTAGGGCTGTGCTCAGAATATCGATACAACGATACATCGTCATGAACTCCTGACGATGCGCGTATCGATACAGCAGCTGCCGTATCGAGTCTGTCTTGCTTTTAAATCTAGCCAATCACGTGACGTCAATTGGCGCTAGCAACGCAAGCAGCAGAGCGAGACATTCACGTTTCTGTGAGCTTTCATTCGTAAATAATCAACTGTTTGGTCGCGGATGTGAACAGGAAATGCGCTCTCGAACGGAGGAACACGCGATCTCCAAACCATCGATCAAAGCGTGCTAAAGTTTTAGGACAGGTCGATGGTATATAAATCATGCCCGAATGTTAGGGTTTGTCAAACCGTCCATTTAGAAACCGAGAAATTTGGAGGCTGAACTCTCAGGTTGACGCGCGAGCTGGCTTGACTGAAGTTTTCGTGAGGATATAGTTTATGGACTGTTTGATTTCGGTAATTACATCTAGAAAGGTAAAAGCAGTGATGGCATATATTATAATAGAGATATCTGAAAGCGAAACGAAAGTGATATTGGCCTCGTCCAGTGGGGAGGACGCACGAGAGGAGACCTGCGCGTTTAATTGGTATGTCTATACTGTAATACTGCGTTTACAATGCTTATCAGTGGCATGCACTTTGATCGTGAAAGTGAAAGTGCCCTTTGCGGTCGCATCGCATCATTTAAATCTTGTTAACATTAGTTCATGCAATGTAAACTAACATAAACAAACAATGAACAACTGTATTTTTTATTAACTAACATTAACAAAGATATAATACAGTAACAAATGTATTGCTCATGGTTAGTTCATGTTAATACATTATCTGATGTTTAATAAATGAACCTTATTGTTAAGTGTGTATTGTAAACTCACGTAGCCCATATTTTTTAGACCACGTTAATAAAAACGTATGTTGTTCTAGAACATATTTTGAGTTGATATCCAAAAAAATCATTTTTACAGATGGAAAAAAACAGAGGCAGTAGCCTATAGACATTATTATAATATAATAGCTGATATAATTAATGTAGTTCTTACAGTCAACTTACCTTTGCAAGTGAAATTATTCATTGAGCTTTGTTGATATGCTTCAGTGTCACTATAATTGTCAATTCAGTTACTGAGGCAGTGACTTTAAAAGCAAAAGGAAGAGCCATTCTAAGCTTTTTTTGTGACAATTTTTTATATTTAATTTAAATCATTGTTTTTTAATGACAAAAACAATAGTTTTTTCAGTTATCACGACTGTTATAACACTGGTTATTCAATAAACGCATATTACTGTACGCAGTTACGCATATAACTCTGCTCAAAAGAAATTTAAATTCTAAATTGAGCCATATCGTGATACGTATCGTATCGTGGCTTTAGTATCGTGATGCGTATCGTATCGTGACATTGTTGGTGATACACAGCCTATGTTGTTTGAGCTGCATGTGCTGAAGCTGAAGAGCTTAATGAACACCTGGAAAATGAAGCACTTTGTTAGCAAATTAATAAACGCAACAAAATGCATTCTATATGAGATGTGTGTGTGTGTGTGTGTATATATATATACACACACAGAAAATATAATATTACAACTTAATATGGCACAAAACAAAAGGCTTCAATTGCACAAGTGAACTTATAGTCATGAAGGTGTAACTTCATTGTGGATGTGCTCTTCCCGTAACAATGCGCTAAAACACGGGCGTACAAAGAATTCACAACATTCTTTTACAGTAGTGTTTTGATTATAATTTTATGTAGCCTATATGACAGTCTTATGCTGCACATGTTGCACTTAACTGTATTTTCCCATGATTCCAGTGATTCCAATCATATTTCAAGCAATTCAAAACCATCATGGCGAACAGTGTGTATCTGAAGTGTCTCAGCTAAAGGAAATAATCCATTATTTATCAGCTTTAATATATCAACCCAATTTTCTTATTGAGATGATATCATTAAAATATGGATTATACATTGTTATATACATGGACTATGGATACAGATATGGTGGATATATTGTGCATCCCTAGTTTAAAGTCAGCATGAAACGGAAGTTGTAATAGTCAACTACCCCCCCCCGCATTATAAGGGATAACAGTATTATAAATGATTTGTTCCTGCACATCATAATTATTTTAATGAAAGGATTAATCCACTTTCAAATAAAATTTTCCTGATAATTTACTCACCCCCATTTCATCCAAGATGTTCATGTCTTTCTTTCTTCAGTCGAAAAGAAATTAAGGTTTTTGATGAAAACATTCCAGGATTATTCTCCTTATAATGGACTTCAATGGACTCCAAACGGTTGAAGGTCAAAATTACAGTTTCAGTGCAGCTTCAAAGGGCTTTAAACGATACCAGACGAGGAATAAGGGTCTTATCAAGCAAAACGATCGGTCATTTTCGGAAAAAATACAACTGTATATGCTTTATAAACACAAATTATCGCCTTGCACGTGCTTCCGCTTTCAGTATTCTTCAAAATGCTTACGCTGTATATCCTATGCCTTTCCTATTCTACTTACGGAACGAACGCAGCGCCAGTTTCATTTTTTTCCTTAGTAGAATAGGGAAGGCGTAGGATATACAGCGTAAGCATTTTGAAGAATGCCTTGAACGTACTTCCGGTTTCCGCAATATTTTGTGTTTATAAAGCATATACAGTTGTATTTTTTTTTTTAAATGACCGATCGTTTCGCTAGATAAGACCCTTATTCCTCGTCTGGTATCGTTTAAAGCCCTTTGAAGCTGCACTGAAACTGCAATTTTGACCTTCAACCATTTGGAGGCCATTGAAGTCCACTATAAGGAGAATAATCCTGGAATGTTTTCATCAAAAACCTTAATTTCTTTTCGACTGAAGAAAGAAATACATGAACATCTTGGATGAAATGGGGGTGAGTAAATTATCAGGAAAAGTTTATTTAAAAGTGGACTAATCCTTTAAGCAATGTAATTAGTTACTTTTTTTTTTAGGGAGTAACATTTAAGGCATTACTTTTAAAAGTAACGTTCCCCAACACTGCTCACATAAAATCACAGCAATAGAAAACCATGATCTTTAGGAAATGAATAAGTAAAACAGACTTTATTATAAAAATATTCAATGTATAGCTCAAAGCTACTGACTAACTCCAAAAAATGAGATCCACATGAATGTAAACACACAGTGCTAAAGGTCTCTACATTCCTGAGCTCCTTCCCTGGCACTGAGGGGCGGCCGGTGCTAGTACTGATGCCCACTGGCAGAGAGAACGTGTCTGGCTCAAAACGAGGCGGTCAGCCCACACACACAAACACGCACACATATTCAAATGTTAAACCGAGTATAATGTGCCTGGGTGGTGTGGTTGTGTTGAATGTACTAGTTTAAGTTCACTCTCATATGGTTGTTCCTCTTTGTGTCATGCTATTGACAGCCCAGATCATGTGAACATATGGCCGCAGTAATCCCAGCATTAAGACCAGCTTTTCCAGCGTTCCCCTCTATCTCACACTTGCTCACCTGGCTGGTGTTCTCTTGCTGTCTTCCATCTGATCTAAAATGGATAGTTAACCCAAAAATGAACGCTCTGTCATCATTTACTCACCCTAATATTGTTCCAAACCCATGTGACTTTTATTTTTCCATGAAATGCAAAAGGAGATGTTTTGAATATTGGTTAAGCTTTTACATACAATGAAAACAGATCAAGCTAAAACAGGATGGACAAAAAGGAAGACAAAAAGAACTATAAAAGTTTGTATGACTTGAATGCAGTATTATAAATCTTCCAACAATAGCTTTATGTGAGGAAATTTAGCCACTGTTCATTGAAACGTTTTTTTTTTTTCTTTTCTCTGTTGTAGTAGGATAAGAATTATAAATCTTATAAAAATCTAGTATAAAACATGAAAAGTTCTTAGAAATTGTAATATTGTTGGTTCCATATGTTTTTGAAAACATTTTCATTACCTGAAATAAAACTTAAATTGAAATTAAAACAATAAAAATTAAATATTAAAGAACTTTCACATTTTTATTCCAGCTAGTTTCCAAAATTTCTAAATTTAATTTAGTTTAATTTGATGTACTGTGACTAAATTTGCTATAGGGCCTTGCTCTTGCCTTGCTCAAGGGTCTCACCTCAGTCGTGGTATTGAGAGTGGGGAGAGCGCTGGACATTCACTCCCCTCAGCAACAATCCCTGCCGGACCTGAGACTCGAACCCATGACCTTTGGGTTACAAGTCCGACTCTCTAAATCTGATGTACACGACTGGGCAGTCGTGGCCTAACGGATAGAGAGTCGGATTTGTAACCCAAAGGCCCTTGAGCAAGGCACCGTACCCCCAACTGCTCCCCGGGCGCCGCAGCAATGGCTGCCCACTGCTCCGGGTGTGTGTTCACGGTGTGTGTGTTCACTGCTGTGTGTGTGCACTTGGATGGGTTAAATGCAGAGCACAAATTCCGAGTATGGGTCACCATACTTGGCCACATGTCACTTCACTTTCACTTTCACTTAAAACGGAAATTAAATTTATTCAACTTTGTAGACCTACAAAAAAAAAAACTTGACAGAAACAAACAAACCATGAAATTACTAAAACATTCAAATGAAAATGGAAGATATAAAAATAACTAATTCAATATTGATAAAATCTATAGCAGTATCTCATTTATACTAAATCAACAGTTATGGACTACTTGTATGACACATACACCTAAAGACCGAGGTTTGGAGCAATGTACGGCTAAGTAAATAATCACCGAGTTTTCATATTTTGGTGAACTATTCCTTCAACTGAAAGTTTGCTCATCACACAAGCATGTGAAGGGAGAGATCTTCTTCCCATCATGGGTCGACCCTTATCATTTCCTGTCACCTCCACCCGGTCTGCATCATCTTATTACAGTGATTACCTCCTCTCGCTGCCGTCCCATTACTATCATCCACATACACACACAATGAAAGTGATCATTACTCTACTATGGTGAATGGTGACTGCAGGAGGCAGGGGTGGTGTGTAAGTGAGAGGGGTTATTAGTCGTCCTAAATGAAGGAGTGAGATGGGTAAAATAAGAAAAGGCAGGAAGGGTGGGAGTAGCGGTTAGCTCTCTCACACTGGGTCACGAAAGCGAGCCTGATGCTACAGTCCTGATACCATCGCTGTGTACGAATGTTTGTGTTTGGCGCAGGGCGAGGAGATAAGCTATCATGGGGTCTTATGTAATAGACCACTTTTTAAAAGCTTTTAAGCTTTTTAAGTTTCTTTCTTTCTTTCTTTCTTTTAAAATTAAAATGAACCCAAAATAGGTTGGAAATTAAAAATCAGACACATAATTACTAGAGGCAACAATAATAATCAAAAGGTAAACATTATTGATAAGCAATTTAATAAATGTTTATTGTTTAATGTTCATTTATTAAACAGCGACCAATACAATAATTTTTAAACAATAGTTGAGTTAAATAAAACTACACAGCAGGTTGGACAAACATTTAACCCAACCACTGGGTTTGTCCATTTTCAACCCAACTTGGGTTGTTTTTAACCAAGCATTTTTTAGAGTGTACAATGGGTGAAAAGTCCCATAGAGTTATAGCCGTATCTACAGTCCAGAATATCATGGAGACTTAAGGTGGACGTTTAACAGAAAGTGAAACTGGAAATTTAGAAAATAAATTTACACTGTTTTGTTAATGGCCTCCACCCAAAAAACTAAATAAATAAAATAATAATCACACAAAACATCATATATATTCATTTGAACATAAAAATGTCCGTCTTAATAGTGTCAAAAATGAATATAATATATAATACGTTTAAAATACATATTAAATTTACTTTCACAATACACATTCAAAATGATTATAATATCTTATTGCATAATTGTCCACATTTATCAGTTTAGAACTGGGCAATGAACTACTTCTGCGTCCACAGTTCAGGCATTTTCGGTAACAGTGTTCAGTGCACTTATACGTTTAAACGGATATACGTTTTTGGGCTGTGAGTTTATTAAAACAACTAATTATGTTCTCTGCGTTAACATGAATTATATTGATCCTGCTGAAATGTTCCTATAAATATATTTTCTATTCCAAATGTGCATTCTGAATAATTTCCCTACTAACCTGCAGCAGTGTTCTGCTCATCTTCTTATTTTTGTATTCCCATTTGCTCCAACAGCAAAAGAAAAAATCCATGATAGCATTGCCACGACTTTCCAAATAAATATAGAGAGATTGATTACAGTTGTCAAAAGAGAGAATGATGTCAAATTTGCCGTCACTCTCTCAGCCGTTGCATTAGAAACACTCACGCAGTTAAATGTTTGTTTGTTTGTGTAATATAAAACACAGTATAGTGTTGTAAATATAGGCAAATGTTTTTTTTTTTTGATGAAAATATGAAAAAACTTTACTAGATTTTGTGATGTTGATAACTGTCATCGCAGTCTGTGAAAAGGGTCCATTCCAGTCTTTTAAAATAGTTTGAATGAATGTGGCTGTAATGAAGCACATAGCGAATCCAACTAGAACAATCTTTAATTGCAAATACTCAGGAATACACAGGAAATGCAACCACAAACATAAACGAGACCAGACAAAGAACTGAATGAACTGAAGGCTTATATACAAAGGAGGATAATCAACAGAATAGTGTACAGGTGTTTAACTAATTAACAGCTGGAACCAACAATGCCAGGGAACTCAGGCAAAATGGGAATAGATCAAAACCAAACTAAGGGGCCACTTACATAACACCATTTTCAACTAAAAACTGATTTTTTTTCATGCGTCTTGGCCGTTCATTCACATTTTGGGGGCCTGGAAACGCAAACATTTAAAAAGGATGTCAACGTGCAAGTTTGTGGAAACAATATGTTATCACCACATTAAATTTGTGAAAACCGTGACGTCATACACATTACATGTTCAGTCTGTAGGCATGTAATGTTTCTTTACAAAGTGACATCGCCAACTATTGGCCTGGCATGAATAATACAGCAATTTTAGCCGTTTTCGCGGATCCATGTGAACAGGGATCGTTGTGACAGTTTGTTGTCTGTACGCGAAAAATGCAAAGAAAAATTTTTATCGTGTAAACAACCCTAAAGCACAAATTAAACAAATAACTAAACATAACTCTGACATTGGTACCTGATTGTTAACAATGTTAAACATATTTTATTAGTCTTTAAAACAATAACGCATTGACAGTGCTATTATTAAATATGATTTATAAAGTGATTAAAACATTTATTACAAATAAATAAGGTTTGTTCTGATATAATTCATCAGAATATCATTTTTCCTGTCCCTGAAAATATTTAAAAATCTTCTTGGAGACACTCATTTTTAGTGGCTTTTTGTCAGCTTGGTGGCTACAGCACATTGAAAATATGCATAACTGGAAACTAGTGAGCTGTACTGTTTGTTTACATATAAACTGATAATATCAGTTGAGATTTGGTGATGGGTATCACTGTCACGGTTAAATAATGCATATTGGGGTTTAAAGGGGGGAAAAAGAAGCACTTGTCTTACAGTTTTAGCTAGTTATTAAAAAAAAAAAAGTTATTTTGTTTGCACATTATAGCAACATTATTCATTTGTAACTATGACTTAAGTGCAAATATTTATTGCTTCCAGAAATAATTTTAGGTGTGGTTGACATCTGCATACTTGAAATAGACATAATGTTTGACGTAAATACTTGTAACCATATTTGGCTTTTATGGATTCATGACATGACGTTTTTTTATGGATTATCTGCTTCACCATTCTCCCTTCAATTCCTGGATCACGTCTGATTTGGATGGTGGAATGTTATCTTTGCTCTCTTTGGGAGATAACACTGGTTCAGCACATTTGGCTGGCTGACTGGAATGCTGTGGTTTCTGTTGGATTGTCTGTTGCATTTCTTAGTAATGATTTAAAAGGTTTTAGTATCCGTTTGTACACCAATTGCTTGACATTTACAATGGCTTCTCTTTTATGTTAAGGATATATTTGTTGGATGTGTACAGGTCATGAGTGCCTTGAGGAGAACAGCTGTTGAGAAGAACCTCACCTGGACCACACATCCCTACCAACCCTCAGCATCACAGTATGAGTGAGTACATGCATGCGGAAATTCACCTTGTGGTAAATACTCAGTATGTGTAGTAAATTAAGAAATAATTAGCATTTATCAATTTACTTGAAACCTGACAAAAGCAGCCATTNGTTTGGATTGCCATTATTACTATTACCTCATCTAAACATCTAAAGTTAGCTTAATCTTTCAGTAACAGTAATAATTTAATAACATGTTAAATGTAATTTTTAGGAAATATCAAAATGATGATTTTTCATTTATGATGTTGTAATGCCTAAATTCAATTTTAACATTTAAAATGATTTATTTTCACTGTTATTTAATTTGGACTAAACGGTATAGAATTATGATATTGGCAATTTTTTATTGGCCATAACACAAAAATAATTATCAGCTTATCGGTGCATTCCTATCAACCTTTACTTTTGATAGTCCACTAAAACAAAGAGTATATGGTATCCACATTATTTTTCAACAAAGTGCAGTAAATGGTAAAACTATTTGTTCTACAAACTAATTTGTTTATGAATATGATAATAAATTAAAATAATATGAAAAGAAATACCAGTTTGCAATACCAAGCTGCATAACGTGTTGTTTTTGTATGGCTAAAATAACTCGAAACGAATGACACTGGAAGCCAGGCACATTCAAGGTACAAATGGCTGTGCCTGCTTTTACATTAAAAATAAGGTGGATATAGGATTATATTATTGGCCATTTATTGGTTATTGGTTATAACACAAATATAATTATCAGCTTGTCGGAAAATTGGTCAATCTCTATTAAACTATCTCAACTGTTAAAATGTCTTAAATTTTGATAGCCTGTTCACCCCAAGGACAATAACTGGAACAATAAATATAAAGTTTAAAAAAAACATTCTAAATGTAAAATAATAGTTCACACCACAACTATGATAATGGTGTAGAGAAACAATATAATTGGAATCACTTTCACAACAAGTTTTTGCAGCTAATGAACAATAAAAACATCAGATCAAACAGCCAATCAGAATTCATCCGACTTTATAAAGCTCGAGCATTTAAAGTGCCAAACGACATAAACTGTAATGCCTGCATAATAAACAGAACAATATTGTGCATTGGTATGGATGTTAATATAGTTGTCGTTATTTTATAGTTATTGTTCTTGGGGTGAACAGGCCTTAAAACAGTGAGACAAGAAAGCCTAGTAGTTAATTTTACTCGCATTCTTGACTCGTTTTAGTTGTCTAGCAAAAGTTAAGATATTTTAATGCTGAATTGGAATATAAATGCAAAAAGTCTGTTTATATTTTGAAGATGAAAACTGGACAACACTTGGTGAATAAAACTTGTCATTGTGAGCCTGTTACAATAATGTAGCATGTTGCAGGTTAATACATTTATTTTAGCATTTTGCACATTTTTGTATACTTATTTTTTTTTTTAATAGCCAATATACAGTGTATACTATATTGTAAGCAATAAGCATGTGCTTGTGTGTCATTCCGTACACAGGCAGAGATCAGAGATAACAGCAGAGGTGTGTCACTGTGTGAGTAAATGTGATGAGACTTTGTAACATCACCACTTTATTTGTAGATGCATTGCTCTACAAATCTGATTTAAAATCAGCTTGAGCTTCATAAAATCTAGTTAAAGAACGTCCCTGATTCACATCTGATCAACTCAGATCCTTTAGTAAGTTTCTGTAAGAACAGGGTTTAATGGGAGTTTGACGTGTAATCTCACAGATGGTGTGTTTTAGGACTGGAGTGTATTTAAGTGTGTGCAGTTGCTGTGGTGACTATGGGCCGATTGGATTGGTCAGCTGCCATGTCGGGGGATGGCTGAGTTGAGACATTTAACTGGATTACACAGTGTGACCCCTGTGGAGTCCACACCAATCTAGTAAACAACAGTAAGAGTGCTACATACTCTCTAGCCAACTGGACTTTTTTTTTTTGCCCAGTACAGTGAATGATAGTGATCTGATGTGTCATTGACCCTTACTTCATTGTACTTTGACAGCCTGTTACTATAGGGTTATACTTGGGGCCCATTCACACCAAGAACGAAAACTATAAAGATAACTATAATAGAGTCCATACCAACACACAATGTTGTTCAGTTTTATTATGCATACAGTATCTCACAGAAGTGAGTACGCCCCTTACATTTTTGTAAATACTTTATTATATCTTTTCATGTGACAACACTGAAGAAATGACACTTTGCTACAATGTAAAGTAGTGAATGTACAGCTTGCATAACAGTGTAAATTTGCTTTCCCCTTAAAATAACTCAACACACCTTTGTTAATCTTCAGAAAACAAATTAAGATATTTTTGTTGAAATCTGATTGCTCAGTGAGGCCTCCATAGCCAGCAATGACATTTCCTCTCTCAAGATCCATTAATGTACTAAAAACATATTTAAATCAGTTCATGTGAGTACAGTGGTTCAATATTAATATTATAAAGCGACGATAATATTTTTGTGTGCGCCGAAATAACAAAATAACGACTTATTTAGTGATGGCCGATTTCAAAACACTGCTTCAGGAAGCTTCGGAGTATATTGATTATTCTGTGTCGAATGATGATTCGGATCGTGTGTCAAACCGCCAAACTGCTGAAATCACATGACTTTGGCGCTCCGAACCGATTCGACACGCTGATTCATAATGCTCCGAAGCTGTCCTTAGTCTGCTTGTTTTCAGCAAACTGTTTGCGGGTTTTCTTGTGCATCATCTTTAGAAGAGGCTTCCTTCTGGGACGACAGCCATGCAGACCAATTGTGACCAGACGAGTGTGCGGCGTATGGTCTGAGCACTGAGAGGGCTGACCCCCCCCATCCCTTCAACCTCTGCAGCAATGCTGGCAGCACTCATAAGTACATTTCCCAAACACAAGCTCTGGATATGACGCTGAGCACATGCACTCAACTTCTTTGGTCGACCATGGCGAGGCCTGTTCTGAGTGGAACCTGTCCTGTTAAACTGCTGTATGGTCTTGGCCACCGTGCTGCAGCTCAGTTTCAGGGTCTTGGCAATCTTCTTATAGCCTATGCCATCTTTATGTAGAGCAACAATTCTTTTTTTCAGATCCTCAGAGAGTTCTTTGCCATGAGGTGCCATGTTGAACTTCCAGTGACCAGTATGAGAGAGTGAGAGTGATAACACCAAATTTAACACACCTGCTCCCCATTCACACCTGAGACCTTGTAACACTAACAAGTCACATGACACTGGGGAGAGAAAATGGATAATTGGGCCCAATTTGGACATTTTCACTTAGGGGTCTACTCACTTTTGTGGCCAGCAGTTTAGACATTAATGGCTGTGTGTTGAGTTATTTTGAGAGGACAGCAAATTTACACTGTTATACAAGCTGTACACTCAATACTTTACATTGTAGCAAAGTGTAATTTCTTCAGTGTTGTCACTTAAAAAGATATAATAAAATATTTACAAAAATGTGAGGGGTGTACTCACTTCTGTGAGATACTGTACACACTGCAGATTTGTCATCTGCCACGTTAAATGCTCGAAATCTTTAAAAGGGACCTATAATGCCCCCTTTACAAGATGTAATATAAGTCTATGGTGTCCTCAGAATGTGTCTGTGAAGTTTCAGCTTAAATACCCCACAGATCATTTATTATAGCTTGACAAATTTGCCCCTATTTTGGGTGTGAGCAAAAACACGCCGTTTTTGTGTGTGTCCCTTTAAATGCAAATGCTGCTCCTGGCTTCTTTCCAAAAAAGGGCGGCGCTTTAACAGCTCATGCTTCGGTTGCTGAACAACAACAAAAGGGAGAATCTCACACAGCCAAAATGATGATTGTCAGTATCGGTGTTCAGTCTTACATTGTTCAAACTGGAGTCGGACACTGATGGAGAGACTCAGGAAGAAGTTACGACTTTTTGTTTTTGGATTAACTGTTCTTTAAAAGTGATTCTCTACATACATCTGGGAATGGAGCCATTAAGGTTTATTTGTGTTTTCTTTAAAATCTGAAGCTAGTTACACACCCCATCCTTCCATACCTATCCACATTATTCTTCTGTTGTTATCTTGCAAATTGTTCTTCACCTCACAGTCTTGATTCTTTCATCTTCAACATCAATCAGGACAGAAATAGAGAAATTGCACAAAGACCAAAATCGGTGACAGTAAAAGGCACCTGAAATAGCCAGACAAGCACACAGGAGAAATGTGTGCGTGTCTATATCCCCGGCCACTCTTGAGGATGTGGTGTAGACAATATAACCCAGGAAACGCAAACTACAGCCTGTTTATTAGCTTCCCTGTTTCTTCTGATCTAATTTCAGCCGCTGTTTTTGTGTAAAGTATTGGCAGTACAGATATTTTTTGACCTTCCTTGTGAGTTTCGATACTAAGGGAGAGAGTGTGTTTGAGTCTGTTTGTGTGTGTCTGTTGAGTTAATTACCCTCATTACCCCCTGCTCGTACCCCTGTGACTGGCAGCACTAATGAGAGAAATGACTCATCCAGGATGAACTGAAATAAGAACCTGAAATGAGATGAAGGGGGATAAAAAAGAGAAAGATGCTGTTTCATTTTCCCCCCTCAGCATGTCATGTTTCTTAATCTATAAAAGATTTGGTCACAATTTATGATTGATGTGAGTGATAATGTACTGTGACACAGGGCGGCTTTTGCTGCCAGCAGAGGATTGGTTTTATGGATCATATAGACAGAAATGCTTGAGCATTTTATATTATAAATTTGGATTATAAATTCAGAATATTCTTATGATAATTGTGTTACGTGTTTTAAACATCCTTCTAATTAGCCAGTGTTCAGCATCAAACATTTAATTATGAATCATTGACAAGAACATAATGCTGTTTTTCTACTTGTTGACATTTGTAGAAAAGTTACAAAATAAGTTGTTGCTTACTGGTCCACACTGAAAGAGCTCAAAATCTCTAGATATGACTCGGTTCCCTGCTTCAATGTAAGTCTATGAGATTTTCTTTGTATACAGTTTTAATGTATGCCAGGCAAAATTAAGTCAGTTTGCTTAGGAAAAAATAAATAAAAATAAACATGTCTCTTTTAAACAAACAGGCACATTATTGAGGTGTCATTCAGGATTATAGCTCAAAAACTTCAGGATGAGTTACTTACTGAAATTTTATACTTTTATACAATTGGTAACACTTCATTTTAGGGTCTTTTAACTAGTTGCTTTTTAGGATGCATATTACTAGAATATTGGCTGTTTATTAGTAATTATTAAGCGCATATTAATGCCTTGTTCTGCATGACCTTATTCTACATTCTTAATCCTACCCAATACCTAAACTTAACAACTAACTTACTAACTATTAACAAGCAGTAAATTAGGAGTTTATTGAGGGAAAAGTCATAGTTAATAGTGAATACATGTTCCCTATCCTAAAGTGTTACCATACAAGTTTATATTTTATACTAGTTTTGGGGTTCGTTCATATCTGTTAATAATAATATTAATAATATTTCAAATTGTTGGTGTAGTTGTTAAAAATAAATCAAATCATTATTATTATTAATAATAAATAATGAAATACAATGTATTATTATTATTAATATTATTTTTATTATTATTATATTTTAGTTAACGTTTTTGTTGATTATTGTAAATAAATAAATAATATTATACACTTAATAATAATAATAATAATAATACAGTGTATTATTAGTTTCTGATGAATATTGTAAATAAATAGTAGTAGTAGTAGTAGTAGTAGTAGTAGTAGTAGCTACTAGGCATTCTCTAATTGATCTCCTTTTTTTAAAAGTTGACATTACAAAAGATAAATGCCTAAAGAGCTGTCATGTGACTTTTACCCAGATGCCCGTGTTGAGCTTGTGTTTGCACAGCTAACTATGATCATAGGAAGGAAGTCACTCAGGAATGTGATTACATTTCATGGTAAACAGTGGAACATGAGGAAATGGATCCTGTGCCCTTTTGCTGTGTGTACACACACGCACACACACACACACACACACAGAGAGAGACAGACAAAGAGAGACTGCATTTGCGCTCTAACCTTGACAAGTGACAGTAGTCGTTTTTTTACAGGTAGAATGAGACCGTCACACAAGCTCTATTTCAAACCTTAGCTTTTCATGGCTCTCCTAATGCGGAGCATCTTTTGGAGATTTGCTCCTTATGAAGAATGATCCTAATTGACCACTTATGATATTATGATGTCTGTCACTTACTGGAACAGAGCTACAGACTTATTCCTGAAGCAGCTTTTTCTCTGCAAAAAATAGCACTGTCTATGTTTTTAACTGCTGTTTAAAATATTTTTAAGTGCTGTTTAATGATGTTTTATTAACAAAGTTCTGGAGTAACACGTTAAAATTGTCTATCCAATCAGCACGAAGGGAGGCCTATGTACAGTATATACATAGCCGACTAACTTATGTTCCTCAACGGTTTCTGCATCCTTCCACCACCCCGACTCCTCATTATCAGCTGGTTCCTATCCCAGCCAAAGATATGGGGGAGTACTCTGGGTTCGGGCCAAATTCTGAGCTCAGAGCCCTCCCCTCGGACAGAACACCAAAATTTGCATACTCTTTTACTCTCATTGTTTGTAAGTGTGAACTTGTAAATCATGTATTGGAAGTTTTCTTACTTTGCTGCACACGCCTGGTTCAAGGGTGTGTGATTCTGTGATGCATACACACACAAACTCATAGGTGCATGATAGTGACTAAAAAGTCACTTGTAAATTCCGCTTTACATGTAGTCACTTCCCCAGATGCATAAAACTTAGTTTGCTCTTCCCTATAGCAGTACTTCTCAAACCTGTGGGGACCCCCAACACTGCACATTTTTGATGTAATTTGAACATTTTTAATAGAGATTTAAAAAACAAACAAACAAACAAACAAACAAACAAACAAAAAAAACATTCCTGATTTCCATTTTGGCTGATTCATAAAAAAGAGTAGTCTACAAGAAAACAAACTTGTGTTTACAATGTAATGGGTTGATAAAATTAGCAGTTTTGCACATCCACAATTAGCACATCCACAAGCAGAACTATGTTTTCCACTTTTTTAAGTTATGTCTGTGAAATAGATTATTACTTCAGGATGGACTGACATTCTAATCACAAAGTCTACACATATATTCCACTAATTTGCACAACCATCTGCAGAGACTCCTAAGCCTAAGGGTTTTATTTTATTTATTTATATTATTTGTTTTAGATAAACCCTCCTCTAAAATGTGGTTGGTCACTTTACATTCCAGTCAGATGGTCTCTTCTTATCTATTTGGGTGATTCATAGCTAGAATAAGTTGCAATAATACTGATAGTCATAGTCAACCCGTCTGATAAATGTGATAACAGTACACTAAACTGTTTATGCACATATAGCAATTTTATCTTTCACCTCCTGTAACCCAGCAATCACTGCAAACCTCTCAACAAACAATAAATAAATGCATCAGTTAAATAGAATAAACAAAATTAAACAACCATTACATTGCATGTGAAACATAACAACGAGGATGAGAGAGTGGCAAACAGGATGTGACAGATTTTTTTTCCCTTTTTTATCCACTATCCCCCACTCTCTCACTGGCATTTGTCCAGGAGTAGAGAGTGAAAAAAAAAGAGGGGAAATTCATGCTGGGCATTTTGAGAGGTGCATTATGATCTGTCTTCATCACACATACTGATCACAATGCGGTTCAGCTGGATGTCACCGTGCCTCTGCGTATCTGAATCAAATGAATCCACACTTCAGCATGCATTATTAAAGCTCAGCTGAGCCATGCGCTTGCACTCCATTCTGCTTCTACAATTCCAGTACTGTTATTGCATCAACATAACACTCCATCATGCCTGTTACTTCTGACACAATGAGGGTCTGGACCGCAAGCATTGCAGTAGAAATGCTGATTTCAGAGCAGTTCTGCTTGTCCACACTGATCAGTGCAATAGACCCCTACAACTGAGACCAATACCAGATCCCTAGGATTCTGACCAACACCAGTCCTCTCAAGGCCCAAATACAGTGCCCAAATCCTGCTTCCGAACTGGCCCCAAAACCTTGCTGGTCTGGTTGACAGAATTTCCACAGCAGCCAGTGGAAACTCGATCCAGTTCTTAGCAAGTACCATCCCCAGGCAAGCACCAGCTTTAAGACTCAGACCAACGCTAGACCTTTCAAGGATCAGATATAGACCAATACCAGACCCTGTAAGAGCCAGACCAATAACAGACCCCCAAAGTTCCTTGACAGTTTTCTTCATCCCTCTACCACCCCAACTCCTCACTGTAGGCTGGTTTCTATCTTAGCCAAGGAAACGGAGGGAGTACACTGGGTTCGGGCCAAATTCCAAGCTTGGAGCTCTTCCCTCGAACAGCACGCCAAAATTTGCATGCTCTTTGACTCTATCTCATTGTTAGAGACCAATGCTAGACCCCTCAAGGACCAGATATAGGCCAATACTAGACCCTGTATAAGCCAGCCCAATAATAGACCCCTAAGACTCAGGCCAATACTTGATCCCTCTAAGCTCAGATACAGAGAATTTTCAGGCCCCCTATTGACCAGACCAATTAGAGCCCCTCTTAGACCCATATTAAAATGGATCCCATAAGATCGAGACCAATCCCAGACCCCCTAAAACCCATACCCAAACCAAGACCAGAGCCCCTGAACCTTAAGATAGATTCCAGACGCACCTACAACCGACAGTACAGATCCTCTGAGATCCAGACCCCATAAGACCCACACCCTAACCAATACCAGTGCCCCTAAGACTCTAGACCATCCTACACCCATAAATACAGATCCCCTAAGATCCAGACCAATCCCAGACCCAGATATAGACCCATGCCAGACCTTCTAAGGACCAGACCAATTAGTGACCCCTTAAGACCCAAATCTCTCAAGGCCTAAAAATAGACCAAATCTTAAATCATCAAGGCCCAGATATAAAGACAACAACCTAACCACAAGACCCAGCCTGACACTTGTTGTGGGTCATGGAATTTCCCACCAATATATAACTGTGACCTACCTTGTCCGAGGCCAAAAGCAAAGACCATGATCCAAACCAAGACCTAGTTTTTATACCTAGTCCAAGACCATGTTTATGTGATATTAATAAGTTTCAAGACCAAACCCCCAAGATCAAGACTCTTCCAAGAAATAGAAGTTTGTGAGCTGCTACAGATGACTGAATAACATGAATCTCAGCTTCAAACTCCCATGGAAAATGGTTGGCAAGCTAAAAGTGGGTAATTGGAGTCTTTTCTTTATGTTGTCTTTCTTTTTCTTTGAATCTGAAAGTTCAGTATTCTTAAGTTAGAAAGTCTGGAAGTCAAAGCTATCAATTTCCCATAATGCCACAGTGACAGAGACAAAGATTGATTTGTGTGTGCTGTCTGATCAGCATAACTTTGGTTTATTTGAAGCTCTGTGTTGGGGAGTGAAAACCACACACAATTATCAGGAATACCAAACTGAATGTCTGTCTGTCTCTCTATCAGTATATCTATCTATAAGACTAATATACTTTTTTTTTTTTGCTCAGAGTTGTGTTCCTACACAGCTTGCAGTAATCCTAAAGAATATTCCACGAACATTGTGAAAGTATTGTTTACTGGTAGCAGTAATGCTGAAGTTGCACTGCAGTTTGGTTAGCACAGGCTTGTGCAGTACTTCAGCTATAGTCCCATGATAGCTGTGGTTAAATCCAGTCGCAAGGTTCTCATGGTTTAAACATGGTTCACTAGTGTTATTTTGTGTGGTGAGCAGTGGTGATGTAATGGTGCTGTAATGTTGTCAGGCTGTTTTGTGTTTTTGATGCTTTCAGCACATTTCAGGAAGGTAGGTGGGTAATTAGATCCAAATGAGGCCATTATGTAGAGATTGATTACAGCGGAGGTTACATGCACTGCTAGATGTCTGCACAAGACACATACACACTACTGCAGCGAGCCATGATAACACTGTCCTTGAGCAAGATCAGGCACTGTGAAAGGTAAAGGTAGATAAATAGCATGCTTGGAGCTGTGTGTGTAATCATTTATACATGCATGTGTATGTGTGATTTAACTCTGGGGTTTGGCATATGATTAGTGTTTTGCAGGTTTGCGGCAGCATTTACCTGACTTCAAATCTCTCTCAAATGTCTGTTTTTTTCACTTTATATTGTGAGTTGTTGGGTGCGATACAGGAATGACTCTTGTGAGAACTATTAAAAAGAGGGATGAATGGCCACATTTATGATCACAATTACGCCTGTTGCGATTTTGTGATCGCAATAATTGAGCACTTTAAATTCAAATGATATCCAAATAAGAAATTACTTTTGTTTTTATTATATAAAAAATGTTTATAAGTCTCTCTTGGACCTGCTCAGATGGTGCTCTGAAGACACATATTTGTGCATTATGAATGCAGCACACTATATATGTTTGTCTATCTGTCTGTCTGGTTGTCTATGTATCCGTCTCTCTTATCTATTGGTCTGTGTGTTTTGTTTTCTATCTATCTATCTATCTATCTATCTATCTATCTATCTATCTATCTATCTATCTATCTATCTGTCTGTCTGTCTGTCTGTCTGTCTGTCTGTCTGTCTGTCTGTCTGTCTGTCTGTCTGTCTGTCTGTCTGTCTGTCTGTCTGTCTGTGTATTCGTCTCTCTTATCTATTGGTCTGCGTGTTTTGTTTTCTGTCAATCAGTCAGTCTGTCTGTCAAGATTGTTATGACTTTTTTAGTTCTGTTCATGTTTCTGAAATACCTCCAATACAGACAACTGGCTTCTCTCTCATTGTTTCTTAAAAATTGCAAAAAAATAATCACTAATAACGAGAGTGAGGCATCAGAATTTTTTTCTTGTTATCCCTATACATACCATCTGTCCTAGATTGAAGGATTCCACATTTACAGTCCCAAGTGTATGATATTCTGAATGTCTGGATATGATATAAGACCAGCATTTACATATTCACATTAAATCCTGAAACAGGAGGAATAGAGGAGAGAAATGTGAGAGACAGAAAGAGGGAGAGTTGAGGGGAGGGGCTGTTGTAACAGATGCTCTCTAATTTAAAGCTGGAACGTGTGTGTCAGTGGCGAGCTGGGCTGTGAAGAATAAACGAGAGAGAGGGGAGAATAGAGTCGAGCTGTGTTATACAGCTTGCCCTGGCTGTATTGATTTGGATGTCAGAGACTGCGATAGAGAGAGAGAAGTGTTGCCACTTTTTCAGATGGTCTCTCTCACCTGACACACAAACATACTGCGGGAACAGGAGAGAGAACTGGACAGTGTCTATCTGTGAAAGAGTGAAATAAACGAGATGAACTGCAGAAGCCAACTCTGATTGGAAGAATAGTGTTTGTAAAGGACAGAGGCAAGCAGCAAGAAATGATGTGAGCGATGAAGAAGACAGACACGGACCCTCGTGTTTCGACCGGTGGGACCTGGAGTGCGGAAAGCATATTCTGCAGGATGCATTGCTGTTTTTAACCCTCGACTGCTTCTGAACGGATTTGATGTGGTTTATGAAGTACAGAAGAAGACAGAAACTGTGTTTTGGATGCTGAATTATGTGATTAATTTATGTGTTATGAATAAGTGATGTGTTTTAATTGGACTTGCGGACCAAAGCTGCTTTTGGATTCATTTTGAACGCAAAATGAAAGGAAGAAACTTGAAATTAATGTAAAGGACAAGAGACTGAAGGGAAGAGACGGTTTGTTATAAAATGAATGGAAGAATTTGCTACGCTCAGTATGGTGGCTGTAGAAATGGAGTTCCCATCTTTCATTTAGAGGAACCAAACATCTTTTTGATGAGGCATCAGTTGTTACTTGCGCTTCAATATGCATTTGTTGGATCAGCTTGAAAAATACAGTTTTTAGTGTAATTTCAGCTAAAGATTTTAGTTTGTTAAATTATATTTTGTATTTTTTTTCACAATTTAGCTTTTTCCTGTATTCAAATTGATATGAGGATTAATAACTGGAGATACCAAGATGGCCACCAAGTGATACTGAGTCATACTTGAGACTATTTTTGTAGTTAAATTCAGTCTAGTAATGCTATTTTCAGTCATTTTTGTGTGTACGTGGCGAGAATGAAGCTCGTTGTGCTTTGCCCTGCACTGACCCCGCCCCCAACCACACCTATCTGCGCCTTGACCCCGCCCTCTTCTGATCATGCAAGTGCTGCAGATTGTTAAGGAGCTGGTGTCGCCCTCTCGCCGTCGTGCCAGTGGTCGTTTTGCAGGTGTGTATGCAAAACTGAGCAGAAAGTGTGTGTGTGTTTGGAGTAGCTGTGTGTTTTGAAAAGCTTGGTTTGGTTTATAGCTTGTCACTGCTGCAGTTATTTTAGTGATTTTGCTGTAGTTAACACCAGATAAGATCTATTTGTCGCAAAACAATTCATAATCAAATTAATAAGCATCCGCTGAATTGAATAACACAACATAGGTATCATTAATGCATCTAACCATTTTGCTCAACTCTTAACGAGTACTGAGTAGTCCCTCTAAAACCGATTGGTGTGGGCGCCACCTAGCTATGAAAAGAATAATAATCATATTTTCCAAAACTACTGCCTTGATCAACACAAAATATTTGAAACATTTGACATTTGAAAGCTTAGGGCCCTATCATACACCCGGCGCAATGCAGGTGTTTTTTGCTTGTTTCAGCCTGACGCAGTTATCATTTTCATGTCCAGCACAACGTTGTTTAAATAGAAAATGCACCCGTGCCCATCTGTTCGCCCATGGGTGTGCTGGTCTGAAAACGAGGTGTGTTCAGGTGCATTGTTAGGGCGTTGCCTATATGCGGGTGCACAACGCACGTACACTCTGCTTGTTACACACACAGGGATGCGCAGCAGCACACAAACATTTTTAAATATTAAAAATAAAAGGATTCCTCTCTGGAGAAGCGTTCAGTCTTTCCGCTTGCAAATTCCGCCATGTAAATAGCAAGTGCAGCTGGCTTTTAAAGGGAATGGGAGATGAGACTCTGATTGGTTTATTGCATGCTACGCCCCAAACACAACCATGGCTCATTAAGAGACTAGGTACAACCCTTTTGGACCGACCATTTTTTTCCGTCATTAAACTAGCAAAATAGGATTCGGACACACCCTAAGTGCACCTGCACCATGCGCTTCAGACCATGCGCTTAGATCTTTAAAATAGGGCCCTGAGAGTCTGAACTTTTCAATTCATGTAGCCAATTTGATTAACTGAGTTATATGATGAAAAAAAAAAAGTTTTCATAATTTATGAAATACTTCATGAAATTCTGTAATATGTCAAAAACATCATACAGCTCAGATAGTCGTGTCATTTGAAATGAATCATTGAGTAGAATACAAGAAGTATAATTGTTTTGGGCTTTGACTAAACTTGAGTGAGTTTTTGTACGTGAAGCCCCGCAAGACCCATATGTAAATAATATGCGAATGCAGCATTTATGTCACGTTTCCACTTGTAAATTCATGAAACATGCTCCGATTTTGGAAAATGGCACATAAACAGCAGATTCTCACAATTAAAATCAGCATAAACCATTGCGTCAATCATGAGATATTCCTCACGGAGTTACGACACATAAAACTCCACTGGCACACATAGCTAAGTAAAAGCAAATGTAGCTCTCATGTAAGGTTTTTTGCTCGTAACTTCATGAAACATGCTCTGATTGTGAAAAATGGCACATCATTACTTACAGTGGATGCTCTCGATTGAAATAAGTCCAAAATCAACATAATCCATTGCGTCAATCACAAGATACTCCTCATGGAGGAACAATTTTAAAAATGCCCATTAGGGGGGTGTCAAGGGCTAAACAAAAAGGCTACCTCCAAATGCTGTAACTTCTGATTATTTTATGCTATCACCAGTGCTTGAAATGGACCGGAATGCGGTACTTCTCGCCCGCCGCGCCCTCCCTTCTTCAGGAACGCGTTTTGAACTGAGCATCGGGATTACCGGCACTTTTTATTATTCCACTTCAAGCACTGGTTATCACCACAAAATTTAATGCAGGAACATGTAAAGGAACTTCACCAAATTATTATTTTTTTTTTCCTTCCTGAGATATTGCATGTCAAATAAGAAAGATATGTAAAATTATGGTAAAAATATAAATATATATATTATCAGCAGTTTCTCAGCATAAGAATGTCCAAATGTATTTATTTTTTCTAAAAATTTAAAAACGTTTTCTGTCAAACGATACCTGTCTTTTGACTCTTTTAGAGTAATGAGTCTTTACTTTTGTGTATGTCACTCCAAAAAAATAAACAAAAAAAACTTCTCTAAAAATGCCTTCAGGGCTTAAAGGGTTCAATCATTTGAAGGAAAAATGTGTGAGGTGTAAAAATACTGTTACTGTTATATGTCTGCTATCAGACACTCGAAGATATCAGCCAACAGGAACAGATCTAAATTTAGTCATTGTTCGTTTAAAATCTTCCCCACCATAGCTTTCAAAAGAGCATCATGAACATTATTCAAAATTTCTCCTCTATGGAAGGCAAAATGTCAAATAGGTTTGGAACAACATGATGTAAATGATAACAGAATGTTAATTTTTGTGCGAATGCCTGTAAGATATGTAGTGCACCTTTTAAACGAAGTGTTTCTATCTGTGCACGTTTATGTGTGTGCAGTTGCTTCACAATGAAGCATCTACTCATGTGAAATGCAACGACCTTGAATTATCTAAATAGAAGCCTGTTTTTTATCATTCTGTCTTCAGTTTCAAAATGAAGTGAAAATTTATTGATCATTCTAATCCTGAATTTAGCAATCTGCGCAAGTCCCCTGCTGTGCTCATTATAGCTCATGGTTACATTATTGCATATGTTTACCGTAGGGGGATTTATTAAGGAAGTATGATGTGACATCAGTTAGTGTGAAAAGAGCTATATTCAATTTGTGTGTGTTTGTGTCTTATTCAAAAGCTATTTTGACATTTCATATTGTTGTTAACTTCCTCCTCCAGCTTCTCCATTTATCAGCCTTTCTTTGTGTTTGTGTTTGTATGTGTGTGTGTGTGTATAATGGGCACCTTTTGTAGAGCATTGGATTCACACTGACAATTCCTGGTTGATAATGTTGACGTATGTTGTTGCATTTCCAAACTTATTTCCTGTCATTTTCCCAGTTGCTTCCCGGCAGTAAGGGGGTGTGTCCCCCTCTCCCTTGCTTACTGTCTAATCTCCCATCTTAGTAGCATGCAAGATGAGAATTAGTGCATCCCAAATCATAATATATTGAAAATAGTATATCAAAGGGGCATTAATTGTATACTATTTTCAAAGCGTGTATTCATGCATGTTTTTTTTTTCAGCTAAAATTACCCACAGTCCCCTGCATGGCAGAAGATAAGTTTGTAATGATTCTCTTTTGGGTGTTTCAGATTTCAGAAGCAAGAATGAATTTTAGTGTAATGAATTTAGCTTGATGTTAATGTTATGTTAATGTGAAAACAGTGATATCATGGAATTGATTGGTTGTTCTTAAATGAAAGAGGCTGATTCTATCGTTTGATTGGTTGAGACCAAGTGGTTAGTCTCAGGTCAGTGGTGTAACACAAGGATACGCAGGGGTAAATAATTTATCCTCTGCTTCCCTCATATTCTATTTCTGGTTCTTTTTTCTTCCCCACCCCCTCTCTCTTTATCTGTTCTGCCTTTTCATATTCTGCTTTTTTTTCTTTTCCCCACACACTGCATTTTTACTACAAGGAAAACTCAATCAGTTTTTTTTTTAAATATGGTAATAGAGCCAAAAGCTAAAATATGTTGTCATCTCAGAGGAAAACTGTTCAAAGGAAACGTTAATGAGGTCTTGAGATATAGTTCATTCATTTATAAACTTTGTCTCAGATGTTTCTCCTACAATTGCTTAGGAGAACTAAAAATAGACAAATGAGACAATCATTGATAGTATAAAGCCATAAAAAAACAATCTGAATACTGTATCTCAGGTAATTTTGTATTGGGAGACTCATATTGACGTCTTCTGATTGAACACTTTGGTATCTTGGCAAATATGAGCACATTTTGAGACATTGTTGAGATCTCTTATGAAACCTTCAGAGACACATGTTGAGATTTACTTAAGTAAGTTTCCAATTGCTCTACATTTCATATAAGATACAACTGAGATATTTTGTGTGTGTGTGTGTGTGTGTATGTGTGTGTGTGTGTGTGTGAATAGGAGCTCTTGTTTGTTAGTCAGTCTGGTATGTAGTGTGTGGGTCTGAAGTGTGACGTGTCTCTGAAGTAAACAAACAGCCGTATTGTCAGAGTTGTCTCGTTGCCTCCTTTCCTCCTTGCTGTCATCTTTCCCCACCATTCCTCTTTCTTTTCTCCATTTCTTTCTCTTTTCCCCTCGTTCTCTCTCTCTCCTCTGCGTCTCATTTCGCTCAGAGTGATGAGAAACTGGATTTCTTTACTTTAGCTTCTGAAAGTTGACTTTAAAATGGCGAGTTAAGAAAACTGATACGTGTGTGGGTGTTTGTGTGTGAGTTCGTCACACTCATGCATACCAAAAGTCTGAATGGCAATACAGATCATGGAGAGATTGAGCCAGGTAAGATCCGATGACCTCATTCATCTGTCTCTTTAAACAACAGCTCTTTGATATCATTACATTTCAATATGATCATCAGCTTTTATTTTCGTTTTGAATAAAGACTGTTGTTATGACTGATAAAGAAATGAAACCATAATTAAAAATTGGGTTTAATTGGTTTTTGGATCTCTATTTTGTATTTGCTTAAGAGTGAAAGAATCTGGGTCTGTTCAAATATGTCAGAAAAGATGCAGACTCTATGTCATGTGGTGAGGTTTTGTTTGTTCTTACACAATTTTTATTCCTCACTGTCTACATTTAAAAGAAATGTTTCACTGTAGAAGCGTAGCAGCAGTAACCGCATGAGATTGATCTGTCAAACGTTCGATTTGTTTTTCGACCGTGTGCGCCCTTGGTCTCTGCTCCATCTTGTCTTTCATTAAGGATAAAATAAGGATGAAATGATGTATGAGTCAAGAGGAGAGAACAACAGGCGGGAAATGAGCGTGTCACCAATCAGGCCTGACATTACGTTCACTCACTTGCACTCTGATGAAAGAGAGAGAGACAGGAGTTTCAGGAAAAAGATGGAGGCAGAAAGCGCAATGAGTCTCTGCATGGTAATACAACACATACTTATTGTGTGTAATGTGCATGTTGCGCAAAATGTGTTTAAAATGATTGTTTTTGGCATAAATAATGCATGTAACTTACTATTAAGCATTTGCTTTGTTATGGTTGAGAAAATAAAATACTATTGCAATTTACTTTGTATACCATTTACTAACAGCTAGTGTGAAATAAATCAAATTTAGTATTACGTTTGGTTGGTTTTTTTACAAACCAAGGGACAAGTTGAAATTATTTTAAAGAGTGTTGCTTTCTTTTTGAGCTTTGATTTGTACAGTACATCTTTTCCACCGTGGGCTGAACCTGAGGCTGTGATTTGAATGATGGCTTGCTGTTTGCGGCTAGAAGCCGCCCATGTACCAGTGTGTGAGCGAGCTGTAATGACAGCCACTATTACAGGGTTGTGTGTGTGTGTGTGTCTGAGAAGTTATAAAAATCCAGACCATTCATTGACATCACATGACTCACTGAAAATACCACTCTAAGGAAGAACTGGGTATTTTCACACTAAAGAGAGGTTGATAGATTAAGAAAGGCAGAAGAACATTCTACAGGAAGAGGGGAAAAAATAGAAATCTATAAGTTCTTAAAGTGTTGATAAAAATAGCCGGGGAATGTCTGCCTGACTGACCTCCTTTTAGAACTGTATGATTCTTTGTTAAGTGGTGTCAGACAGTGTCACCATTAGTGTGTGTGTGTGTGACAGAAAGCTGGACGGCTCTTGAATCTGAGTGGAATCGTCTGTGAAGGCAAAGATGCCAGAGTGAAAGAACGAACAGAAAAACATGTGTTAGTTTTAGTGAGTCTGCACACAAGAAAGACTAGTGTCTGTGTGTGTGTGTGTGGTTTACCTAGACCATGTCCTCAATACGCAACTGTTAGACTACCGGAATCGATGTACTGCTCACATTATGCAACATTCTTTCTTGTCATCTGTCATATGACAGATGTAGCAACCTCAAATACAATTTACTCAAGTGTTGTTAAACGAGCAATTCAAGCATGAGGGAAATTTTCTTGGCACCTGTAGCACTTAGGAGTTGTGCTACAGAATGAGTTGCTCAGCTCAGAGTTTTCCACCATTTTTTATTTGTCAGCTTTTTAAAACTGACAGTTCTTCAGCTCCCCTCGGCCTCATGGGATAGTAAAATATCCTTAGTTTACTTTAAAATGAAAATTACCCCATGATTTACTCACCCTCAAGCCATCCTAGGTGTATATGACTTTCTTCTTTCTGATGAACACAATCTGAGGTATATTAATAAATTTCCTGACGAGCCCAAGCTTTATAATGGCAGTGAACGGGACCAACGAGTATGAAGCTGAAGTGCATCCATCCATCATAAACGTGTACTCCACACGGCTCCGCCAGACACCTTCCGTATTCAACTTACGAAAAAACGCGACGTCAGTTACGCTTTTTTTCATCATTTGAATACGGAAGCCGTAGGACATAGTGTAAGCGCTTTGAACTGCAAGAGTTTTACACTTTCTTCATAAGTTGAATACGGAAGGCGGTCTGGCTGAAGCTAGATATTTTACTTTATAACATATATGGATATTTTTCTTACACAAACGCATCGCTTCAGAAAGCCTTTATTAACCCCCTGGAACCGTGTGGAGTACGTTTATGATGGATGGAGGCTCTTGAGCTTCAAACTCGTTGGTCCGGTTCACTGCTATTATAAATATTGGGTACGTCAGGATATTCATTAATATTTCTCCGATTGTGTTCATCAGAAAGAAGAAAGTGATATACTCCTCGGATGGCTTGAGGGTGAGTAAAGATTGGGGTAATTTTCATTTTAAAGTGAACTAAACCTTTAAGAATCCCAGTGAAAGTAGTAGGCGAAATCATCCATGTTTTCCACTTATACTCATGCTGCATCAGCTAACTTAGGAGTTTCTCATGCACATATTTGTGAGAGTTTAATAATATTAGCTGTGACAGGTCCCATTTCAAAATTTGTAAAAAGGCTGCTGTTTTTCCTTCACAATTCACACTAATTGCATCTCTAGTCAGCTTGTTGCAGTATCTGTGCTCAACAGTGCAGCTCTGCAAATTGTCAAGGAAGATGAGCTGTGATTTCTTCACTCTTATCCATGTGAAATGAGCTCTGTTAATCTGACAAATGGCCATTAAGAGGGATTGAAATGGTTCTCATTCTTGTGTTGACGCCTCTGCGGCAGAAGCCTCAGAGAACATTCGCTCATCTCTAAATACGCTTGTGCTCACATACGCTCAGCGTGAGCTGTCAGACTGATGTATGGAGCATGAACGAGAGAGTGTTGAGCTGAAACATGGTGCTGAGTGAATGCTAATATACCATGGAGGCCCCAGAGCTTTAAGACCACCAGCCATGTAAACTGCTATCTCTTTTACTGGTCGATTCTCTTCTCATCTTTTCTCGATTTGTCTCTTGCAAATATCTTTTTTCTATTCTTTCATATACTCTTTTCTTCTCAATATCTTCTCTAACATATATTGTCTCCTGTTGTCTCATGTCGTCTCTCACATACTCTTCCTTTCTCATCTCATTTCATATCTCACATAGTCTCGTCTTGTCTCATTTTGCCTCTCACATGCTCATCTCTCATAACCTTGTCTTATTTTGTCTCTTCTCTCATATACTCGTCTCACATAATACCTTCGCTTGCATGCTCTCCTTTGTTTCTCATAATCTTTTTTTTTTCTCTCTCTCTTTTCTTCTCTTCGGTTCTCTTCTTGCTTTGACTTTCAAATACATATTTTTGCCTCACATGATTTAGTCTCTTCTTGTCTTGTTTCTTTTCTCACACACTCTCTTTTCTCATTTTGTCTCTCACATACTCTCTTCTTTTCTCACATAATGTTCTCTTGTCTCTACTTGTCTCATCTCCTCTCTCACTTACTCTTCATTTCTCATCTTGGCTCATCTTGTCTCTTCTCATCTCTCCTGTCCTTGTCTTGTCTCACATACTACCTTCTCTTACATGTATCACCTCATCTTTTCTTGTCTTGCATCTACTTGTATCATCTCTTCTGTTTTCTTCGTGTCTTGTCGTGTTTCTTTTCTCACATACATCTTTTCTTCTCATTTTGTCTTATTTCATATTCTGTATCCTCATTCATGCTTTCTTTTTTCATATTTTCTTCTCTTCTCGTTTTGTCTCTTCTCTCACGAAGTACATTTTCTTTTCTTACACATACTTTTTTTGTCTTTTTTATTGTATGCTCTTCGTTTCTCACATAAGCCGCGTTTCCACCGAAGTTACCCGGAACAATTTGTTCCAGGAACTTTTTTTTTTTTCCCCAGACCTGTTGCTGTCTGCGTTTCCATCGTTGTCTAAAGCACTGTGAAGATTAGGAAAATTAGTCCGGTGACGTAGGACTGTGCGTGATATATAAACTTAATAAAACCTGAACCTCGTCATTGGTCTATCTGTTGTATTTTTTAATTCCATTGTTGATTTTGATTAGCAAACAACTTTTACTACCGCAACAGACTTTTAAAAATGGGTGTTGAAATAAAATGCTGCGTAGAGTCATCCAATCAAAATGCGGCGTGAACTCAACCAATCAGCATGTTCAGTCTCCAGGTCCCACTCCCGAAAGATCCTTAACTTTGAAAAGGTACTACCTCGTGAGCAGGAATTTTCTAAGGGGGAAATTTTTACCCGGAACTTCATTTAGACGGCCGAAACACACCGAGTACCACCCCAAAGTCCCTCGTTCTTGGGGAAAGTTCATCCTTTCTCATCTTGGCTCATTTCTCAAAGTCTTGTCTCTACTTGTTTTTTCTGTTCTTGTCTCGTCGCACATTTCTATTACATGCTTTCTCCACTCTCATAATTTCGTCTTATATCTTCTCATCTCGTCTCGTCTCAGCTCTTCTCTTCTGTTCTCTTCTTGTCTCATCTTTCACATACCCACATACTTGTCTCATCTTTTCCCTCAATCTTGTCTCTTCTCACATACATCTTTTTCTATCATTTCAAATACTCTCTTCTTCTCTCATCTCATCTCATCTCATCATCTCACATTCTATCTCCTCAATAGGTTCTTCTTTTCTCATATTTTTCATCTCTCACACATAATCTCATCTCCTCTTATTTTGTCTTTCTCTTCTTATAATGTCTTGTCTCATCTTGTCTTGTCTTGCCTTGTGTATTCTCACCTCTTCTCATCTAGTCTCTTTATCTATTCTAACATTAACTTGTTGTCTAATCTCATTTTCTTGTATCGTGTTATCTCTTTTTGTTTCATCACATCTCATCTGCTCCATGTTCTTCTTTTTTCACTCTATTTGCATCTGTTAAATACGCACGCGCACACACACACACACACACACACACACAAACCATCCTTCCATAAAAATTCCATTGGCTTTAAAAGCCTACTCATTCCACACTTAGAATCTCTCTGGCTTTGACCCAAAGGCTGAAAGCTGGTGGAAGCCTGTGTAAGTAAGTGTTGCCTGCAAAATACACTAAGAAAGGGAACCAAGCCAAACAGGAAGTGGCAGCATTAACCTAATTCCTGGAGAGGAAATCCATGTGATTGGCTGTAATTTCATTGGCCGGCTGCATGTGAAAAATAGATGTTTGTTCACCAGCAGCAGGATACATTGAATACACTGAAAACCCAGTCCTATATCAACAGCCCCACAGCAGAGCTCTTCATGGGAGAATGTTTCCATTTGATTGTGTGTCTACACACTTCATAGACAACATCAAAGTCCAGGTTGGGATCCAGAAGGGTGCTTTATTGCCCTCAAACAAACACTATTTTCTTATCTCACTCTGGTTCTCATTCTGTGCTGCTTTTGTGGGAAAGTCCATAGGTTCGATACAAGTTAAGCTCTGTCATGGGGCAGTCGTGGCCTAATGGATAGAGAGTCGGACTTGTAACCCAAAGGTCATGGGTTCGAGTCTCAGGTCCGGCAGGGATTGTCGGTGAGGGGAGTGAATGTCCAGCGCTCTCCCCACCTTCAATACCACGACTGAGGTGAGACCCTTGAGCAAGGCACCATACCCCCAACTGCTCCCCGGGCGCCGCAGCAATGGCTGCCCACTGCTCCGGGTGTGTGTTCACGGTGTGTGTGTGTTCACTGCTGTGTGTGTGCACTTGGATGGGTTAAATGCAGAGCACAAATTCCGAGTATGGGTCACCATGTCACTTCACTTCACTTCACTTCATCAGCGTCTGTAACATACTGTCAAATGCCACTGAAAAATCATTTGAACTTGTCCCTCAGTTTAAAAAAAATAAACACATTTGCTTTTAGTTGAATGCTTTTAGTGCAAGTACAATTCAGTATCATTGGAATTATTTGGGACGGTACGTTCTGTAGAGTCTAAAACCAGAAATGT
>RJVU01022182.1:2614098-2637414 GCA_003731715.1 Anabarilius grahami
ATGTGGATTATTAAAGGAATAGTTCTCCCAAAAATTACATTTCTATCATCATTTACCCAACCTCAAGTTGTTCCAAACATGTAGGGCTTCTTCTGTGCGTCACAATAAATATATTTTCAAGAATGTTGGCAAAAACATGGCCATTGACTTTCATTTTTATGAAGAAAAAATAGTATCAAAGTATCTTATTTTGTGTTCTGCAGTAGAAAAAAAGTAATTCAGGTTTGGAACAACATGAGGGTAAATTATGACACATTTATTTTAACACATTTAATGACAACTGTTCTGCACTTCTGGTTATTTGACAGTTCTTTGCAGATAATTATATCAAATACCCTTTTTGTATACAAAAAAAAAAGTTACAGGTTAGGTTTACAGGGTTTACATGGTCATGACAGGAGTTGAAAGATTGGATGTTCACACAGACTGGCTTATTATACTAAAATCACATTAACGTATACTATTTACATCCTGTGGCTTGCTATTTTTATTTATGTTTCTGTAAACACATTTTTGCACAGAGATTGCACTACAAATAATGATTATCCTTCACTTTGGACTGGGTTTTTACATCATGCTCTATTTTTATCCGTCAGTAAATATTGTAACATTATTTTTTTAATGTGACTTTGAATGTATGTGGCAAAAGCTCTTTTAATCTTAACAAATGCTGGGTTGCATATTCTTGACTACTCACCTTTTTATTATTTTACTTCTCACACAAAGTGAAAAGACTTACGATCTGTCAATTTAATGAACAAAATCTGATGATGTCCCTTTCCCCCCCCACTGGACTCTCCATAAATCCTCAATTATGTCTCACGCTTGATCTCTTATTTTTATGGGAAGCATTTTAAATCCTTATTTTCTTCCCCTTTCCACTTCTTTGCATCTTTTTACTGTGGGAAGTTTTCTAAAGCAGTGAAACAGTAGAATTTCTGACAGACAGCATTTAATTAAATTTGTTTAAACTCAGCCTGATTTTGCATGTTTTTACTAACTGAGGGACACATCTACATTTGTTTTCTGTGCATAATACAGATGTGCTGTCCATAGAGCTTGCATTGAATCCGGAACCTTCCTATAAAAGCAGAGCCATGTTGTTTGCTTTAAATGTGAATGACGCAGTTTGCCCTTGAGAGCCACATACTGGCTCAGACCTATTTGAACAGCCACTTGTTGCTATGCTCTAGCTGATAGAAAAGAGAGAATGTGTGTGTGTGTGTGTGGCCAAGAGGTCCAACATCTTTTCTTTTAATTTCTGTAAGCCAGGCTTATTAATGAGATGATTCACATACTGGACGGTGAAAATTGCAGCTAATTGGTTTATTTTTCTGTTTCTCAATCCAGCGTCTAATTCAGAGCAGGATGCCGCAGTGAAGTTGGAACAGGAGCGAGCTGAGATACTCGCCAAATATGACAAGGTGAGAGAAAACAGCTGTCATTCACTCACCATCCAAATACCCTCCAATACACTTCCAAGAAAAACAGAAGCACAACAAACACGTACTCTGATCCAACCAGATACCTTTTAACATCATAGTTCACAACCCGCACACGGCACATCGCAGTTTGATGTACATGTTTTCCTCTGGAAGATTCTCTGTATTTTCATCACGTTGTCTGTCTGATGTTAGAAACTTTAAGAAACATGTTTGTTACTTTCCTGATTTAGAATGTCACAGAGAATTATCTTTGTGTAAACAATTATGAAATAGATCTAGATTCTGGTCTCGGATGCTGATTGGTCAAAAGAGCGCTCTAGAAGTGCAAAAATATTTAACAGGCATGATGTGAAACACCTGTTCACCAGCTGCTATGTAAATCACTTATGTTGGGAGGCTAACTTTTATCCTAAGTTCACATCTGGCATTGTATCTTCCAGAAGATACACTCATATTGGTGAAGTACAGTGACTTACATGGAAGAAAGTAGCTTTAAAGGTGAAATGAGATCTTAATGCAATAATGATTATGTGCTAATAAATATTAAGAATATTAGGTGGTAATAAATATTAAGAAAATTATGACTTTCTATGAGTAATGTATGTTTTCACTGAAAGCTTGTGTAAGGTCTCATTATTTTTCTCATGAAATCTCTCAAGCATGGCCAGATTGTAAATTGATAGTTTAGTTTAAATTGTGTAATCTGAGCTCTCATTAGGGAGCTGTAATTCCGTAACGTGTCTGTTAATTGGATTGTGATAAGCTCCCTTACACTGGGATTCTCCTCTCAACCTAGAGAGCAAAACATGTATACTCTTACATTTTTATTTTTTACCTTCTAAAATGTTAGTTTTAACATTTTTAACCTCTGAATTCTTGCATTTTTGCACTACTCATTTATTCACCTCGATGTTGTTCCAAACCAGTTTTGTTTTGTTTTTTGTTGTTTTTTTGTTTTCTTTTGTTTTGTTTTGGTTTCGTTTAGTTTGTTTGTAAAAGAGGACTGGCTCCAGAATGACCAAAACACCATAAAAGTAGTGCGCGAATGATTCATGTACTATGTTTTTTCAGAAGTTGTGATGTCTGATTTGTGGAGAAATGGTTCCCTTCAATCTGATTTTTTTGTTTTATAATTTTTTTTTATAAAAAACGGCCTGAAGGATGTTCACGCACTGATTCACTGAGTTCAACTCACTAGCTATGTTTCCATCCACCTATTTTTATGTGCATTTTGGGATATCGCATAAAAAAAATGCTGTATGGAAATGCCAAGATGCGCATAAATTCTAAAAATAAGTGCATAAAAAACGTATGCGCTCAACTGAGTCTGCGATACAAAAACATGCACATAAACCACAATGGAAACACTTTTACCAAATAAATTTCCCAATGCGCATCAAAAAAGTAATGTAACTTTGTAATGGGACGGCATAACTGTACCGACCAGCCCACCGATCTTGTTGCACAGCATCTGAAATGCTGTTTTGGTCATTCTGTAGAGCCCAGGCAAGGTCTGTCGTTAAAGTGGTTCGATATAATTCCCAAACACCAGGCATCTGAATGCAAGATAATGTATATAAGTTTATTATATACGGAAATGTTTATATACATTGGTTTCTACAGCAGCAACTTCCATTTTTCTTAGTGATATTTAGCGCCAATTTTTAAGGAAGTGATGATTTTTTTCTCTTCGACTCACTGGATGGAAACAGTGCTTTATTCGCAAATGTTTTATGCGATATTCCAAATTTGCTATTGAAACATCATCCTCACAGTGATGTGTTAAAGGGGATTAATTAAGAGCCCAAATTCCTTAAGAGGGTTTGTTGTGTCCAACAGTAACAGTTGGACTGTCAACACAATAAATCGCTCTCTGAGAAGATGTGTCCTAAATTCATCTCATCCAAAGCATTGTCTTTACAGCCATCAAAGCAGCACATCTACAGCAGACTCTATATTATGTATATTACGGAACTCATTGTTTAGGCTCTAGTTTTGGGTGTTGTCACATTTTCATAAGACATTTCAGAAGGAAGTAACAGAAGGGAAGTGTGAATGCCACTGAGCCAGGTAGTGATGTCATTTAATGGTCACTCATTGTTTAAATGTCAAATGTTAAGTCAAATATCATAAAATACTAATGTAAACTTGTAATATTGTTCTTGTGAGGTCATTCTCTTGAGTAGCAGGTCTAGAGGGATGAATAGATGCAGAAAGACATGAGAGAAAACAGTGGAGGAGGGATGTGCGGCCTTGGCGTGTGTCGCAGGCCGAAATATTTCCCATATCCATGCGTGTCACTGTGACATGCTATCAGATTATCATATCCCACTGTAGATTTATGCCTGTGACACACACGAAAGGGTAAGACACTGATAAACGAGTGTGTGTGCCCTTGATATGGCTTCTCGCTGTACCAGATCGTATTTTGTCTCTGATTTTTGATTTCCTTCATACTCTTTCTTTTTTATCGCTCCCACTCTTGTTCTCAATCCTGCCGATTGCTTCCTCCCATTCTTTTCTCATTCTCCAGGCCTCCCAGATCTATTAAGAACTTCACATTGGCTTTACATTTAAATTTTCATACAATTTCTTGCAAAAATGACAAAGTGCACAAATTGCAAATTGCCATTTATAGACAGTTGATATAAGTTGACAGTATATGAACAGCTGAACTGTCATTGGCCTGAAAGTTCAGTGGCCTTTAGGATGAAATTATGTTGCCGGTAGGTAACATGCTTAACCTTCCTTTTTGCATTACTCAAACTGCATAGTGCACACACCAAGAATTGAAAATATTTAATTTAATTTAATTTAACTTAAATGTATATATATGTATATATAATCCAAAAGGTTTTAATTATATTTTGCTACATATAGGTATTTTAAAGATTTTTAAGTGTCAAAAGGTCATTCGGTTTAACCGTCCAAATGTCAATACAGCCATTTAATTTGTGTTTAAAATACCTTAAAATGTAATAATCGGTGTGTGTATATATGTTAGCTTTCCTGTAGCTCAGTGGTTAGAGCATGGCACTAGCAATGCCAAGGTCATGGGTTCGATCCCAGGGATTGCACATACTCAGATACAAAAATGTATAGTATAATGCAATGTAAGTCGCTTTGGATAAAAGCGTCTGCCAAATGCATAAATGTAAATGTAAATATGTAAATATATATATATATATATTTTTTTTTTATATATATATATTTTTTTTTTCTGGCATGATTTTATAACATCATATATCATAGTGCAAAATGGTATTAAAATTATGTGCAGAAGTCGTTGCTTTGTTATGATAAAGAATGTCCGGAAAAATTAATTTCATTGATGATTTTGGATCAAGTCATGCAGTCAGTATCACCTGACAGGATATGACATCATTCAGACACCTGCAAAGGACAACATGGTTGTGAAGCTAACTCTCTTTTAACTATTTGAAAAATTCATGTTTTCATTTACTCATACGCAAACATCAGGTCATTCGGTACAACCGCTATAAAATATGGAAAATTGTTTGATTGTCATTTTTCTAGCTAGCTATCAAGCTAATTAGCTAGCTAGATATCAGCCTGTTAGCACTGTTTGAAAAATCATCATTCGGCATAACCATAAGTGTCCTTCGGTAAAACCTACATTTTGGTTAAACCGAATGACTTTTTTTGGTGACAAATTTTGTCTTTTGTCAATCTTGCAAAAAATCTCATTGTTAACATTTAATAAAACTTCAAAATTAATTATATCTCCATTTTTTTTTTTTTTTTTACACTTTTAAAAACCTTATTTGTCAATGACAAATATAAATATTTAATATTGGCCATTTATCGGTTATCTGTCATACTATCAAAATAATTATCGGCTTATGATTGGCAAGAATGCTCTGAATCTGCAGGTCAGTTCGTTCATTTTTTTCTAAGGCGGATGAAAATGGCTCTATAAAAAGCCATAGACTGGAACTGAGAGTGTAGTGGAGCATAAGAGATTTCTATCTTCGCTCAAAGTGTTCGGTAATCAATTCATACCAACTCCTCTACAGGATTTTTTTTATTTCCTGCTCCCCAAAGACTGAAAATATCTACAAAAAAAAGAAAAAAAAAATGTAAATGAAGTCTCTATGTTAAGCGGCCCTGAATTAACTGCACAAATTTACTTTGCGAAAGTTTAGAAAAAAAATTAGTGTGTATGTGTGGTCAGAACACAGACCAATTGTCTCTCTTCTTTTGTAAACACACTGTTCTTACCCAAGGATGATCTGTTTCTGCCCCAGGTGCCACTCTCTTTATTTCTGCTCTCTGTATTGTTTATTTGTGGCGTACTGAACCTGTCCACATTCTGCCCACCCCTCATTACCTGCCTTAAATATGTATGAACAGAAAACTCACAGATCAGTGGAGCCAAACTCTTTGAGATCTCAAGCCTTCAGCAACTCCGTACACACACACACACACTAAAACTATGTCTCAGCTGATGTGTACTCACTGCTTTGTGTTATTTGTGCTTTCAGGGTAAAGAAAGTGCGGAGGTGGAGCCGTGGGAGGAGGCCAATTTTGATCTGTATAAAGCGGTGGACCGCTTCGGATTCTTGCAGTAAGAAATGTGCATTATTCTGTTCTGTGAGATCTTATACATGAGTGAGGAGATGCAGGTACAGGAGAAACCCAGCAGAGTCAAAGCGCTTACTGAAGCCCTCTTATCTTGATGTTTGTCTGCTCCTTTGGCCTCTCCTGTCTTCGTGCTTCTCCTCTCTTCTCGCCCTGGCAGGGAGGTTTGTGGCTTACCCAGGCCCCTTAAACAGCAGTGCACTATGCGATATTTATAGGGTGCCACATGTGTCTGGCAGATCAGGACTCTATAATTGCAGGGGTGGAAAAAAACTGGAAAAGCACAAGGAAGTAAAAGCAAACTGAGAGATAAACCTGGTTTTCTGTTTTGTTATTTTGTTTTTGTTTGCTTTGTGTTTCAAGTTCTTTTGTTTTATTTTCTGTTTGTTCTGTATTTTAAACAATTTTTTGTGGTTGTTGTCTTTTGATTGCTTTTGTGTTTCTTCGATCTGTTTGCTCTGTATCTTACGCTTTTGTTCTGCTGTTTTGTTGTTGTTGTTTTTTTTTTTTGGGGGNTTAAGTTTTGTTTTGTTTTTGCTTTGTTTTGCTTTTTTGTTTTTGCTATGTTTTACTTTATTTTTGCTTTATTTAGTTTTTCTAAAGCTCTCACTGTTTGTTTAAAAAACATATTAACAAGTCAATAATTACACTGATTCTGATTGGGTTTTCATTAACCTTACAAATTCGCAACAGATTAGATCTCTCTAAGTAAATTATTTTGGCCGCAGTGCTGCCTTTGAAGATTGCTGCCTATGTAGACAGAAAGGAGGCTCTCTAGGGTTTGGAACAGAGCCATAATGTCATGTCACGACTTCCTTGGGTTTCCTCATGAACATCCCAGATCAGATCCAAAATGGCTGCCATGGAAACAGTCATTTCCTGTTTGTGTAGCTGACTAAGATCTTGCACTTTGAACAGTTTCAGGGGTGAGGGTCATGGGGGCATCGTTACCAATAGTGATGTTTATTTATCCAGTGAGTACACTTCCTGTGGAACAAAGTAATTCCTTTTTCAGTAATACATGCTAGGAACCAAGATTTGACGTCAGCAGCATAAACCAGTTTATGATTTATGGATGCGTTTTCTGTCCCTGTGCGGCCATCATGTTATGTGAAAATTGGCTATCTGAGAGTACAGTGTAGTCTGACTAAAACACTTGATTTGTTTCATCAGGAAAAAGGAATTTAGTCCAACTGTATATATTTCTCTTTTATAATAAGGTGTTTTTTTTGTCTTTCACAGTGAGGATGAGCTTCCAATGTATGACATAGTAGAGGAAAAGGTGAGTCCAGTGCTCTGTTTGTATCTGTGGCTCCAAAACTGTTAAACATTAGTTTAAACCCAACCTGATATATTCATTCTGCATTTGTGAAAACTAGAACTAAGATCAGTAGAATGAGGAAAATACTTATTTATCAACACAATTTTGTGCAATGCATAGGCTTTCATTAAGAAACATAAAGTAATGGAACAAATTAAAAAACAGTGTCAACATGCAGTAAATCTGACTGAATTCTGCAGGGTTTGGGTTGGGTTTTATGTAGATTCATTGCCATTTGGATGCAAGTATGATTCCCCTTCTCATATAAATTAGATTCCACATGAATCAGGTTTCTTATAATTTTCCATATCAACTCCCGAGAACCTTTTTGTAATTGATCACAGTTAAAAATAAATACCCACTATAGTAACTCAAAAATCACTGTATTTCCTGTGTAATGCTGCAGAATATGTAACATATAATATATACACTAGGGGTGTAATGGTACACAAACAGGACAGTTTGGACATACCTCGATATTAAAGTCACGGTTCGGTATGGGTTCGGTACAGTAGTGGGGAGACAACGAAACATAAAATCTTAAATTTGATTAAAAAGTGATGTATTGAACAAATTGTTTCTTTCTTTAAATTAATTCAATTATAATTAACATTGTCTTAAGGATAAAAAAAAATCTATCTCAGCTAATGCTGTAAACTGTATGAATAAAGCCCTTTCTTGCACATTACTATAATATTTAAAGGTTACAATTAACAACAGAGCCAAAACTATTAAATTCAGTTGCTATTCATTTTTAGATATAATAATTAACACTCAGATAAAAAAACAAAACATGTAAATTGCACATAAGGCAGGTTTTGCATTAACTAAATCTAATTATAAAATTATTTTTCAGTTATTTTTTTTACTCCAATTCATTATTAAAATATAATCATTTACGCAGTTACTGTTATAACTTGTTTTCATGACAAATTTATTTAAAAATATGAAATAATTAAGACATTAAAGGGTTAGTTCACCCAAAAATGAAAATTCTGTCATTTATTACTTACCCTCATGCCGTTCCACACCCGTAAGACCTTCGTTCATCTTCGGTACACAAATTAAGATATTTTAGTTGAAATCCGATGGCTCCGTGAGGCCTGCATAGGGAGCAATGACATTTCCTCTCTCAAGATCCATGAAGGTACTAAAAACACATCTAAATCGGTTCATGTGAGTACAGTGGTTCAATAATAATATTATAAATCGACGAGAATATTTTTGGTTCGCCAAAAAAACAAAATAACGACTTATTTAGTGATGGACGATTTCAAAACACTGCTTCAGGAAGCATTATTTAGTTTTTTTTGGCACACCAAAAATATTCTTGTCGCTTTATAATATTAATATTGAACCACTGTACTCACATGAACTGATTTAAATATGTTTTTAGTACCTTTATGGATTTGAGAGAGGAAATGTCATTGTTCCCTATGCAGGCCTCACTGAGCCATTGGATTTCAACTGAAATATCTTAATTTGTGTTCTGAAAATCAACAAAGGTCTTACGGGTGTGGAATGGCATGAGGGTAAGTAATAAATGACAGAATTTTCATTTTTGGGTGAACTAACCCTTTAATAACAGGTAAATACAAGTAAATATAATGAATATATAAGCTAAAATAGTGTTTATATTTAGTGAAATGCTCCCCTCTAGAGTTCATTTCTCTAGTGAACTAACATGTTGTGGACACTAAATGACTTGCCTGAGGTAAATGTAATGCTACATGAGATATTATTCTCAAGCTGTTTTATTGATGTCTTTCCGTTGATGAAACACTGGTTGAGAGATTACCCATAAATATATCTATGCATAGATTGTCTGTTTTTCTTCTTCGGCGCTTTTTCCTGTCAGTGTTGCATTACCGCGCGCGGCCCCTTCTGGATTTGAGTGAGGATCACCTGTGACTGACTGTATTCGTCGTCTGACTGTATGCACCAAACCGTGATGGTTCGGGACGAATACATGTACCGTTACACCCCTAATAGGAATGTAGTTCGATTAGAAAATCAAGCGTTGGCATCAGTTCTGGCAGGTCATGTCAGTCAAGCTCGCATCAGCTTACTCCCAGGTGACTCGCGTCTACCTATAAGAATATGACGCCTATCACAGCATCCATATATAAGCTCCTCGGTATTATAAGCAGCTATCACATTTCTCAGGAGCTACTTTCTCTCCTCCATCCCAAGCTCCTCCTCTCTTCAGTCAGGATTGGCCTTATGATTCCCCTGAATCAGACTAATTCTTGAAATATGTGTACATGTAAAATTTTTGACATTAATGATATCTGCATATGTTTGGTTCTGTTCTGTTTACCCTAAGGGGGGTTATTGCTGCTCTGCATGGATGTGCAGGGAGTTCTTACCCAGAACAGAACTATACTGCCAATACAAACTCTATGCAATTATCAATCATATTTGACAATTGTGGTCCTGACAGAAACAAAATATAAAATCAAGTGCCATTCATTTTAAAGAAAGCTAGGATACCTGTGTGAATTAGAGAGGAATGGACTTCATACATCCACTAAAAATCCCCTTCACCAGCTGGTTAAAAGTAAATGTAAAAATGACTCAGACAAGTGATTCAGATTCAAAATTTGATTTCTTTATCACACATTTATCATGCAAAAAGCACTTAAAGTGTCAGGTTTATAAAGTGATAATGAGCTCTAAATTGGAGAAACAGAGTAACATTGTTTCCTCCGAGGCCATTATGTTCTTGTAGAAGAAAAAGTAGAGAGAACATTTGAAATGTCTCTGGTGTATTTTGGCCTCCAAAATTGTAATAATGCTGTTATATTAGTACTACTTCTTAGATCTCACTGAAATCCGTTTTCATTGAAGTCCTCTTAGTGTTGTCTTAGATTAAACATTAAGGTATTGTTTTTCTTTTTTTTTTAATTTATTGTAATACATGTTTGCATTTCGTCTGTTAGCAAAAACATCTGGAAGTGGAGAGAACGACAAAATGGCTGAAAATGTTGAAAAGCTGGGAGAAATACAAGAACAGTGACAAGGTGCGTGTCCTTCATAAACAGACCATAACTCTCTGAAGGACTTTGAGATAGTCTCAGTCTTTCATTTTGTGTGTGTGAATGGCTAGAGTTCCCTTTGGCTGTCTCTGTCCTGTGTATTGGGCGACATTGGACCAGTCCCCTAAGAAATCCACTGTCCTGCTTCAGCTGCACAAAATCTGTCGGTGTCTATCTATATTGTTTGGACCTCTTCAGGCAGCTCTTAGTGTGTTAAATTGTATTTCTGTCCACTAACAGTGTCTGGTGTGAAATTAGAAATCTTCATATTGCCTGAGGTGGAGCGTGACAGTTGTGCAGTTTATTACTCTGTGTAGAGCTAATCATTACTTAATATTATTAGTCCAATTAGTTTGATTAGACTGTCACACTGTGTCTACACCAAACAAGCATTAGCAGCACTACACAATGCATTAAAAACATAACAAAACTAAGCATTCCTGTGTTAAAAATGGAAAAGAAAAAAGCAACACAGCGTGTCCATACAATATGTGTCAATTATCATCCAATCACATTTCTGCTTGCGTCACTTTGTGAGCCGTTATTCTTCTCACAAGCAAGTTTCCTCCCGCTTCAACTTTTCATCATCGGTGGATATCTTCCTTTCTTGGAGGTAAGAAAAATGTCTGTATTTGGCATTAGAGGCTTTTTAAAATGTCTTTTGGGATAATTTGTAGACAGTAGTCAAGGGGCATTTTACACATATACGTGTTCGTCGAAAAACTTCTTCATGAATGGCGGTGTGAGCCGCACCAATGCTACACGATTTCGGTGGTGGGAACTCGTTTTAATAAGCTTTATGGTTTCTTTTGTTCACTTTATTGTGAGTAGAATCGCTTCTAAATAATCAATGACACGTTTATCTCTCTCTCATTGAAAACTAACTGAGCTCACGATCGCAACGTATTGTGCAAAATGCCCTAAGAATTTAACATTATCTCTGCTACTTAAGGTTTTCTTGGTTTTCTAGCTAATATTAGCGTGCTATATTAGTTGTGTATAAAAAACAAATGTCTTTATTTGCACTCTTGCAGTTTTTAAGATGCTCCGGAAGCACTTGTAGCAGTCATTGACGGTGACAAGCAGACATGCGAGAGACTTCATCTCATCGACCCTCACCATCACTTGTACAAATACTCTAACAAATACGTAAATAAAAGTATTAAAGGTGCCCTAGAACCTTATTTCACAAGATGTAATATAAGTCTAAGGTGTCCCCAGAATGTGTCTGTGAAGTTTCAGCTCAAAATAGACCATAGATTTTTTTTATTATACCATGTTTTAACTGCCTGTTTTGGGGTGTAATTAAAAACCCTTAAATGTTCGTGGTCCCCGCCCCCAAGCTCGCGACTCCCAATAAACATTTCATAAACAATAGAATAATTTCACACAGCTAATATAACTCTCACAATGGATCTTTACAAAGTGTTCGTGATGCAGCATATCAGATCAAGTAAGTATGGCATGTATTTGGATGTTTATATTTGATTCTGAATGAGTTTGATAATGCTGCACGGCTAACGGGGCTAAAGCTACACACTTGGAGAGATTTTTAAAGAATGAAGATGAGTTTATGAATTATACAGACTGCAAGCGTTTAAAAAGAAAATAACGACATGGCTCTGATCTCCGTGAATACAGTAAGAAACGATGGTAACTCTAACCACATTTAACAGTACATTAGCAACATGCTAACGAAACATTTAGAAAGACAATTTACAAATATCACTAAATATATAATGATATCATGGATCATGAACAGTTATTATAGATCCATCTGCCATTTTTGCTATTGTCCTTGCTTGCTTCACAATACCTGCATAACTTCTTATAATTCGGCTGTGCAGCTCCAGACGTTAATACTGGCTTGTCTAATGCCTTGAACATGGGCTGGTATATGCAAATGTTGGGGGCGTACATATTAATGATCCCGACTGTTGCATCACAGTCGGTGTTATGTTGAGATTCGCCTGTTTTTCAGTGGTCTTTCGCACAAACAAGATTTACATATGAAGGAGGAATCAATGGTGTTTGAGGCTCACTGTATGTCATTACCATGCACAGAACTCTTATTATTCAACTATGCCAAGGTAAATTCAGTTTTACAATCTAGGGCACCTTTAATGTTTAAGATGCTGTCAAACACCACAGCCAAAGTACAAACTTTATTAACTGTTAATTCTTCAGAAACGTTTCACTCATACAACATTGCTAATGTTAAAATTACTATTTTGAATGTTGACTATTTTTTGTGCAATTGTAGCAGGTTTAATACATTTCCTATAAACTACATGTGCGTTTGTTGTGTTTTTATTACATACAAGTTTTGTACAATTCAAAAATAACACATTTGACAGCACACGTTCTGTATTAAGAGGAATAGCACATCACAATTATGTGTGTGAGATGATTGCTGTGCATTTTATTTGTTATATTAGCTGTTTTTATTATATGTATTTTATTATATTATAAGTATTTGACACATAACATGTCCATTCAAAATTTGCAGACAGTCTTATTTAAATTTGTTTTAACATTTTAATAATATTTTTGTCCCACTTATTACATTTAAATTTGTTTTAACATTTTAATAATATTTTTGTCCCACTTATTACATTTAAATTTTTGTGATTTTTTTTTTTTTTTTTAGGGCAAATGCCCTATTGTTTTCCTTTAGGATAATTCTTATTATTTTTCTTATTATTATTATTATTATTATTATTTTTCATCAGAGTTTTGGGGGCTTTTGGGGCCCTTAACATGCTCAAAGAGATGGTCCTCACTGCAGAACAACATCTAGATCCAACTCCTCCCACTTTACATATCCCTAAATCTACCCGTCTCTGCCCCCTGGATCTAAACCTACCCATCTCCACCCCCTGGATCTGGATCCAACTCCTCCCACTTTACATATCCCTTAACCTTCCCATCTCCGCCCACTGGATCTTGTGTGTTCTGCAGTGAGGGGCTACTGGAAAATTTGGCATGGCAGGGGGGCTCTATGGCGCCCCCTTGAAAGCAATGTGAAATCATGGTTACATACTAGCAAATATGTGTATGAAACTCAGTACACATAGAGATCTTATCGGGCTGAACAACTTCCGCGCTGCATACCATTAGCTCCACTCAACAGGAAGTTGGCTATTATGGGTTGTTTGAACCCATAACTATGCGATTCATCCGATTGCCACCAAACTCGGTCAGTATAAAGCCGACATTGAGGATGCTTTATTGCGGATGGACTTTTGATATCTTGCTCTGGAATTTTTATAGAGGTTGTCTGAGAAAAACACAGACATGACAGATTCAGATGGTATTCTGCACTCATTTGAAAGTGACCTATGACATCCTATGACATGAAATTCATCTCAATTTAAACGATCTCATGGATGTGGCTGTGGTGGTTCACAGTCATAGCGGCAACAACTGCTGCAGTAAATGTGGTGTACACTGTAAAAAATGCTTTTCTTTCTTAGAATTTTTTGTCTTGTTACCAGTCCAAATATCTAAAAATTCTTAAATCAAGAAGCATTTTTTAGACAAGTAACAATTATTGTCTTGTTTTCAGAAAAATAAGTCAAAATTAAGTGAGTTTTTCCTTAAAACAAGCAAAAATTATCTGCCAGTAGGGTAAGCAAAATAATCTTATTTCAAACTGAAAACAAGTTTATTTTGCTTGACATTACAGTCATAGGGATTATTATGTCAACAATGGAAATTATTTGGTGATCTAGATTTGCATGTTGGCCAGAATATAGACGGCTGAATATCAAACAGGATATGAACCAGGTGGGACTTGTCTGGAATGATACATCCATGATGTCACCCAATCTATTCTGTATGCTCTCCATTTCTTAGTCATGTGTTTTGGAGGAGGCGTGGCTTTGGAGAGCACTCTGAAGGGATGGTGGGATCTTATGCTTTCAAAGCTAGCTTGCATGTTCACAGTTTTCTGATGTCAGTTAATGGTCATTTGACCTTAGTAAGTGTTTTGATTGTTTATTTTAACATTTTTCCATTTATTTATTTCAGTTTTTCATTTGTATAATGTAATTATTAGTTTTTAATCAATCCACTTTAGGAAACCCTGCTATATAGTATCGATCTGCATGTTTGTTGTGGTTCTGATTTCCTCACTCCAAAGACAGCTTGTTCAAAGTGTTTTTTTTTGTTGTTGTTGTTTTTTTTGTGTGTAGAACAAATGGAGTCATTGACTTCATCTGCAATTACAAAGCCAATCCCCCATCAACAAACACTTGAACACATAAGCAAACACACACAGACACCTGCCGATTTTGTAATGTTTCATTTTATTCAAATAAACAAACAGTCTTAATCGCTCATTTCGCAGAGATTAGAGGTGGAAACACACATCTGGTTTGTGGCTGTGAGATATGTGCCCACTGCTCTCTGTCAATAATCAGCTCCTCAAGAGCCTCCTGAAGATTATTAATATCGTCATTACCATTATTGTAAGTGAACTACTCAGCAGCCATCAGTTTGCACACACACGCACACACACACACACATGGATGGGCCCTGAGGGCGGAAGAGACGTTCAGGAAATCACTTAGCGGCAGTAATGTGGACAGATGAGTGCAGGAAACTGAAGAGTGTTCATTCCTCTCTTTCACCTCTCAACCCCACCACAGTCGTACATCTCTCTCTCTCTCTCTCTCTCTCTCTCTCTCTTTTCCAGCGGGTGAGTTTAATTGTCGCTGAGAGACGATTCACGCCAGCCATTAGCTTTTGTGGTTTCAGCGTTTTGCTTTTGAGCTTTTAATCTGCCCTCTGATGGGAGTTTAATCTTTACTGACTGCACAATTACCTGTGAGAGACAGACACACAGATGTGTTCTATTACACTGGTATTGAATGTGTTTAGACAGCGGGATTATGGTTATTGAGGGTGTCCTAATAACCAGGCCAGCAGTATCTGTGTCCACATCGATTAGTTTTATATATTATATACCCTTCCCCTTGTTTGGTTGTTTTTTTGTTTTAGTTTTTTCCCAACATTTTTCGTATTTTTACATTTACATTTTATGCATTTGGCAGACGCTTTTATCCAAAGCGACTTACATTGCATTATACTATACATTTGTATCTGAGTATGTGCAATCCCTGGGATCGAACCCATGACCTTGGCATTGCTAGTGCCATGCTCTAACCACTGAGCTACAGGAAAGGAATATTTTTAGCATGCTTTCTGCTAAAACTCCTAGTTCAATTTAATATATTTCACCATAATTTAATCCATTCCTACCTAAAATTCTCCCAAAATCAGCACAGAAAATGTGGAAAGTCTGCAAATTCTGTCTGGGTCTACTTTTATCCATGAAAACAAAATCATCTGTCTCTGATAGAGTTATATATATTCCAGATTGCAGAGTCTTCATGACACTTTTCTTTAAATAAATAAATAAGATTAAAATATAATGAAATTCATGTTTGCAGTGACTTGATGAACATGTTTTTAACTTTTAGAAATCAAATTAATTGTGATATTTTGGGTGGGGTATAAACTCAAAAACGGGTGGTACATCTGGCGTGACATAATCGAGAAAAAGCATTGAACTTTATTAAATAGCTTGGTGTCATTTCATTATTATTTATTAAAGCATTTTATTATTATTTATTAAAGCAGTTAAGCAGGTTTTTTTTTTTTTTTTTTCAACTACTTCATATAATTATTGATAGGACCCCTGCAGACCCTCAAGGTCATGTGTCAAGGTCATTTAAAAATGACATAGTTTTACTATCTTTTTCTTTTTTCTTTCTTTCTTTGTGATATGCCGATGTACCTTGTTATGTGGATTTCTATTTCAAATAAATGCAGTTCTAACTTAGTATGCATGAAAAAACAATCTTTAAAAAAATGTATCACTGTATCAGATGTTTCCACAAAAATATTAAGCAGCACAACTGTTTTTAACAATAATAAGAAATGTTTTTTGAACACCAAATTATCATATTAGAATAATTTCTGAAGGATCATATGACACTGAAGACTGGAGTAATGAAGCTCAAAATTCAGCTTTGCATCACAGGAATAAATTACATTTTAAATATATTCAAATAGAAAAGTGTTATGTGAAATGTTACTAATATTCCTATTGCTATTTTTACTCTTTTTTTTATCAAATAAATGCAGCCTTGATGAGCATAAAAGACTTATTTCAAAAACTTAAAAATCTTACTGACCTCAAACTTCTGAATGGTAACTTTTTACCTTGAAACTAAAATTTATTTATTTATTTAGAAAATGTAAACAAAGTGTACACTTGCACGGTTGAGGTTTAGAGATTTCTTAAATTTTAATCATGTTTTGTCTGTGTGTGTGTGTTTGTAGTTGGTGAGACGAATCTATAAAGGAATTCCACTGCAGCTCAGAGGTCAGGTTTGGTGTCTTCTGCTCGACGTCCCCAAAATCAAAGAGGAGAAGAAGGACTTCTATGAGGTGAACACAGTTTCTCCATTCCAGCATAGTCATGGCTTTCTTCAGAGCTAGTTTATTCCACAGAAGTGTGCGTGTGTAAGAGAGATACAATCACAAACTCTTTACTTAAATATGACTTTCTAAAATAGCCAGCCCCTGAGGTTTTCAATGTAACTCTTATGTGGTTTGACACACACACCGCAGAGGGAAACATCACCCCAACTGGACAATAGCAGCTTTACTAAAGCCCTGCAGCATCCAAGCGGACAGAAAACATGATTTGCAGGCTGTATTCTCCTTTAACTGGAGCTGTTTGTGTGTGTGGCAAAAATCATGCTGTGGTCTCTGCAGAGTGCTGACTATAATTCACTGCTAGTTAATATTTATTATGAACTCAATGCCCTGTCTCTTTCTTTCTCCAGAAACTGAAGATCAGAGCAAGGGGTTTGTCTCCAGATGTCCGTCAGATTGATCTGGATGTGAATCGTACATATAGAGATCACATCATGTTCATGCACCGTTATGATGTCAAGTGAGCACCCAAACACACATCAACAGAAATATACACACAAACACACTGGAAGTTTTAGTGTTTCATGCTAAGACGGGCCCTCAATTCATGTAGTGCCAGCTGACCACTAGGGCCCCTTGGCCTAACTGTGAATATAGCTTGAACTGACTGCTAATTCCTCCAGGCCTGCATAAGCTGACCACTGTATAAGCTGACCAATAGGCAATCTAGGCCCCTTGGCACAAACAGTCCAAGCTGCCCACTATCGAGGTACTTAGGCCCCTCGACAAGCTGACCACTGAGGCTCCCAGGCCCTTTGGCGCATAAAGCTCAAGATGATCACTAGAGTTAAAGGGTTAGTTCACCCAAAAATGAAATTTCTGTCATTAATTACTCACCCTCATGTCTTTCCAAACTCGTAAGACCTTCGTTCATCTTCGGAACACAAATTAAGATATTTTTGATAAAATCCGATGGCTCAGTGAGGCCTCCATTGTCAGCAAGATAATTAATGCTTTTAGATGCCCAGAAAGGTACTAAAGACTGGGTAATGTGTTAGGAGCGAAAGGATGCCACATCGTTTTATGGAAATGAAAATTATCAACCTACAGAGGACTGAATTCAAAGACACCCCAAAAATCAAAGTGAAAAAATGATGCAGCGGGCTTGTCCATTTTGCTGAAATTTCATTGCAGCAACTCAAAATGGTTCTCAGTAGTTTGTATGGCCCCCACGTGCTTGCATGCATGCCTGTCAACGTCGGGGCATGCTCCTAATGAGACAACGGATGGTGTNACTGCTCAAAAAAATTAAGGCAACACTTTGAAAACACGTCAGATCTCAATGGGGAAAAAGGTCATGCTGGGTATCTATACTGATATGGACTGGGTAATGTGTTAGGAGCGAAAGGATGCCACATCGTTTTATGGAAATTAAAATTATCAACCTACAGAGGACTGAATTCAAAGACACCCCAAAAATCAAAGTGAAAAAATGATGCAGCGGGCTTGTCCATTTTGCTGAAATTTCATTGCAGCAACTCAAAATGGTTCTCAGTAGTTTGTATGGCCCCCACGTGCTTGCATGCATGCCTGTCAACGTCGGGGCATGCTCCTAATGAGACAACGGATGGTGTCCTGGGGTATTTCCTCCCAGATCTGGACCAGGGCATCACTGAGCTCCTGGACAGTCTGAGGTACAACCTGGTGGCGTCGGATGGACCGAAACATAATGAACCAGAGGTGTTCTATTGGATTTAGGTCAGGCGAGCGTGGGGGCCATTCAATGGTATCAATTCTTTCATCCTCCAGGAACTGCCTGCATACTCTCGCCACATGATCGACACATTGTCGTGCACCAGGAAGAACCCAGGACCCACTGCACCAGCGTAGGGTCTGATAATAGGTCCAAGGATTTCATCCCGATACCTAATAGCAGTAAGGGTGCCATTGTCTAGCCTGTAGAGGTCTGTGCATCCCTTCATGGAAATGCCTCCCCAGACCATCACTGACCCACCACCAAACCGGTCATGCTGAACGATGTTACAGGCAGCATAACGTTCTCCACAGCTTCTCCAGACCCTTTCATGTCTGTCACGTGCTCAGGGTGAATCTGCTCTCATCTGAAAAGCACAGAGCGCCACTGGCGGACCTACCAATTCTGGTGTTCAATGGCAAATGCCAATCAAGCTCCACGGTGCCGGGCAGTGAGCACAGGGCCCACTAGAGGACGTTGGGCCCTCAGGCCACCCTCATGAAGTCTGTTTCTGATTGTTTGGTCAGAGACATTCACACCAGTGGCCTGCTGGAGGTCATTTTCTAGGGCTCTGGCAGTGCTCATCCTGTTCCTCCTTGCACAAAGGAGCAGATACCGGTCCTGCTGATGGGTTAAGGACATTCTACAGCCCTGTCCAGCTCTCCTAGAGTAACTGCCTGTCTCCTGGAATCTCTTCCATGTTCTTGAGACAGTGCTGGGAGACACAGCAAACCTTCTGGCAATGGCACATATTGCTGTGGCATCCTGGAGGAGTTGGACTGCCAGTGCAACCTCTGTAGGGTCCAGGTATCGCCTCATGCTACCAGTAATGACACTGGCCCTAGCCAAATGCAAACCTAGTGAAAAACAGTCAGAAAAGATGAGTAGGGAAAAAAATGTCAGTGGCCTCCACCTGTAAAACCATTCCTGTTTTGGGGGTCGTCTCATTGTTGCCCATCTAGTGCACCTGTTGTTAATTTCATTAACACTAAAGCAGCTGAAACTGATTAACAACCCCCTCTGCTACTTAACTGACCAGATCATTATCCCAGGAATTTAACTGACTTGATGCTATTCTCTGATTAAAAAGTGTTCCTTTAATTTTTTGAGCAGTGTATTTAAAACAGTTCATGTAACTACAGTGGTTCATCCTTAATTTTATGAAGCAATGATAATACTAAAAACCAAATAACGACTTTATTCAACAATATCTAGTGATGGGGGATTTCAAAACGATTTTTTTGGGGTGATTTTATTTTTTTTTTTTCTTCTTTTTGGCGCACAAAAAGTAATATTGTCTCTTCATAACAATAAGGTTGAACCACTGTAGTCACATGGACTGTTTTAAATATGTCTTTAGTACCTTTCTGGGCATTTGAAAGTGTTAATTATCTTGCTGTCAGTGGAGGCCTCACTGAGCCATCGGATTTTATCAACAATATCTTAATTTGTGTTCTGAAGATGAACGAAGGTCTTACGGGTGTGGAACAACATGAGGGTGAGTAATTAGTGACAGAAATTTTCTTTTTTGGGTGAACTAACCCTTTAAGTGTGATCATCTTGAGACAAAATTTTATTTAATTTGCATCTCTGTAATCTCCTTCACACCATATATTATTATAGGCTAGGTTTTTTTATTTATTTATTTAGATTCTGAACAAGTAATTTAATTATTCATTCATTCATTCATTCATTCTTAAGTTTTTCATGAATTCAAACTTTTTTTTTATTTTTTATTGTTTATTCAAGTGTTAATACCTTGTGTGTTTATATTTTATTTTATTATTTATTTATTGTTTGGATTCTGAACAATTAATTCAAATATACAACCATTTTATTGCAAATATTGGATACATATTTTTCTTTTTAAAATTAGAGGTTAGATTCATTTATTAATTCAACAAATAATTCCAGTATCCAAGTATCTAAGGCTATGTTCACACTGTCAGTCCAAATCTGTATAAGTTCACTTAAGACATAAACGACTATGCTTGCAAGGATACTCGCCAAGACGGGCATGTTGACATAATTTTGTGTGAATTTGTCCATTCAAGCACAAGACTTGAAAGAGACCTCAATATTTACCTCAAGTTTCTCTTATGGTTCTCGCCTTGCACTAGAATGTTTAAATTGACAAGGCTTAAATGAGTTTAGTTTAAACGCAGATAGCAACGTGTGCTGTTCAGGTCAACACCCGGGTGATGACGGCGTAAATGGCTGCTCATATAGAGCATACGGCGCTCGCATTGAACAAAGGTTAGTGTAAGCCAGAATGCGTATCCATCGACAGAAACATACTTTAGCCTAACTCTGTCTGTCTGTTTTATTTATTTTCTACAAACCATATTATAGATGCGTATGCGTCGTCAGATATGAGATGAACCGCGGTGCAAGTGCCTGCCGAACCGAGTCTGCAGAACGGTACGGTTCGATTTTTTACCGAGAACCATTTCACCCCTAAAAGCAACTGTTCGGATCTGATTTGTGTGTCCCGTGGTGCTCTTTCGTTTTCCGGGATATCTGCATTGGTTTCTATGGCAATGACGTTGCATAGTAGGTATACACCAAAAACAACAACAGCAACATGGAGGAGTTTCCAATACAGATGATTTCTTACAACATGACAATGTATAGCTGCCGCGCTGGACTACTGCGTTTTATGAGGCAGCGGCAGAAATGCAGGAGGCTGGTATGCGTGGCTTTATTCTGTGTTGTCGTCTCCGCCTGTATCAAAATTCAACATGTCTCCATTATTTTGTAATTTTCTGCTCGTCCAGCACTTTGCAACAACACAATCTTGTTTCTGCCGTGACAGCATGTTTCCTAAAACAACGTCTGACATGTTTACGTTTTACGTGGCATGAGAAAGTGGCATAGGCTAAACCGCATGAAATCCAATCAGAGTGGTCAGACTGAAACAGATTTCCAGAAATGCGATTTGAATAGGATTTCAAACCACATATGAATGTAGCTTAAAATAGATTTGTAAAAATCGTATTTCATGTGATTTATTTATTTATTTATTTTATTATTTTATTTTATTTTTTCTGTTCACACTCGTTAAATATGATCAGATTCCTATCGGATATGTACAAAAATCGGGATTTGGACTGACAGTCTGAACATATACTATTTGTTTTGCTTTTCTTTGTTTAGTTTATTATGAACAAGTTAAATTATCTAAACATTTTGTTTTGTTTTTCCTTTTTGTTTTGCTTCTGAACAAGTTATTGAAGTCGCCAAACATTTTGTGTTTTGTTTTAGTTTTTTGTTTTGTTTTGTTTTGTTTTCATATAATCAAGTATCCAAACATTTAATTTCATTTCGATTCTGAATAATTAATTCAAGTATCCAACCATTTTATTGCAAATATTGCATACAATGTAGTGTTTTAGCAGGCTTTCATACTGAAGTGCTTTGCTGATGGAGACTTTTTTTTTTTATGTAGGGCTTTAATCTGCCTGTGTAAAATACATTTTTTATTTCTCCTCGGAGGTGCTTCCATTTCTCATGGCCATAAAACTGCTACATTTAACCAGCATGTGAAATGGAAAAGTTGAGAGTGCAATGGAGCGAGAGAGAGACNTTTCATACTGAAGTGCTTTGCTGATGGAGACTTTTTTTTTTTTATGTAGGGCTTTAATCTGCCTGTGTAAAATACATTTTTTATTTCTCCTCGGAGGTGCTTCCATTTCTCATGGCCATAAAACTGCTACATTTAACCAGCATGTGAAATGGAAAAGTTGAGAGTGCAATGGAGCGAGAGAGAGACGCCCACACCCCACCGTTTCTCTTCGAGTTATTGGTGTATTGAATTGTGACAGGGCTAAAGCACTCATATTGACTGATGTGACATTTACCTGTGGAGATTTGAAAGGGTCAGATCATTTTCACAGTGTGGCCTTAGACATCCACAAGACAGAAAAACGGACAGGAAATGAAACAATGAGAGAGGAAAAGAACATGTAAAAATGTGCTAAAACTTAATGATCCATGACATAAAATTGAAAAGCAGAATGCAGGATGTGTACATGATTGTTTTGTGTGTTGTATTTCAGACAGCAGGATCTGTTTCATGTGCTTACAGCATACTCCGTTTATAACACGGTGAGTCAAATATACTCACAAATACCCCCTTTTTAAAAATAGCTATGTTGATTTCAGTTTATGTCCCTATATTAATATATTAAATATATTAAATTGCTGTTTAGGCAATCATTTTTGAGTATGTGTTTGCACTTGATTTATGTGTGGAAAGAAGCCGCACACTATGGATTCTCTCTCTTATGGTGTATGTGTGTGTGTAGGAGGTGGGCTATTGTCAGGGCATGAGTCAGATCACTGCTCTGTTACTCATCTATATGAATGAGGAAGATGCTTTCTGGGCACTGGTTAAGCTGCTCTCTGGACAGAGACATGCCATGCACGGTACATGCACACACTTTTACCCACTCTAGAACAGAGGTACTCAACTGGTGTTGAGTAGCATTGATAATAATCATTATCATAATAATCATAATCATCATCATAACAATAGTGCATATGTAAGATGGCAAAATATGTTTGTAATGGAAGAGAAAATGCTTGACATTATTATTATTATTATTATTATTAGTAGTAGTAGTAGTAATTTTTATTTTATGTATTTTTTCTCAAAAAAACTGTGCATCCACTTAAAGTCAAGATAATCCAAACAAACAGCAATTT
>RJVU01022182.1:2637818-2650817 GCA_003731715.1 Anabarilius grahami
ATATATATTATCAATTAAATAAATATCTAAAATAAATCAATGAATTAGATAATAATAATACATTTAGGCTTATGTAATTCATAATAATATTAATACTTTTTTTTTTTACTTTTTTCCCCCTGTGATACAATTTTGGTACTGTGTTCAGTCACCACTGGATGTCCAATGTAAAATCAGTGTCCTGAAGCAAAAACCACCAAGCAACAACACTCATTTCATGTTTATTTATTCATTCATTACTGTATACCAAAATTGTACCAAATTGAAAATTTTGTTGTGTTTTTCTAGGTTTCTTTGTACCAGGGTTCCCTAAACTCATGCGCTTCCAGGAGCATCATGACCGTATCCTGCAGAAGATGATGCCTAAGCTCAAACAACATCTAGTAAGACAGAGAAAAACACCTCCAAAACATGTACTACATTCAAAATGTGACAGTTAGAGCCACTTCACTGATTAATGCTGTGTCATATATTAACTTTTCACAATGGCTGAAAAGCTTCATATGCAGTCTTATTTTTGGCCTATATTGTGTTCTCTATTTGTCAGTGTATTGGTGCCTTTTCTGAAGTAAACCCGAGCAGCTGGCCAACCCTGACTGCTCATGTAACAGAGAATTCACAAAGAAATGCCAACGGGGATTCGTTAAAGGGCAGAGTAATTAATAAAAGGCAATATTAATTAATAAAGAGATAGATAGAGGGATGAATTAATCAATTATTTGTGTGTGAAAGTCAGCCTTTGATGTGGGAGGATTAGAAAGAGGATAAAAGAGAAGGATAAGCTTCACTCTTTAAAGTGTGTGTGAACATATGGCCATATACTGTAATACTATACAACCTTAGTACTTGCACTATTTTTGCAGTACATACACTGTGCGCAATATGTGAATCTTCTATATGCATGTACCTGGATGACCTACATTTGAGGAATACAAATGGTGCCGTATACAACCAATCACACACAGTGTGTAATACTGGATTGCAATGACTGATAGCATTTTTTTCCCCTTTAATTATTATTATTATTATTATTTTATTTTTATTTTTTTTTACAAAGTAGGATTTTTGAAAAAAGCCACACACACAAAAAAACATACATGTGTAACTTACTACTTTTTGAAATGGTAATGGTTACACATTGTGTGCTTTTCCCCATACTATTTAAAGAAGTATACACTGTGCAGTGTGTAATACACTAGTGTGTAGCTTGTGAGTGCATGCATAAAATGTTTTTATTCATCTTTTGTTGCCATTCACTTAACAATATCTGTAACTTTGCTGCCCTCTACAGGATAACCAAGAGGTGTTCACCAGCCTGTACACTATGAAATGGTTCTTTCAGTGTTTCTTGGATCGGGTATGGACACTTAAAACATTATTTCATTAAATTAGAGCATATTTTTATTTTTTCTGTTGTACTATTATTTGTGAAACCTCACTGATTTGAGTCATTTTATATGTGTTTTGAATAGACTCCGTTTACACTTACGCTGAGAATATGGGACATTTATATTTTGGAAGGAGAGCGAGTTTTGACTGCGATGTCCTACACCATCCTCAAACTACACAAAAGTAATGACTGTGTGTGTTGTGAATTTGTGTGTCTGTATTTAACTTTGTGGACAAAATTGCTTCCAGGTGCTAGCTAAACCTGAAAAATCTCCCCAAAAACCATCATAAAAACTAACAACGATTCAAATACCCATAAATACAATAAAAAGATTGATCTATGCAAGGGACAACGTGCAAAATAAACACTTAAAGGACTTAAACATAATAGACCGTATAGTAATTATATGTGATAAGGTATATCTTCTTAGAATTTGAACACATTCTAGTTGTAACCACTTGTGTTATCTCTGCCGTGTGTGTGTTTGCATGTTAGAGACCCTCTTGAAGTTGTCCATGGAGGATCTGGTGAAGTTTCTGCAGGTGACTCTGTCAAAGGATTTCTTTTTTGAGGATGACTTTGCGATAGAGCAGCTTCAAAACTCCATGTCTGAGCTCAGACGATCTAAATTGGAGCTGCCACCTCCAGGTACTTTAAACACACATGCTGAAATCATGGCAAATCATAAAATGTATGGCTGCGTGTCATCACCCATAGAGGGAAACATCCTGTTGCACACACTGTCTCCTGGTAATCTATCTCTGACTCTTATCTACTTTATCTTTTCCTTTATCTCTTGCACACACACACACACACACTCATCCACTGCTACTATGTACTGTTTGTCTAATCTGCATTCTCTCCCTTTCGCTTCAAACATAGCCTCTGCTTACACTAGTGGGTCTGGGAAAGGAGGGCGCCAACCCTCCTACAAAAACAACCGGTGGGCAAAAACGCACTGACTACTTTATCTGTCAATCAACCAACCATTCGTTCGTCTACCCCTATACACACACGTCCCTCTCCCCTCGTTTGTTTCTCTGTCTCACACAAAACCTGGGTTCTTCAACAAAACATTTTTTGGGGGTTTCATTTAAGCAAAACCTTTGTTACGGGAATGTCAGAAAAATTTGTTGTGACATACTATATGCTAGAAACATGTAAAAGGACAATTATAAGGAATATGGTTACCTTAAACGTATAAAAAACACAAGTTTTTATTTATTTATTTTTATGTCATACATAGAGGGAATTATATATATATTTTATTATTATTATTGTCTGATGAAAGATGATTCAGTAGATGAAAAGTGTCCAAAATTAACTTTTTGCCACACCAGCAAACAAATTAAGATATGTATATATGTATATATATGAGCTACTTACTTCATCATAGTTGCACTTCCAACACAAAGACTGTTTCAGAAGGTAGGCATTGTAAATTCTAAGGCACGTATATTTCATGAAAAAGTCCCATAATCCCAGAATGCATTGCAACAGATAGAGTATTTCATCATTACCTTAGCAATGTGCTGACAACAAACTATTAGAATCAATTCTGAGTCAAGTCTCCCAGCTAAGAGGGAACATCCCCAATATTCAGAAATAATGTTTTCATAACTTAATGGGAACATTAGCAAAGAATACACAACCATTCTTTATTTAAACAATACATGCCATTTGGCCTGTAACCTGCATTTGGTGCTTGGCAAATCTTAATTTTGGAACCAAAGTATGATAAACTAGCACCTTTGGAGGTGTTCACAGGTTTGTCTGTATTTGACGTTTCCGTTCCTCACGGCCACTTCTCAACGCACACCAAGAACCGCCCCAACCATCAGTATTTGTTGTGTAAACGTTCATCATTCCCTTGACGTTTTCTTCAGTTTCCTTCACTGCGAACTTGAATATCGTGCACATGCTGTGTGTTCCAAAACGTACCTAACACATCCTTTCTCCACATGGTTTTTATGTTCACAGTCAGGCTTGAACTGTAAGTGTTGTGTTAATATTTTTATTTGTATTTTTTTAGCTTCTTGAATCCTCAGTGTTCCCAATCTGAGCTTTGATTTGAAACCAGCCATGGATGTTTGTGGTTTGTTTTTATTTGAATGAAGTGCTAACTGTAACTCTTGCTTTATTTGGCAGTTTGGTTCTTCTTAAAAGACATTCAGCTGCATGACTGTTGCACTTCAGTGTGTGTTTATATTGTCATGGTTTAAAGACTCCATGAAATGCAGTTTGCTTTCCAGCGGACATTTTCATTCTACAGAGCATTTTTTTGTTCATAAATTTGTATATGCCCCTGGGTGCAAGAGTCGACGTCAATATTTTGATCTGTTTTGATTTCTTGGGGTCTTTAATACCTGACATTTCTTTGTTGATGTTGGCTCTGATTGGCTGATCTGCTATCACCCGTGCAGGTAAGGAGGATGAGTTTCCTAAGAAACCATTAGGTCAACTCCCCCCTGAGCCTCCAGGATTGGCGGCAGCAGCAACCAATCATGTGGCTAACGGGCAGCTGGTCGGACAGACGGGTGAGGGTCTACCCCCTCGTGGTCCGAGCCCTGCCGCAAGCATCAGTAAACGAGCAGAGTCTGGTCCCATCACTGATGGAACACCAGAGAGATACCAAGAGAGTCGGCCATCCAGCTCACTGGACAAGGTGCCTCATCCAGAGAGGGATAGACGGGGTGTAGACACTCAAAAGGAGAGGGTCCCAACCCACATGCCCAACAACAGTGCAACAGCTGGTGGGAAGGCGTTGACCCAGAACCAGACAAATCACAACTCCAATGCTAGATCCAGCATGCGCAGGGACAAGCCTCGCTGGGTCAAGCCTTCCGAAGGCAAACTGGAAGCAGTTAAGGCTGCAGCACTTCGGGAAAGCCAGTCGAGTCTAACTATGGGTGTTCCACCCTCGCCCAGTTCCCCTACTCCAGAGGAGGCCACCGGGACACAGCGCCGTCCCCGTTCCCGCGCATTTGCTCCAGGCTCCAACCGCGCTTCCAATGCCTCGCAATACGACAATGTCCCGGGACCAGACGGAGAGGTTATGGAGATTATAGAGCTGGAGAAACCACCTTCTCGCCCCCCATCCCGACCATACGTCGGACCTTCTTTGAGACAAGGCAGTCCCACCCGTCCTCCTAGTGGTGGAACCAGTGTTTCTCCATTTAGAGTGTCCAAACAGAGCATGATGCAATCCAAACCAGAACCTCGTGCACCTCTGCACTATCCACCTGGCATTACGCCTGTCTACACTCCCTACGTTTCGGATTCTCGGCCAGAGGATAGACTATACAGCCAGCCGTACGCTGAGCAAATTTACGCAACTACGGGACGTGGCTCATCTAACCCTTCGCCAGAGAAAAGTCTGATGAACAACAGCTACTTAACCTACCGACGGCCACCGCCAAACATGCCCCCTCTCAGGGTTGCTCCGGCTGAGCTTTCATCCCAGATAGACAGTGTTAGCGAGGGTGGGTATTACATGAGACAGCCCACCCGATTGGTGGGGTCTCCTGCTTACCCGCCCACAGAACTACGTTATGAGGGACACAGACGGAGAGAGGGCTGGTATGGGGACATGGAGGCAGGGCCTCCGCGATCGCCTGTGGGACTACCACGATCTCCCAGCTTCCAGAAAGCTCAGCTGTCTCCCGTTCACCCCGTTCAGGAGTTTAACTTTGCACCTGCAAATATCTCGGACGCTGTGCACCATTTCAGAGGACCCTACCAAGAGCACTCCGGCAGGCAACAGCTCCCCCATCCACTGTTCGGAGGAGCACACTACAGGCAGGAGGCCTTTGCAATGCAGGAGTCCATGCTGCTCTGAGAGGGACAGACAGAGACCGAAAAAGAGAGATACACTGTACGAGTGATGGCTAGCAAGCAATTTTTTGTGTTGGTTTAATGTTTTTGCATTCTGTTTTGTTTATTTGTTTGTTCGTTTGTTTGTCTGGCAAGTCTTACCAAACAACGATTGCCAGTTTCAGGCATTTGTACTGATCAAAGACTGATTGAAGAATTATGCTTTTGTTTTTGTCCGTAAAATAATCATTAACTGCCGATGTGAGTTATATAACAGAGCTTAAATGTGCAAAGAGAGGTTTTTGTTGTTTGTGTAATTAGTACACTGAGATATTTAAATGGAGGTTTATGGACAAACTCAGTTACTGATCTATTATCATCTATTTTTTTAATGCATTTCAGACATAAACATACTTTAGAGGATACTTTATTCCTTGATTGTGAATATATTTTTTAAGAACAAAGATTTGTGTAGGTTAGATACAGTATGTATAATTATGGACAACTAAAATAGTGAAAATAGTTGCTGTTGGACAGAACATTTCGATGTATCACTACAGTGTTCATATGAAAGTAAAAACCTTGTTTGTAAGGCTTGTTTTTGAGGTTATATATAAAAATGCAGATATTTAATTTTAAAATGAAAGGGAAGTTTAGGGGGTATGTGCGTTCTCAAAATCTGTTAGGCACTGACCAGCAAAGTAGATCTTATATTTTCAGTTCAAGGTTAAAACATAAAATAACTGATCAAACTGATTGATACTAGAGTTTGTTAAAATTATGAAAGCTTCCCTGGATATGGCCAGCTGATACATTACAACATTGTATTATTGTCACTAGCAGATAACTCTGTAACAAAGGGTGAAATAAAGTAAATTGGGCCACTTGGCAGTCAAAGTGGCCCAATTTACCCAAATTCATCCAATAAATGTCTGTGATGCCCAATGCAAGTTATGCAATTTGTGACTGAAAACTCTGTTTGAATTCAATAATATGGCTGCTAGATTGCTATAGCATGCAGCTGCAGTGTTAAGTTGGTTGTACCTGTGCTGTTACTCAGTGGAATTCTTCTAATAATGGACCTTTTTTATAGCAGCAAGATTATCAAATTCAAATTTCACAAAAAGCACAGGTTTTACACATTATAAAACAATCAACTCTCAGATCTCTACAGATCTATTGATAATTTTTTCAGTCCGTACCATTTCCTAATCTTATTTAGGAAACTAGATTAAGCTCCTAACCCATTAACCTGTTTTTGAGTGAACTTTTTTTTTTCTTTTTTTTTCTCAACACTACCAACTCATTTGACACATTCATTTTAAAGGGTTTGTTCACCCAAAAATGAAAATTCTGTCATTAGTTACTCACGTTCATGTCGTTCCAAACCTGTAAGACTTTTGTTCATCTTCGGAACACAAATTAAGATATTTTTGACGAAATGCGTGAGCCTTCTGGCCTCTGACTGTAACACAATTACCACTTTTAAGGCCCAGAAAGGTAGTAAAGATAGTTAAAATAGTCCATGTGACTACAGTGGTTCAACCTTAATTTTATGAAGCGACAAGAATACTTTTTGTGTGCAAAAACAAAACAAAAATAACAACTTCATTCAACAATTTTACATTGTAGACAGAGGGCAGTGCTTCCAGGTTCTACGTCAGAAAGCTGACACATTATTGGCCGCTCCTGCGACAGCATCACACGCATGCGTCATGCTGCCCACATGAACAGTGTCGGTCAATACTGAGTCGGCGTTCTGACGTAAAACCCGGAAGCGCTGCACTGTGTTTACTACGTGATCAGCATAGGAGACTGACATGCAAGAGAATAAATTGTTGAATAAAGTTATTTTTGTTTGTTTTTTGTGCACAAAAAATATTATTGTCTCTTCATAACATTAAGTTTGAACCACTGTAGTCACGTGGACTATTTTACGGATGTCTTTACTACCTTTCTGGGCCTTGAAAGTGGTTATTGTGTTGCAGTCTTTTGGAGGCCAGAAGGCTCACGGATTTCATCAAAAATATCTTAATTTGTGTTCCAAAGATGACTGAAGGTCTTACGGGTTTGGAACGACATGAGGGTGAGTAATTCATGACAGAATTTTCATTTTAGGGTGAACTATCCCTTTAATTTTACACCAGTATATTTGCTACTGAATATGTAGCAGATTGATTATTTCATAATATACCATAATGACCGGACCAAACAGCTTTCAGAACACTCCACGCAACACACTCCTAATGTATCCCTTTCTGATGCCATCTGCTATCATTCCACTGCAAAAAAAAAAAAAATCTTATTCAGTCTTATTCATGGACAAGCAAACTAATTTATTCTCTGCTCTAGCCCCAGTTGTTTCCTTCTTCCAGGCCTGTCATTTCAGTATATAAACTGGTTTAGTACACTTCATTTTGACCGAGCATTCCAGTTCAGATTGTTGGACTGAACATTATTTCTTTGTTAAACTACTAAATGCAACTTGATTATCAGATTTCCCCTTCTCTAATAAAAAAACATGGGGTGATTTAAAAAAAAAAGNAGAATATACAGTTTGTACAGTATAAAAACCATTACGCCTATGGAGAGTCCCCACTAAGATAGCAAAACAAACCTGTGTGTGTGTGACAGTATGAAATATGTCATTGTGTTTTGACATCTCGAATTGTTTAATGAATGTAATATGTAAGATCTCCTCCAATTCTAGGTACTGCTAAATATTTGGATGTACAGTACGTACTTGTTACAACCACCAGATGTCTCCCTCTGCTTGAACACATTGCGCAATTTGATACAAGAGATCGCTTTCAAACTTAACAATTCATGAAGCAGTAGGTGCAATGACGCAAAAATGACGCTCAGTATAAATGTTTAATCTTCATTGTAAATGACTATTGACTCTTAGGTTTATTTTGTCATTTAATAAATGTCAGAAAAGAAATTAATATGCAGGCCCTGATGACATTTTGGTCATTCATTAAAAACCTTTCACGTTTAAGATAAAAGCTTTTAAAATGCTCAAAAGGTAGAACTATAGCCTAACCCTTCATGTGTTCAATTCCCCAGATACACTTACAGATAAATTATTCATTATTTAATAATTTATTAATAAATGATTTCCAAAACACTACATTGTGTTGAAAATAGCAGACAGCCTGAGCAAATACTGCTTTGATAATTGATGTTTAGTATCTCATGATAAACAGCCTTGACCATTGTTTTCAGTTCCCGTGACCTCTTTTTCTCAGCCAAACATAGATGTGGGAAATGTTTGAGTTAATTCTCCAGCTGTGCATCTCATTTAGTATGAAAGCAGTCTACAGCCACCTCTTAAAAAGCCAGAAAATCGAATTTCACTCTGGCGTAAAAACCAAAACATAAGAGTTGCCTTGTGTTGAAATTAAACTGTATGTGTGTCAACCTTTTTTCCTGGAACAAACAAAGAGGAGATGACTAGAGGAGCCTTCAGGTCACTGGAAACTATTTGTTGTTGAGTGTTTAGAATGACATAATTTATGGGCGTCCTGTCAGCGTGGACTTGAGGCTTGATCTGTTGATTTATGCTGTCAAATTTGTTGATGTGACCCATTGTTTATAAAGACTGACCTAAAAATGAGTCAACCACGGCCCAAATAAAGAGAAAAACCCAACTGAAAGAAACTGCTTCAGTCAGCCTAAGGTGGTTTGTTGATCTGAACTGGTTTAAGCTGGTCTAACTGGTCTCTCAACTAGACCAAAATAGTTTTAGCTTTTTTTTTTTTTCTTTCTCCTTTCAAACAAAAATGTGACTTTTTCAAGAATTTGATCTTACCATTGATCTAAATGACAGAATTTTGTTTTATTTTTCATTTGCCTTTTTATTTTTTACACACACACACTTGGTAGTTGTACAGTATATACACACATACCTAGAAACCTTTCGTCAGATGTGGATGTGTACAGACACATACCAGTGAAAACCTTCAGACGTCTAAGCACAGATGTCCGCATGCATGAACACACTCTCTCAAGGTTTCATACATGAAGCACAATATGAGACTAGATTGCAGCTGTCATGACTAATTATGTGCAAGAGCTATTATGTGATTTACATTGAGACTGGAATTATGGGCTTGAATGGAGATGGATTTCCTCTTTACAGTGTTTTAAGATGGTGCAAGCAAACAAGTTACTCAAGAATCATCTAAAATGCACCTTAACCTACAGTTAAACTCACATGATTTAAAAATTCTCCTTCAAGGAGCGAGCCATATCTAGAAAGTAGCTTCTGATTTATAAATTTATGCAACCACCAACAACCTGGTTGCAAAAACCTGGTTGAGTCCATTGTAGCTATGTATTCTGTGGTGAATGGCATTTCACTAAGTAACTACAACTGGATCAACATATTTGTTGATCCTGGAACAACATTCCAATGAACCAGTCTGATTTGATGGATAAGTTTACAGTTTACGTCAAGTTTAGGCTTACAACCAGGGTTAGGTGCTTCTACATCGCTGTTATTCACCTATCATTTCCCTCTGATTTTAGGGCTACATTTTCAGATATGTTGTTCCAGGAATCAACAAAATATGTTGATCCAGAAATGTCTTAAGCTACGTTAACACTGCAAGCCTTAATGCTAAATTCTGATTTTTTTTTTTTTTGTAGCTGTTTACATTGTTGTTTTAAATGTGGCCAATATCAGATTTCCAGTGTAAACAGATGGTTCTGAACTGACCTGAATGCACAAAAGAACGATACAAATGGGGTTGCCAGGTTTTTACCAAGCGGCAATCTCCCCCAGTTTCTCTTGAAGCCAATACGGAAGTGACCTAAACTGCAATTCATCGACTGGCCACTAGGGACATGCTCCAAAAAAGAGCAGAATGTCATTGAGTCCTATGTTAAAATGCCCAACTTTACAGCAGAAAAAACAAGTTTACAAATTGTGGTTTTGGTCTATACAGCTAATTTTGCCCTTCATGACAACTCTGAGGGGGGTGATTTTTTTTTATAACTCTCCATTTAAATAATATTAAGCCTTAAAGTTCTGCATAATTAAGGGCGTGGTCACTTGAGTGACAGGTCATTTTACCCAAGTGCCATGGATTGGATTCATCTCGCGATCGCTATTTCATTACAAAGGTATGAAATCCCTTTTGATTTTTCATGTTGTCATTTGCACACCCGACACAAATTACAATAACTGGTGCTGGAGCATCTATATCGTAAAAAAAGACATCGTAGATTGACAGTAAACATTTAGAACTTTCAAATGATATAACTTTATTAATATTTTAGATAGTGTCTAAGATAGATAGATAGCTCCTTTGCCTGCTAACATGATCACGTCGAGCTAGGCGGGCGTGGTTTCAGCAACCAGGCACCAAACGTGTCCTGCCTCTTTGCCCATTTTCAGTTATCCGGGAATGACGTGAGGTGATGCGCTGCTAAGATGGCAGCGGCCTCATTTTTGCTTCAGAAATGTTCTTCAGAAATCTACGGGTGACGTCACGGACATTACGTCCATATTTTTTTACAGTCTATGGTTTTTACCACAAAGTCCACTCAATTGCTTCTCAAAACTAGTCCAAAACTAGCTCAATCGCGTTCCGTGGGGTTAAATATCGCGTTAGTGCGGTACAACCCGTTGTTGCAAAAGTTGCAAAACAACCTGCAGCAATAGTGAAAAAGTAACTAATTCTGCGGGGAAATCACGGACTTGGCAACACACACAGTCATATGGAAGTAAACATGGAGGGCTTTAAAGTAAACGATTACATGCAAATTATGCGCAAGGCAATAAAAATAAAGATGATGTGACAAACGAGAGCAGAGTTTTGACATTTTTATGATACGAGCCCTCATGTTTTGCTTGTATTATAGAGCTGTCTCTGTAATACTTAGCCTAAGAGTTCTGACACATCACTGTCCTTCTACTGACAACCTTTCGCAACTATCTTGATAACGTTGGGTATGTAAAATCTTTGAATAGACTCCCATGAGCGCAGAATCGTGACGAATGTTGATCTCGAGTGAAAAAAAATCACATGAATTCCGATATGACTGTTCACACTGCGGTCGCATTACAAAACATCTGACATTCTGACCTGTATCCAGGGTTGCCAGGTTTTCACAACAAAACCCACCCAATTGCTCCTCAAAACTAGCCCAATCGCATTTCAGGGGGGTCCCACAGTAAAAATCGTGTTCCGGGGGGTAAAATCCAAGTTTTTGGCGGGGCTCCCCTGGTAAAATTCGCATTCCAGGGGCTAAATATCAAGTTTTTTTGGGGGATAATTCAACCCGCGGACATGAAAAACAACCCGCGGCAACAGTAGCCCAATTCCGCGGGAAAACCGCAACACTGCCTACCACATATGGAAGTGAAATTGAAGAGATCAGATTCCATGTGGTTTATACTGTTTACACTGTCATGGGGAAAACAGATATGAGTTACATGTGGGCAAAAAAAAATCAGATTTGGGCCACATTTACCTGCAGTGTGAACGTAGCCTATCTTGGCAAAATCACGGTGATCGTATTCAGCACTGCTCACACAGAAGTCACTTTCAAACCAACCAGATTTCTGTTGGTCAACACACCAAATTTGAGTGACCTACTTGAAGCCGTTGCGAAATCTGCATGAGGAAATGTTTCGTCCTCATGCAAAATTCCAGCTCACATGGATTCTGATTGAAATGACCCGCAAAAATTCGCTGAAAATTTACATTTACTGTTGTTCGATGAATTCTCACCGGCAAAATCCAGTAGCCTAATTTTAATAGGAATCCTCTCGAAAATTTGCATTTGAAAATTTGAAAATTTTATTTGGTGCGTTGACACACAGAAAGCTAAATGGTTTGAAAGTGACTTCTGTTTGAGTTGTTCTTCAAACATCACTACACTACTAAGAATAGATAATCAACTTTTTTTTGCTTACATAATTTCGTTAATGTACCTTACCTGAAAAACGGTGCATATGACAGCACCTAAATGGTAAGCTACTATTAACCATTTTTGGAGTTTTTTTAGAGAACAGTAATCCTACCTTAGACATGACTCATGTATGATGGCATCACTTATGTTTATGTTTACTTGTGTAATTAAGTTTGTGGAGGCTGGAATGCAGGCCACCCTGTGTTCTTGGAAAAAACAGCAAATGTGTCACTGCTTTTCTTTAAAACGGATAGGTCTAGTTTAAGTTTGTTAAAAAATGACCTTTTTCTTCCAGAGAGCTCTTGAGACCTTTGAATTTGTTATCCTAGAAACCTGAACTGTACCAAGCTAAATGACCTTTTTAGATCATTATAAAGAATAATGAGGAAATGCAAATGTGTCTTAGTTTATTTCCAACTACTTTGTGATTGATTTACGTGATCTTTTGGACACATGTATTTGTAGCAGTCTACTCACTATGCATAATTATACAGTATATGTGAGGGTAAACTCACTGAACTTGCAGAAACAGGTATGCCATTTAACTGGGTGTACAGTCACCCTGAGGGACTCTGCTACACCTTGAATTTGACCGCAAAATTCTAGAGATCTTCTTATTAGTGTTAATGAATGAGTTCCACATATGAAACAAAATTATTTGACTGCAAGCCATTTTCTTTTCTTTTTTCTTTGTGTTGTTCTCTTGGTATTTGCATATGCAAACATGTTTGTGGTTAAATGAATGTACATTTTTCTTTGGTATTGTTGTTAACACTATGATGTAGGTTATGATGTCCATATAATTCTTAAAACCCATTTTTAACCATGCAGATGTTAGATCCAACTATGGGAGAACATTTCACATAAATTAT
>RJVU01022182.1:2656701-2668269 GCA_003731715.1 Anabarilius grahami
TGCAGCCATTTCTAATGTTATTCTAATATGAAATTTGCTCAATCATTTCTTGTTCTCATCAATATAGAAAGCAAGTGTGTTGCTTTTTTTCTTTTCTTTTTCAGGATTCTTTGATGAATAGAAAGCTCAAAACAACAGCATTTGTTTGAAATGGATATCTTTTTGTAAAAAGTCATTACTATCACACTTGGTGTATTAAATTCGTCCTTGCAGAACAAAAGTATTAATCTTACTGACCCCAAACTTTTTGAATGGTAATGTGTGTATATATAATTGTAATATATGTATATATTTTAAAATTATTTATCCTTAATGCATTTAAATGACAATTATGATCAAGTCAGTCAAGCCAATATTAAACTAAATGTTGTTATAAAATTTCAGTTTGAAAGGAATAGCAATGTTTGTTTTTGTTTGTTTATTGATAATGGCCAGTTCTTATTATAAATGAGAATTCTAAATGTAATACAGGTTTGATGTTGATTAAGGGTTAAGACCAAACTGAGTGAAATAACCACTTCCTGCCATTCATACCCTGTTTTTCCTTTTAAAATAGTAATTGTTTTGAGTTACTGTGACCGTCTAGCTCATGGCTATGGATTTTAGGATTACAGAGTGATGGAGACATTGCCTTATCTTTGGTGAAGGTGCTGCTAGTCCGTGACATTTTAAGTTAATTCGGTTCGTGGATCAGGTTGCTCTTTTGACTTAGCACAAAACCATCATTGAGTAGAACACATCCGCTGCCAACTCTCTCTCCCTCTCTCCTTTCTCTCTCTCTATTCTCCATCTGATTTAGATGCTAATATCACGCTGTACACATTCTCTCAACCTCTGTTTCTGTAAGGGTGGTCCTCCGTATGCTTCAGACCAAATCTCGTTTACTTCATCTCTAGACAAGCGGAGTGCCCCAAGGCTGACCCCTGGGCCCACTTTAGTTGATTAAAACCTCAAGTAAACCTCTGCTTCCCCCGTTAAAGATTTCTTTCTACTAATGCAGGTAGTGCCCAAAGCTAATCCAAGGACACTGCGGTACCATACCAAATTTCATTTAGCTGATGGAGTCGCACTTCAAGAAAGCAACCCTTAATGAAGTTGTTCCCATCTCCTTCATCTCTTGGGAGCCTTTGTTACTGGCTGATTGTAAAGCCCATTTCTCCAATCACTTCAGACCTCAAAGAGATGGTGTAGCCATTGTGCGCACTTGGCTTGTCAAGCTAACCCCTTGTCCTAATCCCACTGTGTTGCCTATTTAAGGCCAGGAAATAAGAAACCCGAGCTGACTAGAGGTAATCTAGGACACCAGCTGCTTAGCCTGGAAGACCGTCCTTGTTTGTTGACTGCCCTGTCTCGGCGTAATCAGTGTTACAGTTGCCCACCAGGGTAAGAATGAGGGGTGGAGGCAGACTCTGATTATCTCTGATGTAATATTAAATTTCATATGCTTGATTAGTTGGGCCTAATTAGCTAAAACGCTTGTAGAATGATTATAAACACAGACAAATGGCTGTTGTCATTTGCCAATATCATAAGCTTAATCAAGATTACACTACAGAAATCCTTTAAGCATTCATAATTCTGCACATTGTTTTGTCTTTTTTGATAAACGGCAGTAATTGGATTTCAGTTTTGGTAGGAAATGCAAAAACAAACTTTGTCAGTGGAGGAAGTGGCATGTGGTGGCTCTTATGATTTGTGTAATAGGGCGGTTGAGACTTTGTAACCTCTGTTGAAGTCGGAATTAAATTAAATGGATGTAGTGACAGATGTTTTCTTATCGTAACTACATCCGAGTATAACAGATTATCGAGAAAGAAATCATCATGATTCTTTATGTTGGTTATGTAAGTCTTGGTTGGTTTGTTACTGAGCAGTACAGTCATTTTTAAATAGGGAACTAATGCATATAAGGCATGTGCACTCAGAAAACTGTATATCAGAAGTTTGAACAGAACGTTTGAAAGTTGGCAGAGTTTTAAAATAAACTTTGATGGTAAAAATAGAGATATTTATAAACCATAATAATAAAAAAAAAGCAACTGATTTTGCACTGCAGCACAACACTAATGATCTCTCTGTAAATGCAGATTGTGGAGACCATCTAATATATAGTCATGCTGCACACCTTTATCTTGTTTCTATGCATCAGTTGTTGAATGGATTTTTGAGATGTGGATGTTGCACTCAAAAGTGGAGGCAGATAAACGTGAGTTTACAGGGGTGAGGTTAAAGCAGATTAAATGATTGAAGAAGTCCTGCATACATCATCTGTCATTTTCACCGGAAGGTCCACTTATGACAATTTCATTAAACATTATGTGGTCAAAACAGTTTTAAAAAATGAAACTCATCACGGATAAATTGTTCACAATAAGATTAGCTATAACTTGCATTTACAAAATAAACGGGGTGAAATTTCATCACATGCTGATTGTAAGGAGTCAAATTTAAATCTCACAAAAAACACATTCAAGATAACTCCTCCTCTTTTGTTGCTTTGGGATGAAAAGTCCAGGTGTGTTAATAGCAGAACTGATTTTATTACAGTATATTGGAGCGTATTGGACCAAAAGACCACTGACTTTGCCGATGACATTGAGACTTGGCTGTATATGTAATGTTTAACGCTCTTTGGAGGTTGTGTGTGAACAGGACTCACTGTCAAAATGTCATTAAATCAGTGCTGACAGTGCCAAAACAAGCTGTTAAAGTTCTCTATCGATGGTATGCATGAACAAAGCCATAATATTGGCATGCACGTACGAGCACGTACAAGGTTACGATGCTCTGTCATACTGTAAGAAGTCTGCTTTCAAAAAGTTTACCCTATAGTCACAGAGTTTGGTGCAGTTAGACTTAAAAGTAAATTTCTTTGACAGTGACATCATGAACAAGTGCATAGACTGTGCATTCAACAAATGCACACTATTATTATTATGTATTACAGTTATTCTACATTTACTGCCATTTTGGTGGTGAATAACAGGTGCCGGTAACCAGAAAAGTTAATACAGTAATATTACAAGCATTTAGTGTAAAAGTAGCTGTTGGAGAGAACCTGACACCCTTTCTAACAAAGTGTCAACAAGACTAACAAAACTATTGTGGACTTGGAGAGAGTGAGAGTGAAAGGCTTCAAGTATCTCAAGGTCCATACCTTAAAGAGCTTTACATGGACCACACACACCACAGATTAGTTAGGCCACAATAGTACCCCTACCTTTGGTGCCTGGGGATGTCTCGGATGGCCCCCATGATCTTTGTAAAGGTGCACAATTGAAAGCGTTCTCCCAGGTAGACCTACTGACTGCTGTGGAAGTTCCACACACAAAAAGTGGTAGGGTAGTGTGGATACATTTATGCAGTTTAAGCAAAATTTGGATAGTAATAGCTTTAAAATCTTTTACACTTTTGTCTGTGTCAGTGAAGAAAAATAAACACGCCGTCAAGTGCAGCATTTGAAATGATAAAATTTAAATAGTTACGATAAATACAGAAAATAAACAGAATATTCTCTCAGGTGAAGTATCCATTCAGATTTTAAGCACAGACCAGCAATGGACAAACTGTATCAATATGCAAAGGTTGCAGCAGGGTTTTTTTTTTTGGTCCAAAATAAAAAAATAAAAATTGTATTTTATTTTACAAAGTGACTGTCTTAACCACACATTGTAGGCTAAAACAGTTGTCAAATTTTAAATGTCTAGCTACTTACATCTTACATCTCAATTGTAGGATGTAGGTTCAGCTTTGCCATCACAGAAATACATTTAATTTTAAAATATATTAAAATAGAAAGTTATATTAAACTGTAATAATAGTTGTTTTTTTTGTGATTAAGATGACTACATTTCTGTTTTCAGGCTTTTTTTTTTTAGTTTGTTCTGAAGCAAGCATGCTTTAACTTGGTCAGTAAATATGAGATCTCCATATTCAGTAGTCCTCTAAGAGACGGAGACCTAGACAGACAAATGAATAAGAGCTAGACGTGAGATTACACGGGATTGGGTTGCCAGGTGCCTGCCCAAACTGTGCAAAAACATTATTTGAGTATCTGGTTAACTCAGAAAGCAGTGAGACATTAATCATGTGACCGGCACAAGATCCACAGCACTTAATTCAGTTGCAAATGCACTGATTCACTAATTGAAACATTTGTTTGCAGTCGATTAACATTTACATTTTGTCTTTCTAGGAAGAGAACTTTGGGTCTTAATACTGGGTCAACATCCCAGAGAACACAGAACGGGCATCCCGGAATTCAAATATGTTGGTAACATGCACGGAAACGAGGTAATGCAGCTGTGTTCCTTGGTTATTATTGTAGAGCATAGTTATATTTTCAACAGGTCTTGCATAGTAAGCTCTTCAATATTACTGAACCGCTTCTAAAGAACCCAGTCTTGCATGTCTGTTTTCTTTAGATGGGGCTAAATTAGGAATTGGAGGCTTCTTTAAATAGATCCAGCTCTGCGTTTGTTTAGGGTTTTTTTTTTTTTTTCTTTTCTTGTTTGGGCGAGATGGGGCCAGCGCTGGTCTGAAGGGGCGTATTTGGTAAGGGGTGTGTGGGAAAAGCGGTCTGTGCACAAAAGCATTACAGTCCGAGAAACCGTCCGGGACGCCAGTGAGGAGCAGTGGACTGTGACCCTCACCAAAAAAAAAATATTCCAAGGTGGGCTGTAGAGGGGGGATCTTTTCACCAGTGAGCTCCACCCCCAAGCCCACTCAGAACTATTGTGAATTCAGTATTTCCTGTCTTTGTGAGAAGACTAAACCAAAAAAAAAAAAAAACTTGACTCTATCTCAGTTTAATTTGCAGGGATGACTATTCACTTTTTTCCGAATGAGTTTACTGCATTTTAAACTATGGGTGGCACTTCTGGTTTGGGGAACTTCAACTGTAAAGGACTCAAACAAATCATTTCAAATAAGGTTGCAGTTCAGTTAATTGTTATCCATCAGTTTTACTGAACAAGCATACATTTTCCATCACACTCTGTTTTTATCTATAAGAAAAAATAATGTAAATTTTAATGTGACATTGGTATCACAAGAATATCTTTGACAAGCTCATTTCAGTCTGCTGTGTTCTTCCAGATTAGTTTTTTTTTTCACTGTGAAAATGGAAAAGACAACAGATACTAAACTATTGTTTGAGGAAACAATCAATGATGTAGCTTTCTAATACTAGATGTGTGTTTGACTTTATGCAGCACTACTCAGACCGATCTGTGCCTGACCTGCAGTGCATTCTGGTTAGAAATTTTGTCTGACTTGAGACCACAAGCTCCAGAGGTGTAAAGAGTACATGAAAACCATAAAAGTACACATACCTTACAGCAAAAATTACTCCATTACAAGTTACAAGTAACCAATTCTAATACGACTTGAGTAAAAGTCTTAGAGTATCTGATTTTAACAGTACTTAAGTATTTTACTCATGCTGAATATAGGCTCAAAGATGCACTAGTCCTCAACACCTGAGAGACATGCCTGTGAAAAGTATAAACGGTTGATTTGTAAGATGAGAATTCAAGTTTATTTTCTAAAATCAATATAAAACTGAACACTTCAATATTGCAATAAAGCAAGGTCAACACAACAGCCTCTTAAACATCTACTAAACTCTCAAGTCTCAGTTAAGCTGAAGTGCACAAAAAGGCCATAAGTAAACCAATCTCCTTCAAAAATGTCTTGTCAATATAGTGGATAAATAAACTAATATTAAGTAATATTAAATAGTCAAAATAGTCAAAGTCTACAAATATATATTTATTAACAGTCACTTGGTGGCGTAACGATGTAATCGATAAAATTGTTATTTGAAGCATCAAGTTATTTTCAAAAAGTGATTCTCTGTAGACATCATTGTTTATATCTGAATTGTAAACTTTTATCCCAGTACTTATGTGATCATTTTAATATTTCTAAGAGAAGTAACAAGACTGTGTGGTTGAAAAAGCTGTTTGTGAAGCGACAGCGCCGACGCAGATTTGAATATTCCATTTTAATAGACACAGGAATGTAATTGTTGTAATTTAGGAATGAGATCGTGTGCGTGTTTGAATCGAGATCGCAATCATTTAATGATTAATTGTGCAGCTCTAATAGCAACACATTAAAAAACAACTTAAAACTTAAACCACATAAATGCACCCTGGCAACCACTCACAACACCCTAGCAACTTGGTGGTAAGTGCTTATTTCGGATACTGCATTATTCTGTCATTTTGTAGTTTTCTCAAAGTTATTTTTGTAATATCAAAATAACACAATTTACCTTCAAAAGATTTCATGTATATCAGTAGCTACTGTACATTTCTCCAATGACCTTTTAAATTTAGCTAGTCAAAGCTTTACTTATCTGACAGCAGCTGCAGCACAAAGGTGTCATCTAATGAGACCGCTTCCTGTCTGGTGTTTGAAGAGGGCCACTGTTCAGATCACGCAAATGCAAGGAAGCTATTTGAACATCCAGGATGGGAGTTGCATTTCAAAAAACTGTAAACATGTAAACATTACTCAGATTAGTCACATAAGCATTACCCATCAGCATCCATGAGTGCCAGACCTTTAATACACCACTAAAGTGCTCATATGATGGTCTGAGTCTCTTAATGACCCCATAAGACAGAACATGATCCTTTTGTGTAAACCTGAATGGCAAAAAGTCTCTTTTAAACATCTAGCTAAAGAGAGCATGCAGACTGTAAACAAAGACAGGGCTAGTGTGGATTACTGAGGGATGAAAGAGGAGAAGAGAGGAGAATTATGCATTACATTAATGCATTACTCAGAATAAAAATAAATAATTGCATTACTTTGGGCATCATTTATGAAACAAACAGAATTGATATGTCTGAATCATCTGTGTTTAATTTATTGCAACAAGTTTGTTCATGAAGCTCAACTGAAGAGCATAGCTTTAGCAACATCAAGATTTTAGGTTCATTAGTTTCTGTGTTTATTGGGAAATGTTTCTTTAAGCATTTATTAGATGCTTTTACCCTAAGTAACTTAAAATGCATTAAAGGCAAATGGTTTTACAAACGATTTGGATGAATTTGTTCTGCTCATGTTTCATGATTGGCTGCTAGGTGGCTGCACACTAGCAATTGTTTTTTTGTTTTTTTTGCTATGCTGTTAGTAAGGTGTTCTAGACAGAGGCGGCGCCAAGACACACGAACTTGGGGGGCATTCATAATTCTGGGGGGGGCCAAGCGGGGGGGTTATATTATCGATGAGCCCCCAACGTGAGTTTTCTTTTAAGGCGACCGTTATTTTAGAGCATTATTTTAAATTCCCCCCGACTGGACATTCTAAAGCGCTTAACGTGAAAAGCTTACTAAGACAGTGTTATTAACAAACCAGTGAACACCATACTAATAAAGCATACTACGCACAGAAAAGCAGATGAGCCCAGAATATGAAGACAGCACGTTTAATTACACGTTAAGCGTTTTCCTGCCATAAAGCAAACACGTGGATTAATGTACTAAGACAGTGCCTAAAAGACCAAACTTAGAAAACTATACTAATAAAGCACACTATACAGTAAAATTGGTTTGTGCAGAATTTGATCTTTTAATATCACTTAGAGGCTACATTAAGCGACGTTAAATGTTTTTACAAAGGTTTTCTATGTGAGGAAAACGTTTTACGTGAATTTAAACGCGTTGCGTTCTAATTCTGAGCTCAACTGCTTTTCTATACATAGTATACTTTATTAGTATGATGTTTACTGAATTTGGTCTGTTAATATTGGTCTTAGTACACGTTAAGCATTTTAGAATGTCCCTTGGTGACGCGTCGTGCAGCCACACTATGACAGGTATCGCGTTTATTTCGTTTTTCCTTTTTTATTCAAAATATTCACAAACTTTTTAAATATTCCGATTGTCAAATAGTGAATGTGATTTGTTGTTTAAACACCTTATAATGATCATGTTAGTTAAAACAGAGGATCTGTCGGATTTACATCACGGAAATTCATAATTTTTTCCCAAAATACATAAACGTAAGTGGCTGGTGAACTGGGAGAAGAGGGCAAACTTTGTTTCATATGCAATGTATCTGATATGAATAAAAAACTTTGTCAAATTATAATTGAAAGGATTATTGCAGGTTCCATATCAGTGTTAACAAACTATAAATGTATTTTTTTATATATAGTCTAGTACTTCATTAAACAAAACACTGAATAGTTGTGAAATATGAAAACCACTGAGCGTGTCCATCTCTGGCTCAGCGCCAGCAGCGCGAAAGCAGGTTTGAATTTAGCAGTGATGCACTGAACGTTCTAATCACACTGGTGTGATCGCACGTGTTAAAGGGTTAAATTCAGTCATGTTTTGGGGGTGAAGGGTGGACAAATTGAAACTGAGGGGGCACAAACCAGATCTGAGGGGGCAATGCCCCCTTTTGCCCCCTCGTGGCGCCGGGCCTGGTTCTAGAGTGTGCTAGTTGATTGCTTATGCATGTTATGTAAATGTGTTAAACTGTTTTCCTTTATCGGCCTAAGTTCATAAACGGCTTAAGAATACACCGATTGATATTTGGCCATTACCCTGATTTGTCCGGGCATGTAAACACCTTAAACCTGCGATCTTTCATCTTATTGAAGTGCATTGAAGTGTGTGATGTAAGTGTCCTTACCACAAATTTAAGTGCTTCCAACCTACTCTTCCTTGACCAAAGAAATTATAAAAATGCGTTCTCATGCAGGCGATGGGGAAGTGGTCATACATTGTCGTCACCACTAGGAAATAACCTGATGTTTAAAGTCTTGCATTTTTCTTGGTTTGTTGTGTTATCGATTTGCATATAAACCAGTAAAACAGGTTATTTAAAGGGCTGGCTGATTATGATATCACTTTTTTAACTTTAGTTAGTGTGTGATGTTGCTGTTTGAGCATAAACAACGTCGGCAAAGTTGATGCTCAAAGTTCAATGCAAAGGGAGATATTTTATTTTAAAGAATTCTCTGTTTAAGGACTACAACAAATGGCTGGTAGGGACTACAACAAGCTTCTTCCCGGATTAGTGATATCACTAACCCTAAAATTTACATAAACCCTGCCCCCGAGAACACGCAACAAAGGGGGTGAGGCCATGTTGGGCTGGTTTAGAGAAGAGGAAGAGTTGTCGTAGTAGTGTTGTTGCCATGCCGTCATTTTATGCTTCACAAATGAGGGTCAATTCAACGCTGGATTTGCACAAAAGATTAACATGTCGGCACATGCTAGTCGATGAGTTGAATCAACTCCACAGCAACTACATACATTTATCCACTAACCGTTCAGAAACGTCCAGATGCATTCTACTCTGTCTCTCATCAGTGTCTGACTCCAGTTCGAACAATGTAAGGCTGAACACCGTTACTGACAATCTTCATTTTGGCTGCATTAGATTCTCCAGTTTTGTTGTTGTTGAGTAACTTAAGTGTGACCTGTTAAAGCTCCACCCTCTTTTGGAAAGCGTCTGGGAGCAGCAGCTCATTTGCATTTAAAGGTACACACAAAAACTGTGTTTTTTTTTTTGCTCACACCCAAATAGGGGCAAATTTGACAAGCTATAATAAATGATCGGTGGGGTATTTTGAGCTGAAACTTCACAGACACATTCTGAGGACACCATGACTTATTACATCTTGTAAAAGGGGTATTATGGGTCCCCTTTAAACTATTTTTCAGTTTAAGTTATTCGAGCATAGTGGTGTGCATATAAAGGTGCCCAGTGTCCAAATTTGCTCACTGGTTTTCATTCACAACTTAAAGCACTCTATATTTGTAGACTAATTTAGAGAATAGCGAGTGAAGGTTTTGGAGGCAATTTCAGATACAGCCTAAGTTTGACAGGTCACTTTTTAAAGTCTATTGGATTTTTCACCCGTTTTATCATCCAAATGAAAACTATAAATAAAAAAAGGTGTGTCAAAAAGCTGCACCATTTGAGGAGCATTCATGTCTGTAACATAAATAGACATGCCAGAATTTAATACCAAGTATAGGAGCAACAGTAGTGATGCTTGCCATTAGTGCTCAATGCTTATTCGGGGTATCATTTTGTATATAATCATGTAAAATCAGCATTATTTTGGATCCAAAAAGTGATCACATTAACTAACCAACAGTGAGAGGAATTTTTGGAAAACTGAAGTCCAGTGAATGTGTAACACAGGGTCAGATGACCTTCGGCATCTGTTCAGTGTGACTGACTTGTCTTTTTCCAGCTCTGGTTTTACTTCTATCTTAAATTATTCTGCTGCACGCTGCTCCAGCCAGACCGGACTCACTGCCTGCACAAGCTGCGCTGCATGAAAGCACGATTGTGAATATACAGACTGATCTTAGTCCTACCGGAGGTTTTCAACAGTAGCTCTCTTTTCCCCCTGCTTTCTCTCTCTCTCACTCTCGATTTGACCCTCAAAAATGTACCTTCAAACAGTAGCATGATAAAAAGGATTGTAAAAAAATGTTAAGGGAGTTATGACGAGCTAGAGTTTGGGTGGTCTTGACAAGAAGCTGTGGGTATAATGTGTATCTGTGTTTATCTAGGACAATTCTCTTGTTGTCTACATGCCAACTTAAACAAGCAGCCCGTGTGCCTCAGTAATCAGAAATAGATCCATAAATATTCTCCTCTGGTTTAGTTATTTCATTCAATAAAAAAAAAAAAAAAGGTTTTTATAGGCTTCTCACTGAAGTTAATGTTTTTTTACAAAGCCAGCTTTTTGACCAGCAGTATTAAACTTGAAGTCTAGTTAAGAACTGCCTACTTAGGCGTGAAAAGACCATCTGTCCAACATGTTATTGAACCAATAACAGTTAATTTTGTTTTAAACACATTGAGAGTGGAAATATCAACTACTGTACAGAAAAAAAAAAAATCTTAAAGGTTAATTTAATAAAAAAATAGAGATAGAATTTAAAACAGAAGTGTTTACTTTTCTGTTTTGAGTATTCTTTTAAATGCAAGTGATATGTAATGGAGATTACTCATACAATATTTTTCAGTTTTGAAAATGGCATTGGCTGATAATCATGTCTGCATAGGTTTTTGATGATCAGCCAATTAGAGGTCGACTGATAATGAATTTTACAGATAACCAAGTTGGGCAGTACCTGCTGATAACTGATTAATTAACCAATAGTTTTTAAAATGAAAACTGATTAAAAAATTTGAATATTTTTTTACATTTATTCATTTGGCAGACGCTTTTATCCAAAGCGACTTACAAGTGAGGAATACAACAAGCGATCAGGGTATCATAAGCTACAATAGAGAGGGATTAAAGGAAGTAAAAGGATAGGTATAGAATTTTTTTTTATTTTTATTTTTTTTATTAATTTAGCATTAATAAATAATTATTTAATTAGTCTGCATTTACATTGCTTGATGCAATCAAAATCTTAATGCATTTCAAATCTATTTTGACACATATTTTTGTTGCTTCCATTTCTATGGTTAGTTGGTCAATCATTACAATTTTGAGAATGAATCGTGCATTCATATGTGAATGTCACTTCCAAAACTTTGCAGCATGTATGTGGGTGTTGCTTCTCTAAG
>RJVU01022182.1:2668356-2689574 GCA_003731715.1 Anabarilius grahami
TTCTTTCACTAAAAACTGTCACTCATCTCAGTTCATCTACCAAAGTTCCATTATAATCAATGAAGCTGTCTACACTGCATAATGAATCTTATTTAAATCGTGTCTTCACTTCATTTGTTATGAGTGAGAGGATTCGAGAGCATGTAGCACTGAACATAAATGCAAAAACAGGTTGTAAAAAGAAACCTTTGATGCTCTCCAGTCTAGAGCAGAAACACAAATTTGCACTTGTGCGTTTGCCAAATCTGTTTCACCAATATGATACTATTACAGTATCAACTGATGATGCTCTTGTATTTGTTTGAGGGTGCTTAGCAAGAGAACAAGCATTCTCACATCATAACTTTAAATATGCAACTTGGCTGGCTAGCTTTGCCTAACTTTTCCCACATTATTCTAATCGCTTGAGGTACTACTGTTAACGTCCTCTCTGCCCTGTCGGCAAACATACTGCTGTTCTTTACTAATGTAGCATCTAGTCAACAAATAGTCCTACCCCTATCCCTACCCATAACTTATCCCTAAAACCAGAGGGAAATGATAGGTGAATAACACTAATGTAGAAGCACCTAACCCTGGTTGTAAGCCTAAACTTGATATAAACTGTAAACTTGTCCCTCAAATCTGATTGATTGATTGGAAGGTTGTTCCAGATCAACAAAGATGTTGATCCATCCAGGAACATGCTGTGCTTGGTAAAATCACATTCACCTATTGTATACATACTTTTTTATGGTCATAATTTTAAATTCTGCATCTGATGTATTCCGCTAGCATCACTTGTCAAAACAAACACCACAAGGCTTCAGTGATAGTTTTTATTTTGCCTCTAGAGGCCGATTTCGTACTGTGTAATGACAGTCACTCCCGCAACAACCAGAAAAAACTATTGGTGTGTATTATTGCCGATAACCGATCGGCAAATGCGATATTGGTCGACCTCTACAGCCAATCATTCATTCAATTGCTTTTAAACCAGTCAAATGTAATATGTTGCAAAATATTCGGTACTGGTGCTCCATCTGTGAAGCTTATCACACACCCGAATCAGAAAGCCGCTTCTCAGACAGCACGCAAAAGTTCTCTTTTGCGATTTATTGCGCTTGAGCCACAAAAACACACACAACGATGTCAAAGTCCATTTTTGGCAAGTATCCTCTAAAGCACTGTCTTAAATGGAGTTAAAAGCCCTAAGTCCTTGTCAAATCAACCAAATTTCAGAAACTTCCCCGGCTCGTTTTTTTTTATTTTGTTCATATTTTTTTGAAGACGAACATATATGAACAATAGTGATGAAAGCCATGAATTAATATTTTTTAAGTAATCCACTCCAGTGGATTCATTCTTGAGTTACAGAACATAATTTGTTCTTCAGATATTCCTCTTTAAAAGAAAAATAAATCAGCTGTATGCAAAGTGACCCACGTTTGGTTTTTGACCCCTGAAAATGTGTACAATTTAACACTTTACTCATGGAGCCACATTGAGATCTCCACATCTCTGGAAATGAACCATAAAAGGCTTTAAAAATCATGATAAAAAAGATGTTTAAGAATCTAAAAGGATATTAAGATATCTTTAATATTACTTGAGTAACAGGCATGCAAACTTTCAAACTTTTTCCATTTATGAAATGTCACCTTTATTGCATATAATGCAATAAAGATTGCTAAAGTAAACAGATTTAAAGGATTAGTTCACTTTCAAATGAAAATTAGCCCAAGCTTTACTCACCCTCAAGCCATAGGTGTATATGACTTTCTTCTTTCTGATGAACACAAACTGAGAAATATTAATAAATATCCTGATGCATCCAAGCTTTATAATGGCAGTGAACAAGGTTCACGAGTATGAGCTGAAGAAAGTGCCTCCATCCACATCCATCCATCATAAACGTGTACTCCACACGGCTCCGGGGGGTTAATAAAGACCTTCTGAAGCGAAGCGATGCGTTTGTGTAAAAAAATCCATATTTAACAAGTTATGTTGTAAAATATCTAGCTTCCGCCAGAACGCCTTCCGTAGTCAACGTACGAAGAAAGTGTAAAACTCTTGGAGTTTAAAAAGTTTACGCTATGTCCTACGCCTTCCCTATTCAACTTACGGAAAATGTGTAACTGACCCGACACCAGTTTACACTTTCTTCGTAACTTAAATACGGAAGGCGGTCTGGTGGAAGCTAGATATTTTACTTCATAACTTGTTAAATATGGATAAAAAAAATTTACACACACGCGTTGATTCGCTTCTGTTATTAACCCCCCGGAGACATGTGGAGTACGTTTATGATGAATGGATGTGGATGGATGCATTTTCTTCTGCTCATACTCGTGAACCCTGTTCACTGCCATTTTAAAGCTCGGATGCATCAGGATATGTATTAATATTTCTCTGTTTGTGTTCATCAGAAAGAAGAAAGTCATATACAGGTCCTTCTCAAAAAATTAGCATATTGTGATAAAGTTCATTATTTTCCATAATGTAATGATAAAAATTAAACTTTCATATATTTTAGATTCATTGCACACCAACTGAAATATTTCAGGTCTTTTATTGTTTTAATACTGATGATTTTGGCATACAGCTCATGAAAACCCAAAATTCCTATCTCAAAAAATTAGCATATTTCATCCGACCAATAAAAGAAAAGTGTTTTTAATACAAAAAAAGTCAACCTTCAAATAATTATGTTCAGTTATGCACTCAATACTTGGTCGGGAATCCTTTTGCAGAAATGACTGCTTCAATGCGGCGTGGCATGGAGGCAATCAGCCTGTGGCACTGCTGAGGTGTTATGGAGGCCCAGGATGCTTCGATAGCGGCCTTAAGCTCATCCAGAGTGTTGGGTCTTGCGTCTCTCAACTTTCTCTTCACAATATCCCACAGATTCTCTATGGGGTTCAGGTCAGGAGAGTTGGCAGGCCAATTGAGCACAGTAATACCATGGTCAGTAAACCATTTACCAGTGGTTTTGGCACTGTGAGCAGGTGCCAGGTCGTGCTGAAAAACGAAATCTTCATCTCCATAAAGCTTTTCAGCAGATGGAAGCATGAAGTGCTCCAAAATCTCCTGATAGCTAGCTGCATTGACCCTGCCCTTGATAAAACACAGTGGACCAACACCAGCAGCTGACATGGCACCCCAGACCATCACTGACTGTGGGAACTTGACACTGGACTTCAGGCATTTTGGCATTTCCTTCTCCCCAGTCTTCCTCCAGACTCTGGCACCTTGATTTCCGAATGACTTTGGACCACTGAGCAACAGTCCAGTGCTGCTTCTCTGTAGCCCAGGTCAGGCGCTTCTGCCGCTGTTTCTGGTTCAAAAGTGGCTTGACCTGGGGAATGCGGCACCTGTAGCCCATTTCCTGCACACGCCTGTGCACGGTGGCTCTGGATGTTTCTACTCCAGACTCAGTCCACTGCTTCCGCAGGTCCCCCAAGGTCTGGAATCGGTCCTTCTCCACAATCTTCCTCAGGGTCCGGTCACCTCTTCTCGTTGTGCAGCGTTTTTTGCCACACTTTTTCCTTCCCACAGACTTCCCACTGAGGTGCCTTGATACAGCACTCTGGGAACAGCCTATTCGTTCAGAAATTTCTTTCTGTGTCTTACCCTCTCGCTTGAGGGTGTCAATGATGGCCTTCTGGACAGCAGTCAGGTCGGCAGTCTTACCCATGATTGCGGTTTTGAGTAATGAACCAGGCTGGGAGTTTTTAAAAGCCTCAGGAATCTTTTGCAGGTGTTTAGAGTTAATTAGTTGATTCAGATGATTAGGTTAATAGCTCGTTTAGAGAACCTTTTCATGATATGCTAATTTTTTGAGATAGGAATTTTGGGTTTTCATGAGCTGTATGCCAAAATCATCAGTATTAAAACAATAAAAGACCTGAAATATTTCAGTTGGTGTGCAATGAATCTAAAATATATGAAAGTTTAATTTTTATCATTACATTATGGAAAATAATGAACTAAATCACAATATGCTAATTTTTTGAGAAGGACCTGTATATATATATATATTTTTTTTTTTGTAATGTATATGTGACCCTGGACCACAAAACCAGTCATAAGTCGCACAGGTATATTTGTAGCAGTAGCCAACAATACATTGTATGGATCAAAAATATAGATTTTTCTTTTAAGCCAAAAATCATTAGGATAATAAATAAAGATCATGTTCCATATTTTGTAAATTTCCTACTGTAAATATATCAAAAATGTATTTTTGTGAGTGGATATGCATTGCTAAGGGGTTTTTGGGGATTTTAACAACTTTAAAGGTGATTTTTGCACCCTCAGACTCCAGATGTGTGTGGTCCAGGGTCACACACACACACAGGTTTGTTTTTGTGAATTGTGGGGACATTCCATAGGCGTACTGGTTTTTATAATGCACAAACTATATTTCCTATCCCCCTACACTACCCCTACCCCTAAACCTACCCATCACAGGAAACTGTGCACATTTTTACTTTCTCAAACTCATTCTGTATGATTTATAAGCCTTTTGAAAAATGGGGACATAACGTCCTCATAAGTCACCCTCTCCTTTTAATACCGATGTCATACCCATGTCATTATACAAATTTGTGTCCTGATATGTCACAAAAGCGTGTACACACACAAACACACACTTTAGTTTTTGTGAATTGTGGGGACATTCCATAGGCGTAATGGTTTTTATACTGTACAAACCGTATTTTCTATCCCCCTACTCCTAAACCTAACCATCACAGGGAACTGTGCACACTTTTACTTTCTCACAAAAACTCATTCTGTATGATTTATAAGCCTTTTGAAAAGTGGGGACATGGGTAATGTCCTCATAAGTCACCTCTGTTTGTAATACCTATGTCATTATACACATTTGTGTCCTGATATGTCACAAAAACATGCACACACACATTTATTAAGATAAAAATTATATTTTACACATTTTCATTGTGCCTTTAAAGTTTTTAATTGGTCTCGCAGCACATTTTTCAATGTGCCCCTCACATGTGCTTCTCTGGGATATTAAGCCCTGTTTAATATTGTATTGTAATTTAAACATATATACATAAGTATGCATGCTTTGTTTTTGTATATGCATTGTTTATGGGTGTCTGTCTTAGTAAGATTGTTGCTATACTCTCTTGGAAAGTTGTGTTATCACAGCGATGAGCTGAAGTGTGCTATGGTCTGTTTCAGCTGTCACAGATAACAGTACTCGTACACACCGTCACCCACTGTTAGACACAGACTAACACTCCGGGACAGACAGTTTAACCCACCACTCTACTGGTCTGAACTTGTGCTTCATAATCACAGGTCTCACTGTGTCACAATGTGAATGACGGTGCACTTTAACCTCAGAGTCTCGTTCGGATATAGTTTCCTAGTAAAAGGGTTGTCCTTGGGACAAACAGAGGCAGTCATTTCTCAGAAAGAGTACAGATACAACCAGAGCGATACTATCTGTAGTCGCAATGCTTACATGTTGTCTTATATGAGCGCCTTGGGCATCAGGTTCTGTGAGTAGTTTCTGGTGTAGCTGCTCCTGTAAGATGTGAATAGCAGTGCAAACTCTCCCCAAACCACATCAAAGTGCCCCTGGCGTCATGTGACGTACAGAAGAGACCACAATGATGTAGCATGAACGATCTGTTCAGTGACCTTTTCCTACTATGGAGCAATTCATTTCCTGAAGATTGTCATAGATCTGTTATGACACATACTGATGCAGTTTGTGTGGATTTATAATTGAAGACATTACAATTGAATGAACTTGTCATGGAGTTTGTTGTGGTGAATTGAATTGGACGGTACAATTGATCATTTTGACTCATGTGCCCTAACTGAGCATTACGTTATGAAGCGATGAGATAAAAGCCATCTCTTCAATGTCAATCTGATGTTTGCCATAAGTAGGAGCAACCATGATAAGAGACAGGGGTGGGGGAAAATCGATACAGCATAGTATCACGATATTTTCCGCGGCAATACTGTATCGATACACGGACGCAAAGTATTGATCTTTTTATATAAATTGCACATGAGAATTTAACTTTTTGGTAGAATAATTAAATCAATTTCTTTTTCAATTCACTAGATGGTGGTGTTGAGTTTTTTTCTGTTGTGGCACAGCAGTGCATACCTGTTTGCATTACATCGCAGAGCAAAGAGTACACTAACAATGCGCCGACAGAGGAGGTTATTTTTGGTATGAAATAAAGTCTTAGCTTTAAAATTCTGTAATTTTTTTTTAAGAAATACAAACAATACTGCCGTTTTGTGGCTCTGTAATGTGTTGTGACAGATCGCTGTAGGGCCTCAGTTCAAGTGGCATGTAAACCGATCATCTCTTTCTAGTTATTGCATGAAATAAACATGAATGAACATCAGAATCAGAAGGTATATTGTTTCAACCGCAGAAAGACGTCAATACACCATTTTTCAAGTTAATCTACTAACTCTCCTGTCTGATTTGTTTGTCGGACAAAACAGCGGATTCTGCGTTATGATTGGTCAGATTGCCTGTCAATCAAACTCCTAGCGAAGGGTGAATTAAGGTAGACTGGACTGTGGCTGCATCCGAAAACTGGAAAATGCTACCTTCGGAGGACACATTTCAAGGTAGGAAGGTATCAAGGCACGTCCAAATCCAATGTTAGCTTCACTTCCTGTTTCCCGAGATACCTTCCTCTGATCGATTTTTGAAGGCAGCATAGGTGTATCCTTCGCTGTCTTTGATATCCCACAATCATGTGTAAATGTACGTTTTTGACCAACATTTTCCACTTTTGATGTCATTTCTAGCGAGAAATTACTACTGTAGTAATTCAATATTTGTTTAGTTCTTACCAAAGCTTGGGCTATTTCGCGGTAGATCGTTAAACTCTTACGCTGCCTCAGAAGTCTGTCTGAAATCAGTTTCATGAGGTGCCTTCATTCACAAGCACTGCCTTACAAGTCATTGCCTGATAGGGCAGCGAGGCAACAAGTCAGCTGCATAGGTTTTTGGATGCAGCCTGTAATACAAAGTGGGATTGTCTGCTTGACAATCCCATTTTGCAGCAATAAAATTGAACTAAGATGAACAGATAAATGTATCTTTTTAGATAAAACAGATGTTGACAAAGCTTTCCTTTGGGGACATAATTTGAAGTTGGAAAAAGGTAATAAATTGCAATATATCACAGTCGTAATACATTTAAAATTGCAATAATATTGTATCGTGACATAAGTATGGTGATAATATCGTATCGTGGGGCCTCTGGCGATTCCCACCCCGAGTAAGCGATAATACATTCTGTCAGTTACTTGGTTTCTATTTCCATTCTGTCATTCTGGGTAGCCCCGTCCACAACTACATATATAAAACATCAGATATGTTCTGTTTGGCTATTACTGTGCAGTTTCTTATACCTTTTTTTTTTTTTCTTCCAGTGTGGACACTTTTTTAGTTTAGTTGTCGTATTGCTGTTTTACTTTTGACTGTATTTGTGTTTCTCTGTGTGCAGGTTGTGGGGCGCGTGCTACTGCTTCAGTTGATCGATTACCTGACCAGCCGTTACCTGAAGGATCCGCTGGTGACAAGTATGTTGAACAGCAGCCGTGTGCACATCCTGCCAACCATGAACCCGGATGGCTTTGAGTCATCTGCCCGTGACTGCATATACGCAGTGGGCCGGTAAGCGTAGGAGATAAATAATAAAATTCGATATGATTATTCCACTTTTCTGCCATAATACCATGCTTATAGTCAGTGTTACTACAGTAAATCCATGGTGGATGTTGGTGATTTATGGTTGAAAAAGCTTAGATCGTTGTCGCAGTGTTTCTGCAATAGTGTGAAAATATCAGTGCTGCTTCATGTGGCTTTAAACTAGTTTAAATCACAGAGACATTTGTGGTTTGTTTCGGAGAACTTGAATGCTTCTCACTGAATCTTGCAGCGCTGTTTAGTGGTCGTGTGATCAACACCAGTAAGCGACTGAGCTGTCTTTTGAACTGAGATAATAATTGGTGCGGTTCAAATGAATAGTGCTGTTTCGTTCCGCTTTTGGCGCATTTGCCATTGGATGTTTTGAATACGCAACAGAAATGGCAGCAAATTAGTAGTGGCACCAGTGCAACCTCTAACAAAATTCAGTGGCACCGGCAGGAAAAAGTCACAAAATGTGACCATTAGGTCGCAGTCTTGAGCCCTATTTAAAAACAAAGTGGGCAAACTAACGCTATTTTCATTGTACTGTTGGTGAAGTGTAGTCTGAAGCTCATAGTTGATTGGTCCGTGGTGACATTCAGCTTCAACACTTTTAGTGGCATCGGTCCATTCTGTAAATAAGGGTATACATTGTTTCAATAAATGATCTAAGTGGACTGAGTTTACATTGTGGTTAGTATATCGAAAAAAGCAGGGGAAAAATGACCCTTTATCATCCAGTTGAATTCAGCTTTTCAGAGACAAAAATAAATTGTTAATTTTGCTGCAAGGAATTCAGAACAGTTTATTTCCAAGTTGTCAGAGTCTGTAACTGTCTGCCCTTAGAAATCATGCCTCAGATGAGACGTTTAGAGATACAGTGCAAATCATCCAAAACTTTGCTGATAAGCAGGATACAAAGGCTCAAAACACACGTCTTATCTGGCATGAGGGATCTCACTCACACATACACACGCACAAAGATAAACATCCATTATAGACTGAAACTCAATGTGGCCCACAGGCTCCCAGACAGCGGTACATAGTTTTGCCGGAGGAAAGGGTGTCATAATCCTGAAGCAATGGAAAATAACTTGCTTGGTCTGTTGCCACGACCTGCTGACAAAAATCTACCCAAATGGAAAAATGGGGAAATCTGTTATCAAAAGATATGAAAACCCTTATCTGGATCACTAAGTTTCATTCATCCTGTGGATGTAACAATAAAGCTTTTGATCAGACCTTGCCAGTTGGACAACAAAATGCTGTATAATAACTTTGGTGTCTTCCGTTTTTCAACGATACCAATCAAAGACAAATCAGCACCTCACATTGTGCTTTTTTGTTCAGAGAAACTAGATTATGTAGGTTGATCATATCCGTGGACTGGGCCGCATTAATGCACGGGCTTACCTGGGCTTAAGCCCAGGGCCCCGGGCTGAGGGAGGGCCCCGGTGATGCCGGAATAAATATAACCGCATTTTATAATGCGATGACTGTCCCTTTAACAATCGCTTTGCTTTGAATACAGGTGCGGTCCTGCGCATGAATTGCAACAGTATCAGTATCTGCACAACGCAGACAGACCGAGACCTGTGTGCGTACACTCATAGGGCTCGTTCACACAGAACGCGTTTTTGCTTTGAAAAACGCGAGAGGCAGGCAGTGGAATGAGGGAAACCGCAAGGTCTCAAGACGCTTTTTAAAACTTTTTTTTGAACTGATTTGAACTTAGCTGAACTGATTCATGGCTTTAGAACGCCATGCGCGAGATGCTGCAAAAGACACGAGCGCAACGGTTCTGTGTCATAGAAAAAGAAAGAAAAAGTAGCGTATTGGAATGGAAAAGCGCGTTCTGTGTGAACAGCCCCAAAGAAAACAATGTGTTCGAGTTTTAAAGACATGGTGCGGCGATACGCTTCTCGACCGATGTGCGACCCTTCACTCACTGAACCCTGCAGTCACCAGTAGTCCAATAAAAACACAAATCATACAAAAATACAGTTTCTGAAAACGTTCAATGAGGTACTCTACTTAAAATGTTGAAATTAACAATGATCAATACTTTTAACCTTACAGATGGAATCTTATTATAAATTGTTACCATTTCATATAAATCCAAACAGTCATGCTTTAAGATGACCATCTACACAAAGGCCATAGCATTGACATTAGACACATTGTATGCATGTATACATTATTTGCTTCCATTTTACCCTTTATTTGCTTCCATTTTTGATAAAAGAACTGAAATCGAATGCATTTCTGATTTGTTTATATGTCTGCTGCATGAAGAGACAGTTTGCTTTCTCATGACACTAGTTTTAATTATGCAACTTTGCTGCATAACGAATTGATAAAAGCGACCAGCTGGATATAAACTAATGCAAATAGATGGTAACAATCATGACATTAAACATTTGGGTCGAACTTGAGTGTGTTTTTGTCACATTGTTTTAAAGATCAAAGTAAATTAGTAAAATGTAATTTTTGCCTTAAAGAATGAATTGATTCTGAGTCTTCAGCAATTCCAGTCTCACCTTCTGTTAAAAACCTACAGAACAATGTAAAAATCTGCATAATGGCAGCGGTTGCTCACGAACATCATCTATTTTGACCCGCCTTCAAACACTGAGACTGGAAGACCGAGACTTCAAAAAGCTGAGACTGGAAGAGTTTGGTTTGTGTTGTTGACATGTTATCTTTCTGGTGAAAGCAAATCCACTTTGCATGCACTTCCAAAAGACAAGGACTCGCGCTGGAATTGATACGGTAAAACCGACGCCTTTGTTACCGTTCGAATCTACGTCTCATTTCAGAGGCTGCGTCCTCCGGAGCTCGCATTTGAAGGCTGCATACATCATTAAGGAGGTCTTATTTAAGAAAAGTAACCATAATAAAATTGATGGTTATTCCTCGTGAGGTGCAAAATGCTGTATTTTCTTTCTTACTTTACAATCCAACGGTTGTTTTTCTTAAACGAGCCGGCCTCAATGACGTATACAGCCTTCAAATGCAACCTCCGGAGGATGCAGCCTTCAAAATGAGTAGCCTGTACAAATAGTTCAGACTATGTGCCAATATGTAGTTCATGCAGTGATATTTATATTTTATAACAGACCTATAGATTCGGATGTTTTGGTAATGGTATTTATTCATGCAAAATAAAAGAATGATAACTTTCACTTTGTGATTAAGAAGATTGAGTGAATGTAATAGTTCTGGTGGATGAAGGGCCCCCTCAAGAGGTAAAGCCCAGGGGCCCCTTGTAGTCTTAATGCGGCCCTGTCCGTGGAAGCTCCCACTGGGTGAACTCGGTCTAGAATCGCTCCGTATGATTAGCAATAAAGCAAATTGAATTAGCCAAGAGATGAATAGATGTCATTCATGCAAATTTGCTTTTAGCCACTGGCAGTTGTTTTGATTTTTAAGAGAGCAGTGTAGATGTCAGCTCTATTCCGAACTCGAGTGTGCAGCCATATTTTAGATATGATCTTTTTTTTTTTTTTATTAGGTGTGTTGTAGAAACTGAAACCAAAACTGCAGATTCACTTTCTCATGCATATGCTGGCTCTCTCTAGTATGTTTGGTGCTGCTTCAAATGTATGATTTGGCGTATATTGTAGGTATTGTGTTGTGAGGTAGTTGAGGAGACCCAGCACTCCCAACTCAAAACTTGTGATGATCACCCAGGGTATCCGCGGGGCATTGAAAAGCAATAAAAGTCATGAAATGGATTTTGCGAAAATTAAGGCCTTGAATGTCATTGAAAAGCATTAAATTTCATTTCTACAGGCATTAATTTTTTTAGATAGTTTTGAAGAAAAAACTACCAGTTTATTTTGAATAAAGTCTAAATAATTAATAACTTTGATTTGCTATTGCAAAATATGTACATAGGTGTGATACGCACACGGAACCAGTTTGGTAATTGCCTCCGGCCGGTACAAAATTGCCATTACATCGATTAGGACAGTGGCGGGCTGGCAACTGTAGACAGAAGGCTGCATCAGTGTTGCCAACTTCAGGCCCCCTTTGCGACTTTTTTCTAAGAAAGCGCGTTGTGACAAATATAGCGACTTGTTAACCTGATTCCGAGACCCCTGGTACTGCCGCACGAGCGCGAGGTCTTGCTTTCCTGCCGCAGGCGCAGGAGAGGCCGTTCAGCGTTGAGGATGTGCGCTTTGTCAGAGAACAAATAAAATAGATACTATTGCTTCTAACTTGAGTGATCATTTTACGTGTACATACAGCCAAAATCACAGCAAATGTCTATCTCATGTGTATGGTGATTTTGTCAGACAACGTCTCGATTAACATGCAAGGGCTCCAACTTTACTTTCCCGACCGGACAAGGACCTGATTAAAACGTCAGTACCAAAAAACAAAACAAAAACAGCAATTTGGGATTACCAAAACGCGAGTATGACTGATTTTATTACATTTAGTGTTAGTGGCGATCGATAGTGGATGAAAATAGGTTGTATAATGTACTGACGATAACAAGGTTGCGCTGTTGAGGCTCGCGCAGCATCTCGAGGAGAAATGGAAACATGAGCGAAGCACACAAAAAGAAACTCAGTTAAACATACTGCGGTGAAAATTCAAAATCTGGAGTTTTTATAACTTGATACTGGTAAGCAAAACCACACAACCAAGAATGCTGTTTTCCTAAATAGGCTACCTCACGAATAAAAACGTGACACTGATTTCATACAACAGTTCAGTTAACAAGTAGTTAATATTAAGCCACTTACATTTGAGAAGGAACATTGACTGTTTTTGTTCTATTTTATCAGCGAAAATAGTTTAAAACAAAGATCACAGCAAAGCGCAACACTCAGCCTTGTTTTCCTTACTGAATGATTCAGCGTTTTGAATTAATCGGTTGAGTCAAAGATTCAATGACCCATTCATAAACAACTGCCTCATTCTTGAATGAATCAGCCATTGGAATGAATCGTTGGAATGAACGAATCAATGACCCACTCATTAAGACGGTTACTTGACGCCACCTACTGGTGATTTAGTTTCATTTTTAAAATATAATTTCCCCTCCAACATTTTATATTTGTATTTTCAAAAAGTATTTAAAACAATCCCATAACATTATTAATGCAGTTGTAATCAATCAGAAATATGCAGATTTACATATGTCAAAGCTGCAATATTCTGAAAGGATATTGCTTCAGAACAAATTTATATTTCTACCACAAAAAAAAAAAAACGTTCTTTTTTTTTCTGGACAAGCTACTGTTTTGCTCATACAAGGAAAAAATATATAGATTAAACAGTTTTATTGGGAGTTTGGCTGTGATAAAATATATTATGTGAGCAAAAGGGTAGCAGCAGAGAAGCAAACATGTAAAGGGCTGACACTTGGCAGAATGCGAATGCAACAATGACATGATGAATTTTATAATTGCCGTATGTCGTCATCTATCGACATTTAGTGGCATATACAGGTCCTTCTCAAAAAATTAGCATATTGTGATAAAGTTCATTATTTACCATAATGTAATGATAAAAATTAAACTTTCATATATTTTAGATTCATTGCACACCAACTGAAATATTTCAGGTCTTTTATTGTTTTAATACTGATGATTTTGGCATACAGCTCATGAAAACCCAAAATTCCTATCTCAAAAAATTAGCATATTTCATCCGACCAATAAAAGAAAAGTGTTTTTAATACAAAAAAAGTCAACCTTCAAATAATTATGTTCAGTTATGCACTCAATACTTGGTCGGGAATCCTTTTGCAGAAATGACTGCTTCAATGCGGCGTGGCATGGAGGCAATCAGCCTGTGGCACTGCTGAGGTGTTATGGAGGCCCAGGATGCTTCGATAGCGGCCTTAAGCTCATCCAGAGTGTTGGGTCTTGCGTCTCTCAACTTTCTCTTCACAATATCCCACAGATTCTCTATGGGGTTCAGGTCAGGAGAGTTGGCAGGCCAATTGAGCACAGTAATACCATGGTCAGTAAACCATTTACCAGTGGTTTTGGCACTGTGAGCAGGTGCCAGGTCGTGCTGAAAAACGAAATCTTCATCTCCATAAAGCTTTTCAGCAGATGGAAGCATGAAGTGCTCCAAAATCTCCTGATAGCTAGCTGCATTGACCCTGCCCTTGATAAAACACAGTGGACCAACACCAGCAGCTGACATGGCACCCCAGACCATCACTGACTGTGGGAACTTGACACTGGACTTCAGGCATTTTGGCATTTCCTTCTCCCCAGTCTTCCTCCAGACTCTGGCACCTTGATTTCCGAATGACTTTGGACCACTGAGCAACAGTCCAGTGCTGCTTCTCTGTAGCCCAGGTCAGGCGCTTCTGCCGCTGTTTCTGGTTCAAAAGTGGCTTGACCTGGGGAATGCGGCACCTGTAGCCCATTTCCTGCACACGCCTGTGCACGGTGGCTCTGGATGTTTCTACTCCAGACTCAGTCCACTGCTTCCGCAGGTCCCCCAAGGTCTGGAATCGGTCCTTCTCCACAATCTTCCTCAGGGTCCGGTCACCTCTTCTCGTTGTGCAGCGTTTTTTGCCACACTTTTTCCTTCCCACAGACTTCCCACTGAGGTGCCTTGATACAGCACTCTGGGAACAGCCTATTCGTTCAGAAATTTCTTTCTGTGTCTTACCCTCTCGCTTGAGGGTGTCAATGATGGCCTTCTGGACAGCAGTCAGGTCGGCAGTCTTACCCATGATTGCGGTTTTGAGTAATGAACCAGGCTGGGAGTTTTTAAAAGCCTCAGGAATCTTTTGCAGGTGTTTAGAGTTAATTAGTTGATTCAGATGATTAGGTTAATAGCTCGTTTAGAGAACCTTTTCATGATATGCTAATTTTTTGAGATAGGAATTTTGGGTTTTCATGAGCTGTATGCCAAAATCATCAGTATTAAAACAATAAAAGACCTGAAATATTTCAGTTGGTGTGCAATGAATCTAAAATATATGAAAGTTTAATTTTTATCATTACATTATGGAAAATAATGAACTTTATCACAATATGCTAATTTTTTGAGAAGGACCTGTATATATGGCATTAAACAAATAAAAAATTGGCATTAAAAAGCATTCAATTAGATTTGATGTAACCTGTAGAAACCCCGTCACCTTAAAGTCCCCTAGTGGTGAAAATCAAGTTTTTAATGTTGTTCATATGTCTATCTGCTGTTTTTAACACGCTTTAAGACAAACCATGTGCAAATTTATAAGTCAACACCATTGCTTGTAAACCAAAGACCAAAACCCGCGGTTTGAAATCGCTGGTGTTTCTGACGTCACAAACCACCTTGTAACCAATCAAGTCAACGTGCCAGCGGGCTTTAGCATATCATTAACTCACCACGCAAGAGAGTCTCAAAAGAAGGTTATCCCGCTATGTTTTTCTGTTGATATGAAAAATCGGGTGGATTTAGCAATATGGCAGGTGAATGATGTATTATGATGTAATGATGAACTATATGACTTTCTCCACTGACGTTCTGATTTGTTCAAAGTGTTTGTAAGGATACTGATTGTTAGAAGGCAGCTGTCTTGACTGTTGAACGGGAACATGGTTTGTGTAACATTAGCAACACATTATTAGCTGTTTGATAATGTAGTCAAGCAAAAGGCTAATCATATTAATTACCCTTATGTGTCCGACGTTGTAAATAGCGATACCATTGTGCAGCGTTTACCTCAGTAGTTGACAGAGTGGATCTTGTCTGAGCTTGTGGGAGTGAGTGGAGGCGGGGCTAATTATCATATTCATAGATCTGTGTATATTAACTGAGGCAAGGGTTACATTCAAGCTTTTTTTTAAGGCATTAAGAATTCTTTTCACAGTAAAACAACTTTTAAATATGTAATGTTGGTGATCAAAGAGGAGTTTTAAGGGATAAAATTATTGACTACAGGGGGACTTTAAGAACACCCTTCTTAAAATACAAATGCAGTTTCTGTATATAAAATGGCTTTGATATTGGCATTGATCTAAAGCCAGTTGAAATAGTTAATCAAAAATTTAAAATGTTTTCCTCTGTACTGTCAAAAATATAACTTTTTACCTTATCTCCAGCTAAAAGTACCTTGGTAACTATTTGTGCGGTACATATAAAATAAAAAGTTAGTTCACCCAAAAATGAAAATTCCGACATTTACTCAACCTCAAATAGTTTCAGACCTGTATGGAACATTTTGTAAAATCTATTTATCCTCAGATTTTCAGCAGACCTCTTGAGACTGCGGGATGGTCACAGTACACACAGATATCGGTGTTATTAATTTCAGTTATTCATTTTCAAACTGAGTTTTCATTATGATGTAAGCCACGTAGACTATTAGTGAAGTGACAAAATTGATCTCAACATGATACAAATAGCTGCCTTTATATAAGGTAGACACTGAAGCAACTCCCTTGGTTTTGAAACGGAGGCCGTGCGAGACAAGTTCAACCATATGTCTAGCTCAGTAAGTCCCAAAACTTTGGAGACAAACCAGACCTCATCTAATACCGTAGAAGCCACATCCTTGAATACAAACCATCCTGCTCCTGCAGTCTGAGACCACATAAGCGCTCCTGCTCAGATGGGGCACAATTGGAAACAGATCTGATCTGGATTTGATAATATGGTGGGTAAACTCAGAGAGAAAGAGATTGAGCAAGAGCGAAAGCGAGAGTGCACGCTACAACAGCAACCATGCAGCTGTGCACATTGACGACGATGACGATGATTGTATTTTTATGCAGTGCGGTTCGCTCTTATTGCCGTGGCTTTTGCTATGAGCTTCCTGTGAGGTTTGGCACCAGTCTCAACCAACTGAAACAAACACAACCCTGTCAGCCGCTGCCACCGTGTCTTATTTCAATCCAACCGATCAACCGATCAGAGAGTTAACCTCTGATCTTTTGCATTATAAGGAAGAGTAATGTGAATCACAAGCAAATGTGTTCTGATTGAATAAGTTACTGTGCCTGTGTATTGTATCCCGATATTCAAGCAGATGGAGCTGGATGAAATATTCTGAATGATATGAATCCACAATCTGACTTAAGATGCAGCCTGGAATCATAATTGCACAATGTTCGTTCATTTGGCCAGAGAAGAACTGGCCCTCCGATTGAGCCTGGTTTCTCCCAAGGTTTGTTTTTTTCTTAGATGGAGTTTGGGTTCCTTGCCACTGTCGCCTTCGGCTTGTTTAGTTGGGTATACTTAATTTCCAGCAGTATTATTGATTTGACTGCACTGGCACTGTTGGATGAGAGCTGAACTGAGCTGGATAGCATCACTGTTTTCTCCAGAGCTGCTTTACAGCTGAATTGAATTCATTTCATAATTGATTAACTCTTTACTGAACTGAATCAACACTGAACTGACTTGAGCTGAATAATGACAATATTGTCTTTTTTTTAGAGCTGCTTTACAGCAGAATTGAAGGCTGTTTGTACCATCGACCATTATTTTCCCGTTTATCAACCAGACATAACCAGACATGTAAAGACACTTTGAAACTATCTGTTTTGTACAAAGTGCTTTATAAAACTTAACAATTACATAAATTATGTGCAATAGTAACTGAGGAAGAACCACAACTTATTATTCGGTAACTTTGTCGGTAGTCATACCATGAAAAACTCAGGAAAAGTTGTCGCATTGTAGTAACCTAGGTATTTATACTGTACATACATTTAAATCATTCTCCTTACATAAGATGTTGTCTTATGTAAGACATTTTCCTACCCTGTCGTACCACTGCTTCGTGTATTTCTCGTAAACCCATAACTTAGATTTGTGTATGTGGCAAGTCTGCTAAGAAAAATATATGAACCACGGTAAAACGTTTATACATTTCACAGGAAACAATGACTCAACACTTGTAAGTTAAGACTTAAAAATACACAAGCTGATCATTGAAAAATTGAAAATTGAGTTTAAGGCCTGATTGGTACTCTGCAAGTACATGAAAATTTATCTTGAGTTTGCTATACCTTAACTCACTACTTCAGACTTACGTGCCCTCCAGAAACTTGCGTTCTGCAAGTGAACGGCGCCTTGTGGTGCCATCACAAAGGGGCACAAAATCGCTCTCACGAACCTTCTCCGGGTCTGTTCCTGGCTAGTGGAATGACCTGCCACGTTCTATCCGAGCAGCTGAGTCTCTAGCCATTTTCAAAAAAATGCTAAAGACATATCTTTTTCGTCAGCACTTGACCCAGGAATAGTAGCACTTTGATTTCTATTCTTCTTCCATCTATGTGTGTATTTATTTAAAAAAAAAAAAAAAAAAAAAAATAAAAAAATTCCTTACTACGAGCACTTTACTGACATAACTGTGACTTCACACAGCACTTACATACTGTTGTTCTCATGTTGACTTGACTTGATTCTACTATTCTCATTTGTAAGTCGCTTTGGATAAAAGCGTCTGCTAAATGACTAAATGTAAATGTAAATGTGTATAATCTAGTTCATGACACAATGTAAATACATGATGGATTATCAGTGTAGCTATAAAAGACATTAGCAAAGCTGAATTTTCATTAGCGAAAATTGCAGTGTCACATGATCCTTCACTAATAATTGTATAATACTGATTTAGTACTCAAATAGCATTTCAAAAGAACAGTATATATGGAACAACCTATGAAGCTGTATCTGGTTGTCAATTTTAAGCCCTAATAAAGAACCATTATTAAATAGCTTGAGTTAAAGACACTCCCATGTGCTCCAATCCCCTTTAAGTCACAAGAAACTAGTCGATTAAATCAAATCATCCTTAGGATCTAATACAGTATATTAATTGTTAAATAAAAATTATGGACCTCCAGTACTTAATCAATATAATGCAGAGCAGAGTAGAACACCGGTACCGAGGACAAAGAATGACACAAACACAAGAAGTGCTGTTCACTCAAAGTCAAAGTTTATTGAGCTCACTGTAACTTATATAGCAAAAGTGTAGGGCGTTAAGCCAACTTAAAACAAAGGAAAGCTAAATTCATGTATGGTCTCATCATCCATTTTACAGAAGCATTAAGGAGTGATAGGTATGAATAGAACAGTGTGGCTCTAATAAGAAATAACAAGATACTCCTTAAAGGTGTACGTGACTACAACAGATTAAAAACTGTAAGAGAAGAACTTAAAAACAGTTAAGAGATCAAGGAGAAACAAAGCAAAACACATTCTTTCTAACACTTGTATAATCTGTTATAAGTTTGTGAGAAAATGTGATATTAGTCATTTTCAGATAGGAATTAGACTATAATATCATGTGGCCACCCATAAGATTCAGAGGAAATGTCATTCTCAAAGGACTAATTGACAGGAAATGGATGTTCTGATAAATTCATTTGGGAAACGGTCTGTTTTCAGATACTCATGTACTGTGACTATATTTGGAAGCCAATGAAATCTGCTCTGTTGTCATTTTTATTTTATTTGACCTTCCAATTTAAGAAAAGACAACTCTTGATGTTTTAGACGTTTAAGGCAACTTACTCAATCAAACGGTCCACAGATGTTTTGGCCTGGCATTCGTAGTTTTCTCTGCGGAACGATCAACACGCACATGACTGGTCAGTTTGTCATTGAAGCAAATATATGTCATCTGAGGTTTCATTGAATGTACTATAATTTGATGCCGAAAGCACAGCTGGACTGCAGGAATTTTCCCTTAGGCCGAGTTTGAGAGTCTGCAGTGGAAAGTGGCCACTACATCTTGATTCCACATATCCATCTTATATATCTCTCACACACCATAAACATAGAGGGTATTTTCCTTGTAAGGGCAATGTGCAATAATTTCTGCCTCATTTTAACCTACAGAGCTAATTATAAGTAAGCCATTCCCAGGTCGACTTCCTGAGTAATGCAAACACTGTGGCTCTTTCAAAACATTTGCTTGAGCGGTTCGACATGTCAACCTCTGGCTCTGAACAATGGCAGATAGGGAAGGAGGTGGAAGGAGGGAAATCCGGCTATGTTTGGAATCAAATACAAGCTTACTTATTAGTGAATCCTGCGCAGTATATACTATGTCCTGCACTCTATTTTAAATTCTAGAACGTAAACCTCTAAGTATTGTTCCAGAGTAGACATTTCAAACCTTATCATGCTGCATACAAGTGGCATTATTTTGCCTTTTTTGATACATTTCTCTAAATACATCAAATATATTTTCACTTCTGAATGTACACCTTGAAAATATGAACAGTCCCCATTCTGCTAAACATCTACTTTTGTGTTCCATTAATAGTTTGGAACAACATGAGAGTGAATAAACAATGACAACATTTTTGGTAAATTATTCCTTTAAGGATCAGAGAAACACACCAGAAATATTTCCATTCTACACTGATCACTCCACAGCCACAAAGCACAACATAAACACTATTTAATGCTTTTCACTCAGAGATTAATGGCTCTCACACATCCTGACGCCCTGTGAAAACCCTGATACTCCTCCAAATTAAACTGACAGACCCAGAGTGCAGGCTGACAAAGATTTTATGGCTGTGTGCATGCATAGGGATCTAACTGGGTGGCAATGTGTGTGTGTAAAATTGTAAGTCATCCTGAAAACACCATGATCTAAGCTGTCATTACATATAAACAGTGTTTAAAGGAAAGTAAACCGCACTGCACGCTCCTCCTCCTCTGATTTATAGAGTAATAAGGGAGGTACCCTTATTATTCTAGATATAAGAGATGGGGCAATGTGTCTTAGTCTGACCCAGGATTAGCTACCCTACCAAAATCATATCCTGAGCATATAAGAGAAATGGCAAACATTGGTCTGATCACAAATGCAGAAAGCTTCAGACAAGATGAAGGCCTTCAACGATCTGTTCTGCTCCATCAAACTAACAGCTCAGCACTAATGGAAACCTCAAGAGCTCTTTTAGACAAATAGTTTATAGAGCTGAAAGCGGTTAATCAACCATTTTCATGACAAAATGTGGTTTGCGCCACATAGATCAGCTTAAGTATCTGGCGTGATTTAAGATTCTGGGGTTTTAAGAGAGAAATCAGGTGTCTGGATGAGGCCGGCAATCAGCGAAAGAAAACAACCCAAGTCCAAACCGAGCCAGAGACACAAGAGAATCTGAGTGGATTTATGAGGTGCTTAATCAGTTTTCAAAAAGCTTTCAAACAAGTTGAAGAGCTCCAATATTTGTGAGAGAACCTGGCATAAACAAGCTCATCTCTGCCATTAAACTGCAACAGCAATCGAGGTTGAGAGTGCAGGCCAACTTTTAGAGACTTTTTTTAAAGTTATTATGATTGTATTGTGAAAGCAGGAAAAAACAGCTCTGTGTTCAAACGTGGCACACACACATCCTGTTTATTGCGTCTGGGTTGATTTCATATGCATTCAACGTCGACCACCCAGGAAGGCTTGATCACTGAACCTCTTAACCTCTGTACAAAACCCAACCAAAACAATCAAACCTGTTTGTTTGTTTTTCCCCATTGTCATTGGCTTCTGAGCTGCATTCGACCTTGTGTAACAAGCAATTTGAGTAATTCTGTT
>RJVU01022182.1:2697787-2741551 GCA_003731715.1 Anabarilius grahami
TTAGAGTAAATCCAAAATTCTTTCTGAAAAACAGAAAACAATGGCTTTGTTTTAAGGAACTTACAGTAAATGAATATAACATGAATATAACATTTTCCCAAAATGAAAATATTGTTCGGTAGAAATTGAATGTGTACATCTTCTATTATTATACCAAAAGTTGTCATTTTTAGAAAATGAAGAAATCAAATTAATTGTAATTTTAAGCCATTCGTATATGTTAGACCAAAAGTCTCACAGAATTACAGAAAGAATCACAGAATCATACTTTTGTGATCAATATTAAATCCGAAACTGTTATTAATCTGAAAAAACAAACAAACTGAAAAACGGAGGAAACTGTTTAGTAGTTAAAAGGGGGTCGTGGGGCTGGGGATATCATACACCTATGAATCATAAATCATATTATGCTGCCCCACCAAGTTTTTGAAATGCCCCCCCAGTCACTTAATCCTAGAACCGGGCCTGATATGCACGGAGCGTTCTTTAGAACTTCCGCATTAATAGAAGCCAGCTCGAAAACTTCCGGTGAGATGTCATTTGCTGGTGTGTTGAGCATCAGTAGTGTAATACTTAGTTTATAATCAGAATATAGATTAGGTATAGCATTAATTTAGTTATTCAAACGTAAGACAGCATAAAAAACAAATAAATAAATAAATAAAGACGTACCTCAGTGTTCCTCCTCGGCTAAATTCAATTCGACCATCAGTTTTCACACTTTCATGTGAAAAGCTTCAAAAAATAAAATATTTATTGTGCACTTTAGTTAGATTAATTGAATAAAATGTGTGTTTTCACAAGTGTGCTGAAATCATTGATCTTGCGCTGCACTGACTGACAGCTGCTGTGATTATAAAGGGAAAGCGCGGTGCTCGCTCTCTGTGTAATTCATTCACAAGAAAAGTTATTGTTTTTCTTAAGATTTTTTGAGTATTTCATACTTCACATTGACAAAATGTATTTTTAAACCTAGTTATTTTATAATGTTTAATATCTAGTCAAAAACGAAGTGAAAACCGATTAGAGGAAATGGCTGATATATTCGCAAATAAGTGCTACTTTGCCGCCACCTGCTGGTTAAAGTGGTAATTGTTATTATTATTATTTTTTTTAAATAAGCGTTTTCTATCAAATGTTGAATTTCCTACATTTTTAAACGTTCGGTTTTACAATGGGGACAATCTCAGAAGGATGAACAAATAAAGTTTGTGGTCATCACATTAAAAATAACATTTGAATGGCTGGGGAAAATAATGCGTGCGCATGTCTAATTACAGACACTGCGTTTTTAAACGGTCCTAATACCTTCGTCTTTATTGCAATCAATAAAATTGGTTTATTGGAAAATTAGGTAAATGTGATAACTGCATTAAAATATGAATACAACATTAAAAAGTCAACCACTGATGGTTTTGTGTCGATGTACAGCGACTACAGAATGAACAGCTAACAGTTCACCGGAAATGCCCGAGCTGGCTACAACCAGGAAGTAACCGTGCATATAGTCCATTGCAAGTTTAACCGCAATGGAGTGAAAGGTTATCATTTGAACGTGTCTTGCTAGTTTACACATTAAATAGAACCATTCCAGCGCTAGAGGAGGCAGAAGAGGATTTAAGTCGGTATCGCACGCAACGCTGTTATCGGTGCGCACAGACGCACATACATACAAGGCTCTCGCGCGCACACACAGAGAGAGGTTCGTTTCAGATAGCTCGCGAACTCCAAATTGATTTCTCTTTCGCGTACTCAATGCGCATTATGTCAGTCAATATACCCCTCTCGGCAAGTATTCTCGTAAACACATTCGGTTATGTCTTAATTGAACGAGGTGAGAATTCGGATCTATGGAATGTGAGCATGCATGGAGTCTCTTAAAGTGACAGCAACCTATAAATACCTGCTGTTGTCTGTCATGTAAATCAAACAACAAAACACAGTTTTAACAAAGATTAATCTATATTAAATTTATACAGTGAACAGTGTCATTTTACATTTAATTATTACATTTCTGTACATGAAAATTAATACTACAATATTAGATCTTATACTTTATTTGTAACTTTATGTTCTTTTTACAGTCTGTTCACTTGCCCTTAATAATGTATTAGTTAGGCTAGTAGTTTCTGCTGTGGTATCAGAGTAGTTAAAGTGGGCTAAGTATTAAATGCAAAGTTAAGTTACCCTCCACCCCCCCAATTTTAATAAAAAAAACAAAACAATTTGTGCTGATCCGATCCGTGACTTCATAACCGTGATATGATCCGAACCGTGAGTTTTGTGATCCGTTGAACCACTAGTTTTTGCTAATTTGATAAAGCCTCTAATCAATGTATGACTGTAGTCAACTTAGATGTCTTTGGTACATATTACCATTTAAATAAATTGTGCATAATGACTGGTTTTCCTCCCAAATCAGCAGTGAAAATGTCAGAACATGTTAAATATCCTTCTAATGAGCAGTTTAGCTCGTTTGAAATGGCTTGTTAGGTTTTTGCTGAACATGTGGAGGAGGTCTCTGATCTAAGCTGTACTTTTGCATCCTTTATTCTCAATGCTACATTTCACTTAAATGACAGAAAAGCACATTTATACGCCATAGTTTCCTTGAGTAACTAGTTCTCCCTCCCCCCAGGTATAATAAGAACGGTGTGGACTTGAATCGAAATTTCCCAGATGCATTTGAAAGTAACAACGAGGAGGAAAGGGAGAAAGAAGTCAGGGCAGTGATGGACTGGCTGAAGACCGAGACTTTTGTCCTGTCGGCCAATCTCCACGGTGGTGCGGTGGTGGCCAGCTACCCCTACGACAACAGCAACAGAGGTCAGTTGCTTGTACACATTAATTAACCCTTTTCAGTAGCTTCCCCCAGTTTTTGAAGGATAAGGAATTATGTTAATTGTCCGCTCTTAAAAGCTACAGGAAACTAATAGGTAATGCATTTATGGTAATAAATGGAGATCTATTGGGCAAGCAGGCCAATGCAATTTCAGAGCAGAATGATGCTATTTGTTTTATTTTTTAAATTATTCTAAAAAATAAATCACACAATCATTGTCTGTGGTAATGTGACTTTATAGACAGCTATACAGATTTTAAAAATAATCAAGGTATTACGCATTATAGTAAGTTACTTTTTATGAAAAGTAATGTTACATTACTTTTGCGTTACTTTTTCTCACCTGGGCTGGGCTTGATTGTTTTTTTGTTTTTTTTTAATTACAACAAAAAAAGTTTTATTTTTGGCAAATGTTAAGGCCCTTTCACACCAAAAGTGAAATGAATAAGATTCAGGCTGAAGGAAATGCATATTTACACATGTACAGTAGAGGGCGCAGCTCAAACAAATCTTTCAGCTGTGCTATCATTTTGGATTAAAGAAGGATGCAGCAGAAGCAAGTTCAACACTCTTATTTCTAAATCTAATCTAAACTGATTTTTGCTTTTTGGTATGGTTGAATTAGATCATTGAAGGTCAGCAGCAAAGACAGGTTAATAAAGTGAGATTAAATGCATAAAGTATATTTGTGTAATTTAATATAGTTAATTATTAGAGGTTTGCTTAAAATTCCGAGATGGCATTTCACTGTTTTATTCATTTTGAGGTATACTGAATGTTTTCGTGCAAGTGAGATGAGTAAATGCATGTTGACATTAGTCTAGAACTACAATACCCATCATGTTTACACAGCGCACACAACGCCTGTGCACTTTATTTCTTTCAACGTGGGGGCAGGAGGGATGTAAAAAAAAAGTGAAAAAATAACTTGCTTATTTGAGAAAGTGATTAGATATTTTGTTGTAAATTGAAAAATGCATTACTTTACTAGTTACTTGAAAAAAGTAATCTAATTACATTAACTCAAGTTACTTGTAATGCATTACCCCCAACACTGGTCATTCAGGAAGCGAGCTGCAAGGAGGCAAGAGCATCTCCCCCGACGACGACGTGTTTTTCCACTTGGCGAGAACCTACTCCTACAGCCACACCGAAATGCACAATGGAGACAGCTGTACCGACTTAATGGACTTTGTCGATGGCATCACTAACGGATACCACTGGTATCCTCTATCAGGTAAAAGTGTTCAAAGCAGCATTTTAGTAATTGTTTATGACATCATGTCAGCAAATAACATGGATGATATACAACCCGAATTCCGGAAAAGTTGGGACGTTTTTTAAATTTGAATAAAATGAAAACTAAAAGACTTTCAAATCACATGATTTGATTTATTCACAATAGAACATAGATAACATAACAAATGTTTAAACTGATAAATTTTACACTTTTATCCACTAAATGAGCTCATTTCAAATTTGATGCCTGCTACAGGTCTCAAAAAAGTTGGCACGGGGGCAAGAAAGGGCTGAAAAAGCAAGAAATTTTGAAAAGATTCAGCTGGGAGAACATCTAGCAACTAATTAAGTTAATTGATATCAGGTCTGTAACATGATTAGCTATAAAAGGGATGTCTTGGAGAGGCAGAGTCTCACAGAAGTAAAGATGGGCATAGGCTCTCCAATCTGTGAAAGAGTGCGTAAAAAGATTGTTGAAAGCAATGTTCCTCAACGTCAAATTGCAAAGGCATTGCAAATCTCATCATAACATCAAAAGATTCAGAGAAACTGGAGAAATCTCTGTGCGTAAGGGTCAAGGCTGAAGACCTTTATTGGATACCCGTAGTCTTCGGGCCCTCAGACGACACTGCATCACTCAACAGCATGATTGTGTCCATGACATTACTAAATGGGCCCAGGAATACTTCCAGAAACCACTGTCGGTAAACACAATCTGCCGTGCCATCTGCAGATGCCAACTAAAGCTCTATTATGCAAAAAGGAAGCCATATGTGATCATGGTCCAGAAGCGCCGTCTTGCCAAGGCTCATTTAACACTCTGAGGTCTGAGGTATCGCCGGCGATACCACCTCGTTTTTTTTCTTCAAGACTCAAAATACTCTGTCAATGTTGCACATACAATTAAAAGTTATACACCATTTTAATCTGTGGAATATCTTTTTATTTGTGTACACTCAGAGTAAAAACAAAATGTTGTGCTTTTTGCAAAATAAAGAAAACTAACATGATGCGTGATCTCTCGTCTCCCTCTGAATGAAGTCCAATCTGATAGTTCTCAGAAAATGAACTGTAACTTAGTGAATACTAATGACACAAAAATGAGACTTATGTCTAAAAAAACGTCAGGTTTTAAATCGTGTAAGTCAAATCGAAAACAAAAATTCTGTTTATGTAATCTGTATGAAAAAAGAGCCATGTCAGAAGTCCGTGATTCAGCTCATTATCCGCTAATGCGACCACGCCCACGGAGCCAGCGCTATTCAGATGCAAATTCTGAGACAATACATGTATACATCGTCTCAATCGTGTATTTATTATCTTCAAAAGTGTTTTGCATAGCCATAGTTGGCGATCTCTGGAAGCCTCTGTTAGTTTGGTTAGTTCCTGGATTGTCACATGGCCTTTTCTTCTTTAGGAGGCATTTGTGGACTAAAGGGGCAGAGCGCCCTCCGGCTGCAAGTATGAATTGAAAACACTGTATCCTGTGCTCACAGTTATGACAATAAATATAGAATAAATATTACTCCTCTGTATAGAAAATTGACATAAACATATGAGAATCCATCAATATTTCTCCAAATGTGCATGCTTTTAAACTAAAAGCCAATATGAAATGCCATAGAGGTAACATAATTGTTCAGACACTTTGCATCACAGAAATACATTTCTATTTTAAAGTATATAATAGAATACCATTATTTTAAATTGTAATAATATTTCACAGTATTGCTGTTTTTTCTGTATGTTTGATATACACCATGATGAGCTTGAGACATTATCACAGAGGGTTTTTTCACAGCCTACCTGACTGAAAGGCCTCACTAATATGCAGCTCATTAGAGGTCTTTTATGCGATTCTTTTGTCTTCTCAGGTGTAAATCATCCATTATTCATGATGATTTACGCCTCCACGCATACTGTTTCTTGACAAAAAGTGTCTTACAAAATTTAAATCTCTCTATTGTTTTACATGAACAAGTAGGCAGGATAATTTTTACATAATTTTGAAGCAAGAACTCTAGTCTACAACCTCCAATACCCAGAAGTCTTGTGAACACATATATATTATTATTTTTTTGGCCTTATTTCAGTGACTTAAGTTTTTTGTTTTTTCAATAAGCACGCATAAACGTTCTTCCTTCAAAAACACAAACATGTACATACATGTTCCTCACATATTATGGTAACTTAGTTTGTGCTGATGTGTACATATGTGATGTGTAGCCTAGTGTAATGACACTTTTTCCATTAATATGTTTATGAAAAACTGAAAAAAGCACAAATGCATGTCAAAACTTCTCCAGGCCCCAAATCAGCCTCAGACTCCATAGGGTTAAAATGGACTGTTTTAAAGTGGAAAAGTTTTGTATAAGTAGAGTCCAAATTTGACAATCCTGTTGGAAATCACGGATGCCGTGTCCTCCGGGCTAAAGAGGAGACCTTCCGGCGTGTTATCAGCGTTCAGTTCAAAAGCCAGCATCTCTGATGGTATGGGGTTGCATAAGTGCTAGGGATGTGCCCGAAGCCGAATACCATATTCTGAAAGGAAATGATGTGTACTATGGAGCCCCTAAAGGGAATACACATGAGATGGGAGGAAAAAATATATTTCTTTCTATATACATGCTTTTTCTCAAATTTATATAGTTGGGTAATTATAATTTGCCAGCATCAGGAAGCTGCTGATAATATGCGGAGTATTGAAATCGCTTTTGAATGCGCGTGCGCTTTTACTTTCACTTTCGAGATTCGCAATCACACGTGATGTGTGTATAGGGAGCATCAGTACTTATTACATATTTCACAAGATTAGATATTTGCAGTGACACTCAGGAACTGCAAACCATTCACCATCATTATCAGCCATCTCTCCTTACTCTTTACTTGGTAAGTGAAATCTGTTGTACTATAAAGTAACAGGCTACTGCTAGCAAACGACTAACCATGTCCCTTTCGGGGCTTCGTAGACTGCGTTCCCCAGTCGTGAAATGAGCTCATTTTGTGCATAAAATTGTAAATTTATCCGTTAAAACATTGATCTATGTTCAATTGTGATTTAAAATTTTGGCTCATGTGATCTGAAAGTCTTTTAGTTTTCATTTTATTCCAATTTAAAAAAAACGTCCCACCTTTTCAGGAATTCGGGCTGCATATCCATTTGATAATTTTATTTTACAAATTTTTATAAAAATAAAATGAACAGTTTTTACTCGTATCAGAACATATCAGTTATCTCAAAATGGCAAAATAATTGCTGTAGCTCAGTGCTTCTTAAACCTGTGCAGTATAACCCCCACTACTGCACATTTTGGATGTCTGATTCAACTCATCAGCTCATTAGTAGACTTGAATTGGGTCTGTTCGATGAGGGAGATGTACAAAATGTGCAGTGGTGATGGGGGTGTACTTATATAACAATTTAGTGTAACAATTAATGCACAATGCAATCCATTAGATGACATGGCGTTTAGCAGTTTGTGGCACAAACGCTGGAAGTAATAGGTGAATATCCTGTTCTGTTTGTACCATTCGATGGTTATGTACTAGTTGAATGTGTCGTTCTTTTAGGGGGAATGCAAGACTACAACTATGTGTGGGCACAGTGTTTAGAGCTCACACTGGAAATCTCTTGCTGCAAGTTTCCTCCAGAAAGACAGCTTCCTGGGCTATGGGAGGCCAACAGACCTGCACTACTGGCTTACATGCAGCAAGTACACCTAGGTATGTACAGCATAGACACATTTGCCCACATAAAGGTGCTTAATGTAGGGTTTTCCAAAATCAATAGACTTATATACGGAAGCCCTAAACGGCCATGGATTTTTTTTTTCTATCTTATTTTCTCGTGATCTCGAGATAACAAAGTTGTTTTCTTGTGATCACGACTTAATTTTCTCGTGATCTCAAGATAACAAAAGTCGTTTTCTCGTGATCATGATATAAAAGTTATTTTTACAATGATTGATTCTGAAACACACTGTACCCTATAGTAATGAACACAACTTTGACGCGCATCTGATCGGCGGATAAATCATGCGCTCTTATATCTTGTGGATATTTCAGCTAAATGTTTACTTCACTTAATAATAAAGTTTACAATAAATAAATACATATAGGCTAATCAATCACTGTTCAATAAATGTACGCATAACATATTGTTTGTGTAATTAACATAATATTCAACAGAGCATCTCAAGCGCAGGCAGAGTGCCTTCAGAAAGATGCCAGATTATTCTATAATTCTAAAACCTTTTAGATTAAACCAACTTTATTTTCCGTACTCATTTAAAAATAAAAAAAATACATATATATATATTACATAATGTGTTTATTTTTATTCATCATGCCTTTGGCTGTGATATCATGTGCGTTAAACTGTCTTCCTCCTATCTTCCATTAAAAAGAGGTGCAGTAGCCTACTCCAGATTTCCAAAAAACAAAACAAAAAACTTTAATCCAGTTGCTATAGGCTAAAACAATCTTGGGATGCTGTTTGAGAAGCGTGTTTGTGTGTGTATGTGTTGTTTCCATACTATCACTGAATTAAATGACAGGCTATAAATCACATTTCTTATCAATATACATTAAGTGACATATTTAGGTAAACGAACACTGAAACTGCGATGATTAAAATAGCGTCTTAAAGATACACAATAAGGTTTAAACAGAATACTATACAGTGACATCAAAATTAGTTTTAATTGATTTATTGATTGATTGACCGAACTATTGCGGTCGTGAAACTGTGGTGAGTCATGCAACTAGTCAGAACGATAACAGATACACTTTCAAGCAACATAATTATAATCAGTCATTTAACAGTTAAGTTAATCGCTTAAGGCACACAATACTGCACAAAATAAAGCGATCACGAAAACTATCTCTGTCCGAAACTCGTACAATCTGAGCCAATATGAACTAATACAGTAAAGTGGATATTTACAGCGCATCACCAGTTATATTTGGTAATATACTGCCACCTGTTGGCACATTTGTGTAATTTAGAGCAGAGATTAAGTCGTGATCACGACAAAACAACTTTTGTTATCTCCAGATCACGAGAAAATTAAGTCGTGATCACGAGAAAACAAGATAGAAAAAAAATAATAATCCATGGCCGTTTAGGGCTTCCGTACTTATAGGCACATATACTGAAATATTGCATCAATCATTACCTCTCAATCATTACTTATGATCCACTAGAAGTGGGTGGCAATGGCAATTTATTTATATAGCACAATTAAATACAACCTACATTGTCCAATGTGCTTTACAAAAACACGAAATAAAAAAAAAAAAATTCAGCAATAAAACACATACACAGAGAATTGAAGAAAAATACCATAAAATAGACTAGAATTGGTGCTTCAGCGTTATAATATAACAATAAAATACGATGTAAGGGTGCTTCAACATGTATTATATGCTTTCCTTACTTAAAAACGGATAAAGATGAAGCCAGTCTAATCGAAATGGGTAAATCATTCCAGAGTCTAGGGCCATGTGGTGGTGTTTGTGTTTAGACACACTGCCATGTGCCTGTAATTTCTTATTTTCTTGTTTCGCTGTGCTCGGGACGTTTCTGGACTGTAGCCTTTGGCCAGCGGGTGTGTCGCTCCCAGACAATAATGATGCAGCTGACTTTATCTTCTGTGTCTGAAGCTCCGCTAAGTTGTCCTGTATCGACACAAAATACAATTTGCTAATGTTGCTATTGCCTATCTGTAATTTGACAATTACTAGGCATTGCAAGTACGTTTGTATGATAACACACAATTGCTTATTAGCAAGCTAGACTGGCTAAACGCAATAGCCAGTCGTGTAATTAATAGTGTAACTGTTTGTTCATATACACAATACTGTTTATGCATGATAAACACAATATTTGATAGAAAAAAACCTAAATAACTCATCTTCCAGCTAGTGTTGTCAAAAGTACCAACCGCGATACCAAGTCGGTACTGAAATTTAAAAAATGTGGTGCTGTTGAGCGGATTCGTTAACACCTCTGATTGGCCACTGTATTCATGCGGTCATCAGATATGTCTGTGATTGGCTACAATGATCAACGCTTCAAAAACATGCAAGTAGACATCAATGACGCTCTTCACCGAGCGCTTACACAGATACACACGGGAGTGTTTGAAACGCTTTCAAACTCTCCCATTCCCGCTTTCAAATTCAAAAACTTCTGTGTGCTTTCAGACGGTCCCATCATTGTAGCCAAACACAGACATATCTGATGAGTGCGTCAACACAAACGCCAATCAGAGGTGTTTACAAATCCACAAAACAGTGCTCAAAGTGTCATATTTTTTCAATTTCAGTACCGACTTGGTATCATGGCGACTGATATCATGTCAGGGAGAAGGCATGCTTTTCTGAAGAGGGGCCAAGTTTTAATGTTGTGTTTACAACTGAAAATTTCTACATAGAAATTTAGGCTGATATTTAGGCAATAAAAAGCTCCATTGTCAGCATAGTGACGCATGAATCACTGCTCACATATTTCAAACCACGCAGCTTTGTGTTGATCAACACTGTGAATGTAAACAATCAAAATCTATGCCCTCGTGTGAAACCCGATTGCATGGATTCTTGTTGAAAGAAGTGGATTTCTCTGAGTAACAGTAGATGTGACAACACCTTTAGCCCTTTTATTAAGTCGAGAAGGTAGGTGATTTCAGGTTTTAGCTGTGAAACGTCCCACCCAGACGCTTAGCTTAGCTTGTTTGTTTATTTAGTGGCCATTTGCAAGCATTTAAAAACAAAAAAAGCTGTTTTGCCAAACCATATAATTGCAGCCAACAAATGAGCTAAGTTTCATGTGGTATTATTACAGCTCACTAAATATATACAGTTACAGTTGCAATGAAATTACATACACAGCACCGTCTTAACCTTTAGTGATGTGATAGTCCCACAGCTGAGTCACATGGACAAAGCCGCCATCCACACCCATCATTGACACAACTGTCCCCGTAACCCAACCACAAGCAAAACATCCTGACATACGCAACCACACCTCTTAAACTTTGTGAAAGAGATGGCTAACCAATGACAGAGCCCTTAAGAATTCTGTAATACCTCACTATAATGTTTACCGTTATTTGCATTTGTCTGCTTGGAAAGCTTGTAAGATGGTGCGGTGCGGTGCGGATGGTTAGTATCATTACACAGACACCGACCTGCAACTGCAATGTTTACATGTTACACCCATCCAAGTGCACACACACAGTGAGTACTGAACACACAGACTGCAAAGACACACTCAGAGCAGTGGGCAGCCATTTTTGAGTGGCGCATGGGAAGCGATTGGGGGTTAGGTCAATGGCACCTCAGTTGTGGGTAATGAGAGCGCTGTTCATTCACTCCCCACTTATGTTTCCTGCCAGTGCTGAGACTTGAATCCGCGACTCCGTCCTATTAGGCCACAACTGCCCCATTTTAATAGAACATTAATAGATAGGTGGCTACAGGCCCAAGTAAAACAAAAGTAGTAGTAACCTACCTTTTAATTAAATCAGGTTGAAATAGAAATCAAGTGAAAGAGTTTGTCTTTTGTTTTGCACAGGGGTAAAAGGAGTAGTGATGGATTCACATGGGAAGCCTGTGCAAAACGCTGTAGTCGAGGTGGCGGGAAGAAAAAACCTGTGTCCATTCAGGACCGATCGTAACGGGGAGTACTACAGACTGCTGCTGCCCGGCAACTACACCATCACGGTAAGATGGCGACCCCGTGTGGTGAATTTCAAATCTAATTTTGCTAAGAGCTTTACAGACGAGTCACAATAGTATCATTACAAAAAAGACTCCATATTCAGGGCAAGAGTGAGAAGCAATCACATTTTAAAGTGCTATTTGAGTTGAGTATTCCTTGAGCCGGTCACAAGTCGAGTCCCTCCGCTAGTTACAAGACACCTTAAGAATGTGGCGCCTTGGGTTTGTTAGCCAAGGATTTATTGAGCAAATGGAGCACGGTATAAATCATGTATAAAACAAATAAAAAAATAATTGTGGAGAAATAAATTGCACTTAACTATAAAGTTGGGGCTAAATGGTCAGGTAACAATAAGGTTCATTAATTAAACATAATATATTAACTAACATGAACTAACCATGAGCAATACATTTGTTATTGTATTTACTAATCGTATTTACTAATCTTCGTTAACGTTAGTTAATAAATAGTTGTTCATGTTAGTTTGTGAAAGAGATGGCTAACCAATGTTAACACGATAAGAATGTTTTAGTAAATGTTAAAATTAACATTAACAAAGATTTCAAAGATGCAGTTCATGTTAACTAAAGTAGTTAACTAATGAACCTTACTGTAGTGTTACCAATGTTCACAGCTCAAGGTTAAAAAGTTCATTCACTCAGACAAGGTTGAGATTTCAATCAGCAGTTTGGCAGTTTTATAACAAATGCCTCTAGGTTTTGTTTTTTTAATATTGTGGCATAGTTGAGAGATCATTTATTTATACCGGGATAAACTGTTGTGCTGTTTGTTTAGAGTAGTTCCTGTTCTAATACAATTTTTTTTTAGGGATTGGAGTGATACCAAATCCAACAGTGAGCCCATACCTTTAAAGAAATATGAGCTTAAATATGAATTTATTACATTTCTGCCGATAACGATAGTTTGATTTTCTTGATGGAAAATCAAGAAGTGCAAATGTGATATTGATTTTACAGTCAAACACAACATATATATATAAACTTTGTACTAGTGGGTGCAGGACACTATATTTTGCTATCCTCAGTTACATAAATGAACTGAAGTAAACTGTGACATTAAACCTAAAAATTCTTCGTACCAGTAAAATTGATAGCAGATTGGGACCAGAAATTATTAATACACTTTGACCTGTCCATGTTTTGCTTGTGTTATCTGACAGTTTAACTCTGAGCTAGTCATATTTTATTACTATTTTTTTTAAACTTTAGTAAATAAACTGTATTAATGAACCTTTTATTAAGTCGAGAAGGTAGGTGATTTAATAAATTTTGGTTTGTACAACAGATCAATAAATAAGTTAATGTTGTTAGTTTTTGCTAAACTTTTCCAATAAAAGTTTAGCAAAAGAAAATATTAGACCACTTCTACTTGAAACAGAGCAGCGCAAACCGATCAGTGTATGACATCAACGTGCAGATGGCTTTGTATGTTTTCAAATCGCTCTTGCTGTACTTTTTCCACACACCAGTCGGTCTGCGCAGTGCTGCTTCAAGTCGAACACACCTGCTGCTTTGTTTCTGAATGAATGAGTGTTTTGACGAATCAATTGGGGGAACCAATGATTCAATGGCCCATTCATAAATAGAGACATTTACTGAATGAATCAGCTGTTAGAATGAATTGAATGACTGTCATTTACTGCCACCTACTGGCAGTTTGTTTCTTATTGAAAAAAAAAATTGGGGGATAGTACTATTTTTACTCACCGTCATGTCTCTTCAAAGCTGTATGACTTTATTTTGCACAAGACATTTTAAAGAATGTTCATAAAGTGTATGTTGATTCAAATAAAATATTTATTTCTAAAGCAACATTTTTGTAATGTCCATTTAATGCTTTTCTCATTTAACACACACAATGACTATCCAAATTTCTCAGCTGAATCTGATGTGCGATTAATCGCTTTAAAGCCCTAATCAATTACATGAATGTCTACGAATACATAAAGTCTACGAATAAATCGGAATATGTACGAATACATTCGATAGAAATATGTTTGCTGGCCTTTGTTGTGGAAACATCAGAATCAGAAATAGCTTTATTGCCAGGTGTGTTTTAGCTACCATGTACTTGCGTTTAGATTTCATTTGACATGTACTTTTATATAAAAAAAAATACCTGCATGTAATTACATTTATATTTACACTGTTAACCTATCTCTTACACCTTAACCCAGGGGCCCTCCTTAATCAAACACACCTGAAATGGGTGTGTCAGATAAAGGAGACAAAACGTGCAGTATTGGGGATGCTCCAGGAATGTGTTTGGGAATCACTGTCTTAACCCACCCTTAAACCTACCTAAGGGGTGGGTTAAGACACCAAACCTGTCCCTAACCTTACCTGTATCCCACCTCAATCGCTGCAAAAGTTTTGCAATACAATATGAACATAACATTTTTTGATTTAAGTACATGGTAGTTAAGGCCACCTAATATAAAGTGGGAAGTTTAAAGACAGAATAAACATTTACAGTTATAATACTCAAATGCTCAAGTGAATTAACAAGATATTGCACTAAGACTAGACTGGCTTTGGGAGGCATTTAACTGTTCGGGAGGGAGATGGCCTGTGGGAAGAAGCTGTTCCTGTGCCTAGATGTTCTAGTGCCCAGTGTACTCGCCAGCCGGAAGGCAACAGTTCAAATAGGTTGTGGCCAGAGTGAGTGGAATCTGCCCTCTTCCTCAGGGGAGTACCAATAATCCTCTCAGCAGTCCAAATTGTCCCTTGTAGTCTAATGATTTGGTAGCTGAAGTTAGTGACCCGCTGACAGGTGGAGGTGGGCACAAAGAGCTGAGTTAATTTGGACAGGAGGAGGTTCGGAATAAATGAAATGACATTCTGAAATAAAGAAAACAGACAATATGGAAACACGATCACTACATTGCAGTCCATCCTCGCATCACATTAAAGCCATTTATGATTTGGAATACAGACATACACTTCATTCCCACAGACTAAACACAAATCTACATGGACAAATTAACATACATCATTAAAAGCTTTACAGCCATGACTGAATAAATAGTACTGGAAGAGGAGCACACACGTGATTATGTAAACTTGTCCCCAGCTGCTCACAAAACTACTAATTGTTATATTGCCAAAAAAGCTAAAATGGAGTAAAATTCTCGCTCCCAGAAACTCACAGGATTTGGTGTCAGATACATGCTTTTCTCATTTGTTTTACATTCAAATAAACATACATTTATATATAGTTTTAACTACAGGTTGTTGCTTTGTCTACAGGTGACATATCAAGGACACAAGACCCTCACGCAGACCATTGAAGTGCCATATGGTCCAGACTCATTCTCTGCCCTGACACACAACTTCCTCCTTCAGCAGAGTGACAAGACCTCAACGGTATCACCATCACCCCAGTACTGCACCACTCCACATCTGGAAAACACAGCAACAGGACTGATGATGAACAACAGCACCCCCCTGCTGCCCAGTGTAATCACTGCACTTACCTTATTCATCCTCCAAAGACTGCTGCAGTCCTGAGAGGGAGCAAAGACATTAAGGACAAAGTCATCTGCTTTTCTTGCACATTAATATTTTTTATGTCTTCTGTACTAAATGACGCCATATCTAGCATTGTCAAACAATTTGAATAATTATTACATCCACAGCCTTGTTTGGTGACAGTGGTTGCAGTACCACGGGGTGTGTTGGCAAGAAATTACCAACAACTGCTCAGCCAGTTAATTTAGTAGGCGTTTGCATGACAGTTTTCAACTAAAAACAGAAAACTTTGAAACCTGTTTACAAGCCTCCAAAGTGCAAGTTTTTTTGAAAACGATAGTTGAATGCAAACCCTTTTTAAAAAAAGCAAAGGAAAAACTTTTCTGTTCTTAGCACATTGTCTTGTAACGTACTGTTAGTTTCAAAGTCCTTCTGTATTTCATTTAATATTTTATAATGCTGTCAAGTTTAAGATGCCTGCATATCTGCTTTCAATATTGGAAGACCAGTTGCTACAAAACTGGCAAATGAAGATTATATAAATTGAAGGGTGTGTGTATACAGTTTCTAACTCTTGGAGAAACTCACTAGTCATGACTGTTTTATGAATTGAAGATGCTGCAGATAGTTTGTCAGGCAAATGATCTTAATCTTTTGTATCTTAATGTGTATTTGCAGATGTGTAACATGAAGACTGAAAACAACCAAGCCAAAAAACCTAGTGCTCTTTCTACCTCACTCAGTCTCACATTACAAAGATTGGCAGTGCCTTCAATAATCATCATAAACAGGATTTACTTTCTGATTTTTCACATGTATGAATATTTAAAACATTTTAATATAATGTAACATTACTGTTGCCAGGAAATAATAAAATATTACTTTTGAAAGGAGGAATGAGTAATAAATTACTATTTTTTTTAACGAGCCCAACACTGCTTAAAATGTATTACACGTTAACATGGGGGACACTAGTCTGGGAATATATATAAATATATGCCTTCAAATACAAATGTGTTTAATATTACACACATTTACATTTCCTGTGTTCTCTAAGGATGCTTTTACACCCCTCAAAACCTGGTGAGTTCCCTCGACTACACTCTGTTAATTTAGGCATATGTGAACACGCATTGGAGCCGCACCAAAACAACTGCTCCGAGACCGCCTGAACAAGGTGGTCTTGGCCCAACTCCAAACGAACTCTGGGGCGGTTCGCTTGAGATGTGAAAGCTATCTGACCCAACGGACCAATAAACCAAATGTTATTATAATTCATAACGGGACATGTGCTATATAAAAAGCAGTAGTGTCTGATTTTGTGAGTGAGCACATTAGTTATCACAGTTGAAAACCAAAAGAGCACATTTTCATCTTAAAATGTTGTGTAATTGTGCTTCTCTGTGCGAGAATGCGGTCCCGACGAAGCCTTGATTATAACATTCGTACAGTGTTTGCATGTGTCTTGACACAGTTAACCTCAAGACAGCACTGGGAGATCCAGAGAGAGTGCATTTGAATTTGCTGCAGTGTTAATAAGAATGTAGCATATAATTTAACAGCAGGAATGATGGCTATATTCATATAGTGTCTCGACAGTTAAATAAAGCCACAATAACTCATGGAGCGAACTTGTCAATCATCTTGATGATGATGCAGAGGAAACTCTGACCAATAAGATGACAGTTGTACTCGCATGTAACTTGCATGAACACATTTTGGTATGCTTTGAAAGCGAACCGAACCAAGAAGAAAATGCAACACGGTAACAAATTAAGTCCCTGTTTCTGAACAAAAAAAAGTGTTTTCAAAATGAGGTTTGGATGAAGATGCATGGAAAAGTTCAGAAACATTAAAAGCAACAAAACTTGCTTTGTTTGGATCATTATACTATGAATAATATACTATCATTATACTACACTAAATTATGTATAGAGTTGTATATACATGACTACATACAGTAGTGATCAAAAGGGGATATTGGAGGGAAGAACAAAACACTAAACTTGGTTAAGGTTATCTTTTTTTTAAGCATATATTGACTACAAAATAATAATCAGTTTTTAATTTTTTTAGTTCTTGTTTTTGCATCTCTTCATACATTTTCTTTATATGACAGCATGGCCAAACATAATTTCTGCACAATTATTGCATTATCACAAAACAATTGACTCCAAGCACAACTACACAAGATCTTTATCATCTTTAATTTTTATAATATTTGAATACAGGGTGAAGATAGCAATTCTTCTAAGCCAGAGATCACTTTTGCCCACTACTGTATTTATATGCCAGTAATTTATTTGAAGATATGACCTAATACCAATACCATGAATTCAAGTTGATTTCACTCAATTAGCCTACAGGTTTTAATGCAAGGCAAAAATGTCTGAAATGTACATCGATCTCATGGAATTAGTGAACAACCTAATGAGTCATATTAACTTAAATAAAAAAATTAAAAAATAAATTGCTAGCTACATGCCACTCATGCCCTTCTCTCTCAATTCTTGTGTCTGTTTATCTTTCAGTTTTATGTTTAAACAACTTTACTGTAATCAGGTAAAAGTAGCATGTAATCAAACATGCAAAAAACCTGTATTCTACATAGCAGTGGTTATGCTCCGTCTCCTATCTATACTCTATATTTTAAGATCATAATAACAACTCAAATCATGTGTATTTATTTGTTGTATGATCCCCTACGTAAAGGTTCATTTTAAAACGATTTCATAATTTACCATAATTCATTAATTCACTCACCATTGTCTGTGACATGTCTGCTCCCTCTCACTCCAGAACAGGAGGAACTGCACTGATGCCGAGCGGTCCATAGTGTGCCATTCCAACTGAGAGACAGTTTTATAGGGTGGGAGCCCTTCAGCACAGGCAAACTGATCGGTGAACATACAACATGAAGATATTTAAATCAAACAATGGCAAAACTCATTATTTATATTCTATGTGGATATATTACACTGTGTAAGCCAACCTGCACAAAATTGATTATTTTATTTTGTCCCTTTGCATACCGCTGTAATAGTATGAAAAAAGACAACATACACTGCACATTTGTGGTCTGTTCTCCCGATATAATTTACGATATATCCAATTAATAATTAATTGGAACGCACGAAGAATCTCCCTTTTTTTTTCCCCTCAAAGCCTCACGTCTCTTTCCAGGTTTGTTTTCACAGGTACATACAATTTATTAAAATGGAAATCACTTTGAAATAGTATCACGCAATGCTGAAGTTCATTTGAAGTTTTTTATTAAGGCAGTGTATATTACATAATACAGATATATATCGCTACAGTTATGTTTAACCCGTCCGTTATTGCTGTGGAAAGAATCGCACTTTTGAAAGCCTGTTGAAAGTACCTTGTTGATGCTTTTACACTTTTAAAAGTCCTTTTAATGTTCATTGGTTGAAGGGTGAGTAGAATAACGTCATCTCATTGTACCCATTTTAAAAATAAAACGTATTTTTGCATTCATAGAGCGAGTCTTTCACTGATTGTTTACAGCTTAATGGAAGTTACTCACATAATTCGTGCAAAGCGCCATGGGGCGTTGGAATAAGGTGGATAGGAAATAAATTGAAACATTTGCTAATTTAGTTGTTGTAGCACAAAATGTAAAATATTAAAAGAGGGGTAAGATGGCCACTACCTGGGCTAAGAACCTTTGAAACACACAGACTAGGCCTGTCCGCCTTATTTTCCAGGTAAGAGCAGGCATGACCATTTGTAAATTTAATATATCTGGCTTCCAGTGTCATTTGCTTCCAGTTGTGTTTAGCTGTACAGAACACTGCTTCGTTTTGCAAACTGGTTCTCTTATTTTAATGCATAGTCTTAATTATAAACACACTGGGTTTTAGCACAAACAGTTTTAAAGTTTACTGCACTTTGATATTCTTCTCGTTATTTCACTGGAGCGGCTGAAAAACAAACAAACAAAAAAAAAACGCACATTCACAGAAAACACCTCACTTCGGCGTTGAACAATAAGGTGGATAGTGTACCCTGGTGAAAATATGCTAAGTATGGCCTATTCAATTTTGGCATACTCTAGTGTACTTGCAGACACAGGGATGGGAAGTATTTATGATACATGCATTTCAAATACAAAATAATATTTTGTCATTTGTATTTGATAGGATTGATGACAATGGTTTCATAAAATACTTTAGTGTTTTGTATTTTTAAAATACTCTAAGAAGTCTACATGATGACATCATAAAATTGCGGCCTCTGATTGGTGCCTACTTAGTAGTTTGCAGAGACTTGAGATCAGAACAGAAAATTGATCCATATGGAAGAAGGTGGTCAAGGTAAGAAATGTGCAGGCTGCCTGCTTTCCATCAATTTTTTGCATAAATTCCTATAATTTTTAATAGTTCATGTTAAGTTTTGGTGTTCGTTTTGGTAGCCTAGGCAAAACAGTTTACCAATTTAAATAATGTTCTTGAAAACTATTAAACCGAGCAGTAGCCCTCTATATTTATAATTAACAATCAAATGATTAATTAATTAGAAACTAGTTGCCATCAGTTGTCTTCTTATGAATGACTTGTCATTGAGTCAGTGTTGCTGATGCAAAGTAGGCTCTTCATTACCAAACACCAAGTAACTAAATTAGGATACAATTATGAGTCATTCGCAAACATTACATAATTTAGCAAAGTTGGTTACTTTAAACTAACCTACACCTAGGAGATCACAGGGATACGTGAATATTTGTTCTGTTAAAGCCACAATATGTAAATTTTGCCGCTAGAGGTCGCTCATTCAAAACAAAGGTGTAGCTTGATGACACCAAGATTTCACGGAATCATGGGAGGTGTTGTCTTCACGTCTACAGCTGAAAAGAATCATGACGGGACTCAGGCAGAAATCATGTTCATGGATGAGATTATTAACATTTCTGTAGTATGCAGCAGAGCAGGGCCGAGTGCTGTGGGAGCTGAACGAGGCCGCTGGAGCGATTGCTAATGAGAGACGAGCGCAACACGTATCGAGAGCAGTGTAACTTATTACGCCACAGTCGCCGCTTCCGCTTCTTCTGGTCATGTGCACGTGGGGTAAAGCAGCGCTGGTTTATCATATTAGATACATTTGTGTTGAAAGTTGTTATAATGCTACTCTGTGCGTTCGTTCGGTGACTACTAATTAGGGCTGTGTATTGCCAAGAATCTGGCGATACGATACGTATCACGATACAGGGGTTACGATACGATATATTGTGATATATTGCGATACTGTAAGAAAAGCGATATATTGCGATATTTCTTGTTTTTTTTTTTTAAAACGGTCATAAAGAACACCACCATATGCATAAAACCTTACAAACGACTTTATTTTATTTAATCAATACAGTATAATTTGCATTTATATCACTAATCACTTTTTTGTGCAATCTAAGGGAAAATAGTAAAGTGACTGCAGGATTCTTTATGTGTATATTTTTTAAAGGTTCACAGTATAGCAGTTTTTAATTTCTAAACTATTTAACAACTAATTCATGACTGAATATCTGTTTGTTTTATATTTAATACTGTAAAGCTGTTTGCTTTAAAAGGTGTCTAATGTATAAAGTGCTATTTAAATAAACGTGCCTTCACAGCTAAACAGAGCTGGTGCAAACATCTCCACATCGCTATGATCAGATGCTTTCTTTCTGCTGTCATTTTTCTGTGTTTATTTTGTTACTGAGGGGAAAACGTGCAGTACATAACATTACTACATATTCCATCTAAATGCCTCTCAGCAGCGTGGATCGCGTCGGGATGTTAAGTGAGAGCTCAGATTCAATGCGTTTCCCGAGTTTTGGATTTTAACATGGCCTATTTTGCAAACAACTGACTCTTGACGAACTCCTTAGTGGTTTCTTTATAGTTGAAGCCAAAATGAGTCCACACACTTAAGTTCTGTATGCCGCGGGAGCGGAATAATTCTGTAGTCTTGTGAGCTGGGTTTGCTAATGCTAACGCCATTGATGCACCTCGCGCTTCTCCGGCTACACTGCAGTAAGCTAGATCGATTTATGGTAAAACACGGTACTCGCTGTAAATAAAGAAAACGTGATTTAAACAATAACACTTACAGTGTTGAGCTATATAACAATGATGTATCCATCCAAACAGTTGCTCAACTGTCTAATAAAACACATAATATACTAAAGCAGGGGTAGGCAAGTTCGGTCCTAGAGAGCCGCTGTCCTGCAGAGTTTAGCTCCAACCCTGAAAAAACACCTTCACCTGCCTTTAGCCTTAGTAATCCTGAAGAGCCTGATTAGCTTGTTCAGGTGTGTTTGAAATTAAGGTTGGAGCTAAACTCTGCAGGACAGCGGCTCTCTAGGACCGAACTTGCCTACCCCTGTACTAAAGCGTCTTTGGTGTTTCCATGGTTTCTACAAAATAAAACCCGAAATCGAGGGTATGTCAGTCATTGATAGGCGACGCACGGACACGGTCTGTGTCTTGGTAAAAAAAATTCTGGATTTAAACATTTTTGGAAACATTTGGGATAATGCAAGTACACAAATCAACAAAATATATAACACTCTTCTAGTGGTTTTTGGATATTTTAATCCAAACTGTGCCTTTAAAGGGATAGTTCACCCAAAAATGAAAATTTGATGTTTATCTGCTTACCCCCATGGCATCCAAGATGTAGGTGACTGTTTCTTCAGTAGAACAGATAAACATCAAATTTTCATTTTTGGGTGAACTATCCCTTTAAAACTATCAGACTATTGCTATCAAACATTGTTTACTTAATCAGCTGAGTCAGTGTAATGTTGAAGGGATAGATCAAATAGGTCAATTGATGGAAGGTTTGCCAAGAAATTTCATGCTCCCTTGTAAAAGTATTTTTTAGTATTTTTAAAATACAAAAATACAGTAGTTTATTTTGATACATGGTGTGGCAGCTGTATTTTGTAGTTTATTTTGATACACTTAAAATTAAAGTATTTGGTATTTTATTTTAAAATACATTTTGATGTATTTTTGCCCAATCCTGTGCAGACAGACTAATGAGCAGTATAAAGAGTGTGAATGATTAGTTAACTTGAAGTTTGCTATTTTGGAACAACTAATTTTGTTCCAATAAACTAATTATGTTTAGTTGTAAATAAATTGTAAAGTATAATTTGAAATGTATTTAGTGTGTTAAAGTGGAACAACTTCAAGTAGTACACAGATTATATGCTTGTGTGGGGACTAATTACAGGCTCCATTAGTACAATTAAAGTGTACATTACAAATTTACAAATATCAATATACTTTTACTTACACTGTAAACAACTAAGTTAACAGAACTCAAATTAAGGCTGATTGCCTTAAACTTTTTAAGTTGATGGACCTAAAAATCTAAAATCTAAAAGGTTAAAATGTTTGATTGAATGCTACTTTTACCTGATTACAGTAAAGTTATGTTGTCTTACTCAAATATTTTCAGTTAATGTGATTTGAAATCACCTTTCCGATGGCATTAAAGGGTTATTTCACCCAAAAATAAAAATTGTCATCAATTACCCTCATGTCGTTCCAAACCCGTAAGAACACAAATTAAGATATTTTTTGATGAAATCCAATAGGTATAAGACTCATCCATATAATCACCATTTTCAAGGTCCAGAAACGTAGTAAAGACATTGTTAAAACAGTCCACATGACTGCAGTGGTTCAACCTTAATTTTATAAAACAACGAGAATACTGATCATCTCGATTATAAATCAGGATTTTAGTGCAAAGCAGCAGCTTGGAAGTAACTGCTGGTTAACATGTAAACTTAATGGGCCGTGTTTCAGTCACCATTCAGTGACCATTCATCTCATTGTCTGACAACAGAAACAGAAAAATATATAGAGGAAAACAATGTTATTTGGAATTTGGCTGTATTAGGTGAGCACAGAGAGTAGGAGTGAAGCAAACAAATGCAAAGGGCTGACACTAGCCAGAATGCAAATGCAACGTAATGTCATGGATATGCTAATTAGCGTATTATGTTAACAGCTCATTTCAACAAAGCGGTACAGTTCAGTAATTTTTGCTATTTCCATTGTCAGAAGTACGAACCGTACCACCACTTTTTTGGGACCCTTCCGTTGGGGTTCCAAAATAGTACCGATACCAAATAGTACCGATACCAAAAGGGTGAAGCTACACTCACTGCAGAACGTTGATTGGTTGACAGAGAATTGTCACTTTTGCGTGATACAAGGGTAATGATAACAATACCGTTGCACTACAATGTGTATTTCTTGGCTGTTTTTCCTTGCAGCCTTTGCTCAAACAAAACTGCTGTATGTCCTCCAGCTGTTTATTGTCAGTTTCTTCTTCACACGAGAATGACGTCGATTGCTACTTTCCGGCATACACCAAGCCTATCGAGTTGGTTGGGGAAATGCAAGCCGGATCAAAGTTTACCGTCCCCAATTGTACTGTACTGAACTGAACCGAGCCGTGCAGCTCAGTGAAAACAAGTCATTAGCGCCTTTTTAAATAGGCTTTAGCTACTTTCCATTAGGGCTGCATGATTAATCGAAATGAACCGAAATTGCGACTTTAAAGAAATCGACGTCCCTACAATAACAGACCAGCGTGCATCTAATGAATCATTCATTTAGGAACGTTCAAGTTTACTGCAACAATGGAGCAGCAAACTTTACATACTTTTGAAAATCCAGCATTTAGCTGATCTTGGAAAGCGTTTGTTGTCACAGTTGTAAACACGATGGCTTTCTTATTCCACAAGGGGGTTTGGTAAGTTGCAAATTTAAATAACTAAAACAGTTCCAACATTTACCTCAAAGTTTGCCCGCTGTGTCATGGACTGGTGTATAAACAAGACAAACCTATGAAGCAGAAAAGTTTTAAATGCTTTAAAATATAAAACATTGCAACTATAAAGAGACATTCAACATTTAATGTATAAAAATGTTTTTACTTTTACCGCACAGTAGCAGCTGGCCGTTCACAGGACTCTGACCTATCGAGCAAAATTTTAAAATAGAACAAGCACTGTGAATGATTTCCACCAACCATTTTTTTCTTTCTTTTTTTTTCCTGCTGTTGATAAACATCTCACACACGTTACTGATGTCAGACAAACACACTAATGTTGAAACAACAGAAATAGGCCTAAGTAGGCTACAGTAACTTATTTGTTAAAGTTCTGTTTACTTAAATCTCAAATAGTTCCAATTTACCAAAAATAATCAGTTTAACTAACTTTAGATGGTTCTCAGATTTCATCAAAAAATATCTTAATTTGTGTTACCAAGATGAACAAAGGTCTTACGGGTTTGGAACGACATGAGGGTGAGTAATTACTGAATTAAATTCTATTTCTGGGTGAACTAACTCTTTAAAATGGAATAAAAAGTCACAGGAACTAAAAATGTTTAAGTATTTTTTTTTAATTATTTTTAATTAAGTTTACTTAATTTAATTACTTTGAACATTTGGATTTACAGTAGCTCAACTTTGTACAACATAATTTCAACATTACATAACTTATACAATGCAGTATTTTAAATGTGTTACCAGTAGCCTTTACTAAAGGCAGAATTACTTGGGGGACTTTTCCCAATGCTGAACTTGTTTCCAAGTCCATTGAAATAATGTTTTTAATGGAATCTTTAATCATTAATAAAAACAATTCAATAACAAGTCCTGCCACTTTTATTTTAACTTTACATGTTTTCGACACTATAAAACTGAACAAAATGATCATCTTAAAATCAGAGCTGTAGAACAGAGGCTACTCTGCATCAAGAAAGTTAGAGACATTTAAATTCCAGACTAGTAACATTATACTTCTCTGCCAGTTTAAACTTGATAATATAGGCCTATACTTAAATCACAATTACAAAAGTACTGCACAGTGCATGCACTTTATTAAAAAATGTTTCAAAAGGAGCTTTCAACACATTAGTCAATTTTTTTTAACTTTCTGACAGTAATGAAGTGAATTCCAAGCATAAGATTTCACTCAAATCATATTACAACTTCAGGACATTAATAAAGTATTTTATAATATCCTTTGTGCATTTTTAATGACAATTTTGAGCATAGAGTATAAAATAGGCTATACCTAAAATACATTTTTGAAAATAATGTTAAAAAAAAAGTACACTTTAAAAATTACACAGAACTTTCACCAAGTATTGGCTATATTCTTCTAAAACATTTTAAGAAAACAGAGGAATTATGTAATTGTTAAATTACAATTAAACATTTTATTGTGAAAATAAGTGAAAGCATGATGTTAATATACAGTAGCCTACTATTTATATAATAAAAAAAAAGACAATTCTTTGTTACAACATACTACTGAAAAGGGAATATATTTGAAATACAATAAAGTGTTTTTTTTCACCAGGTTAAAGGCTACTTAATTAAATCCCAGCCTTTCATGATTCAATAGGTACACTAAGAAATATTGTTCTGTCAATTTTAGTTCCTTTGAAGGGATGCTTTGCCAAAGCAATGGCACAAAACATTGTGAATCTGTAGCGGGCCACCAGAGTCAACGTAATTATTCGGAATATACCTATTAAGCTTGTTTCCGCTGTGGAAAAAAATTTAAAAAGGTTCTGAGTTTGAGTATATAGCCTATCACAGTTCTGACTTTTTATCAGGATTGCAAGGAAAGAAAGTCAGAATTATTGAACCACAACCAAATACACATTAAAACCCATTAAAGGGTTAGTTCACCCAAAAATGAAAACTCTATTATTAATTACCCTCATGTCGTTCCAAACTCATAAAATCTGAGAGATTTCCGCCCCTGCATTGACAGCTATGCAACTATTCACTTTGATGCTTCAAAAAGTTCATAAAGACATTGTAAAACTATATCAATCGAGTGGTTTAGTTCAAATTTTCTGAAGAGACACAATTGCTTTATGCGCTGAACAGATTTAATTTAGGCTTTTATTCACATATAAACATTCAGGCTTAACATGTGAGAACCAATGAGGTTCATCCTCGTGTGTTACGCAGTTTCCGCAAGAACCAATGAGGCGCATCATGTATGGTTGAGCTTCTGTTTATGTTAAGGTGACCAGATTTCTGAAATGGAAACTGGGGACATTTCCTTTTTGAGTGGTCAAAATATCACCAAAACCTCATTTGTTTTTAATGTATTTATTAAAAAACAGGGACCATACATTTTTGAATGTTTTTGTTTTTAAATTGTTGTGAGTTTCTTATAGGCTATTACTACATTAATAATTATGATTTAGTTTTATTATTAGGATTTTTGCTCTGGTTTTAATACAATTCACCAAAAAAACCTTTTACACGATTAATAGTAACCACTGTAAAAGCAGTTCAAAACAATAAACATTAGTATGACTTTACAAAAGCACATTACATTACAAAAACAACAATATATGATAAATATAAAACGGCATTTAACAAATATTTAACATTATTGAATTTAATATTTTAATTTTCACAAGCTGTTTTTAGCTACTGTACACAGAAATTACAACTGTTTTAACTTAATTTTTTACTTATTTTGCATTTTAGACTCATTTTAAGCACAAAGTACGTGAATTATTTTATTTTTTATTTATTCATATCTGAGTGTACCTTAACCACGTAGTTAAGACGTGTGTGTGGAAATTGCAGCGTTGTGACTGCGGAACTTTAGAGGACGTTTATAATTGTGCAAAACGATCTCGCACCCATAAAACATACAAACAGTATTACTTTAATTTAACATGAATAGTTAGTATGTTACTACCCTGAAACTTATAACGATGTTTATTTTGATATTTGACGATAATGGCGCATTGCTTTCATGAACTAGCGGCGCGCGCGACCAAGTGTAGCTCCACAGCCCCCTCTGTTGGAGAACATGATCACTACACAATTTCTCCAGCATGCTCTGTCGGTCTTTTTACAATGTATATGCGGGTTGTTTTGAACGAGCTATAAAACGGGGACAGAACAGGACTATGTTCCGGGACTATCCCCGGAAAACGGGGACGTCTGGTCACCCTAGTTTATGTTCGCTGATAAATGTTTATGTGTGAATAAAAGACTAAATTCAATCTGTTCATCATGTAAAGCGATCAAGTCTGTTAAGAAAATTTGGACTAAACAATTCATGGATTAGATTTACGATCTCTTTAATGAATTTTTGAAGCGTAAAAGTGCGTAGCTGTCAATAAAGAGCACAACCGGTTGCATAAACCACTTAAACTAGTCTTAAAAGTTAAGACTTTAATGTTTTTCTTGAAAAGTGGTCCTAATTTTTTTTAAGTCTGTTAAATAAAAAGGTAGATTGGTGTAATTTGAATTGGAAAAATATCATTGGTTAACTGCAAGTTGGTCAAACTAGTTCTTAAGACAGTCTTAATATAGTGACTAAGTTTATGCAACTGGCCCCAGAACTGGCTCAGATTTTATTAAAACTATCTTAATTTGTTTTCCGCAGATAAACGAAAGTCTTGCGGGTTTGGAACAACACGAATGTGAGTAAAATGATGACAACTTTTTGGGAGAACTAACGTTAACCCTTTAAGGCAGCAAACGCGACCACGCTAAGTTTGTTACATCAAGCGAGAGAGAACTAACGTTAAGTTACCCAAATTCAGTGACACTGCTAATTATTTCACATGACATTACACAACTTACCTGGGCAAAGACAACGAACAAGCAAGGAAGAGGCGAGCAGTAAAAAAGCGAAGGCCTACATTTCAGTTAGCAACAACTCTCCGAACTCACACAAGCGCCAATCACGTGCAATCACGTGCCTGTGACGCGGGAATTACACCGGGTGCACTTGATAGTTACGTAACCAAATATTTACGCCAAACTAATCATTCAAGAGACACCGAAAAAAAAAGCAGCCCTTGCAGTGTAGCTGCAGAATACATTCTGATCCAATAAGGCTGAACATCAAGGACCATGACCAAAATTCCAGAACATCCCTTCAGGGCAATTTTAGCCTGTATAAACCACCCTTACAGTTTCAAAAGGGCCTGTGAAATGATGTATTTCTTGTTTAAAACAAGCAAGCGGAAGAATGACTAAAGTTTTGCATCGGGTCAGGAACGGAAGGTTATTGAAAGAAAAAAAGAACATCTAATATTTCTTTTCATAACCTAAATATTTCTGCAGGTGGCAGTATTGCTCTTTCTCACAGCCTTATTGTCTCTCATATAAGAACTCAAAAGTTATTCTTTCTTTCCACAATGCCTTTCTATCAGGCAACCAAATCATAGCAAATTGACCAATATATGCAAAAAAAGACAAAAAATTCAATGGATGATCCCTCACTAAATAATATGACATTCAGATAAGCAATCCCTCACTTAATTAGGCCTATATTAAATATTTTTGACACATTTACATTCATTTTGTTCTATTTGTAATGTAATCATTATTCATTATTTAATTAATTATAATCTTAGTTTACTGCATTTAATTTAACAAGTTAATATATAATTACTAATTAATTTATGAGAATTAATACTTCCTCCACCCCACCCAAAACCACCATGATTGATTTTAACAGATATTTATTAGACCAGTTCTTTCTATCCATTTCGGTAAACATAAATGTTTTAACCGCATTGCTTCTGTGTGAGCAGAATGACTTTAGATGCCCTCTGCTTCTTCCTAAAGTGAATTATGCTCATTTTCTTTCTGAGTTCAAAAGAGGCTCTTGTGCAAACAGCCTTAATGTAGCGCAGAACATAAAAACAAAGGAACATTTTGCTCCTCTCCGTGGCTCTGAGCAGCTGTGGGCGTTAAAGAAGCTACAAATTGGACCACCTCCACTCCAGAGCTCATTTAAATGTTCTTTAACAAGCAATACATATTAACAAATCTCTAATCATGTTCGTCTACACCTTATCTAACAAGAAAATCCAAAACATAAGTCAGAAACAAGTTTTTTGGGACAGAATTCAATGTGACAGCTTGAGTTACTAAGTTTGGAAGCATATTTTCTTCTTTATTCAGTCAAGGAAGTAAAACTACATTAAAGCCTGAGGCATGCATCCGACGTTCAGTTGTTATGAGTCACTGTGAAATATTCGTGTTTCTAGACATAAATTGGATGAGTTGTTTTATTCCAATGAATGTATTCAGAGAACAGAAAGAAGAGGTGTTATTGAACATGGAGAAAAATCAAAGGTGGAAAATATGTATTTGGCCTTCAGAATTAAATTACTGTAGAGTTTGATCAGACAGTCCTACATTTAATATTGAATATAGGACTGTCTAAATATGTAATATTTTTAATAATATATTATGTACAATATATAATTTAAAACATTCCAAATGTAGCTCAGTAACATTGATTTATATAATCTGTATTTGAAACCCCTAATTTTAGGCTGATCTAAACTAAAGTAAACATTGTGACAGCTGACTGCCTCACTGAATTTTTAAAATCAGGAAAAACAAACACTTTCAGGATGTGTTAACGATTACAAATGCACATTTTAAATGAGGCTAAGAGTCTCTTTGGCTTTGGAATTTGGGTTTGTGCCCAACAGATTGTGTTTATCCACACCTGCGCAAAACAAAATCGCATGCCTGCCTTCTTACATGAGCTGCGTTAATGATCAAATATGAAAATGACTAGATATTAAATGTTGATTTGAGTTTAAATTATATTATCTTATTATGTGTGAAGAAAGAGTGTGAAGTGATACAAGAGACATGAAGCGCAGTGTAGGAGACAGTTGCAGGTGACAACGGTTTACTGAATCAGAATCAAGCATTCAAGAAAGCCATGTAAATAAATAAATAAATATTACTGTCCCTTAGTCAGACTTTTATATAGAGAAGATTTTGGTGGCACTGTTAACTAAACTTCACTAAAACTCAAAACCAAGCAGATGGCCACTGTGTTTTAATGGATACGGTTCTGTGCATAATAAACAGAAAGACTGAAGAGTTTGTGATTTTAATGGAATATTTTTAAATGCACTATTTTGCTCCAAATGAAAAGCGGTGATGGTGAAATGCAACGGTCTGGTACAGATCAATGCATAATGCATATGAAATGCAGGATATCTAGTCCATTTGTTTTGGCAGGGAACATTGGCTGGTGGACGTCTGGCAATCGACTGCACAGCAATCAGAATAAGAGCTGGACGCTCCAACACACACCTGTAATATTCAGAACCCCCAGAGAGACGTCCATGTGCGTGGGCTTGTTCACGGTCAGGGAGACAACAGACTGAAAAGCTTCAAATGATTTAACTGCTACAAGCGGCGCGAACCGTCAGCTCGCGACTCTTTTGATATTTTCATGAAACTAAATCATGTTGGTTTTAATTATAAACCTACTAACTTCCCATTCCTCCTGCATAAGCTGACAAGATGTCTTTCACACGGTGTGTTTATATTCACGGTCATGTTCATAGCAGATGCTTTTCTTATCAAGATGCTTATGACTTACAAGAGCACAAAAGTACATAACTGGCAGCTAGCTGAGAAAACACGACGCTCGCTGAACCAGACCTCCGTTTCTCACCACACGCCTTTAACAAACAAACACAGACATGAAACACTCAACATAATCTGGCTTTATACATTTGAATGACCTGTTCTGTATAACAATAATGTGAATTATGAACCAGCCGCTGAAAACACATTGGTAATTTGTTTCTGCAAAGCTGATTGCTGAAATTATCCTTCAACCCCGGGCTTTGTTTGGAAGCGAGGCCGACTGTACATTTGTGTGTTTGTTAAATTGAACAGGAACTAGGTGGTTGCTTTTCACTATTGACATGCCTCTCAGGTGCTGGACTCATGTGGTGGGTGATAACGGGCTTCCAATCAGAGTGAAAGAGCTCAACATTCAAGTCAGGTGAACTTGGTCTGAATCCCTCGGCGAGACTCGGCATACTGATATTAAACCTTTGCTAGCTAAGGATTTATTAATTGTTCATTCAAATCTGCCTTATTGAGTGATCTCATGTTGTTTTAAACCAACTGCACCATTATTTCCGCCAATAAGAAGGAGAATATTCCTCATGAACATCCTTTGAACTTGACACCTAATTCATTACTGTATCAACATACAGTCTTGATACAGGTAAGTACCGATGCATTACAGTACCGATTCGAACAGATGAAACAATAGCAGCCTCAGGATTCATTCAAAAGGTAGGCTAATGAAACATAACTGATGTGCCTCTGAAGACAACGAAGCAAAAACAATAAGACGGGGGGGCGTCGATACGTGCCTCTATTTGTGGTCAGTGAACATAATGGTGTGTTAATGATGACTGAACAAATATGGAGGAGACGAGGTGAGATTCTCATTGACTGCTGCTATCGGACACATTATTAGTCTAACTGGAAACGAGACGCAGTCGGTCTTACGGTAACAATCCTGGAATAGCTAATAGTCCCTGAAATATCATTGCATGTGGGACAAATCAGACATCTGGCCAACAAAATGAAGGGTGGAAAGAAAAACAAATTAGTTTTATGATGAATAAATGACGACAAGCAAATGCATTCATTACTGTGTGTGACTGAGACACAAGAAGACAGATGACTTTTGGTGACTTTAGCTTTACAGAGAGGCCTTTGGTTGCTATCGTGAAAGAAACTGTTTTTACTAGCCAGTTCAAGGTTGACATGCAGCCATGAACAAACATATTCTGCATATAATTTGTCAGCTTATTGGAATATCGACTTAACAAAGAATCTAAATCAGGGGCCGTATTCACAAAACATTTTATCTTACCACTAAGAGTTCTAAAAAAAGAGTTTTTTGCTAAGAGTTTTCTCATAAAACCTATTCACAAAGCTGCTGAGACAAACTCTTACTAAGGAACAGACTGAAGTCTTAAGCTAAGAGTAAGGGCGGGGTTGACCTCGTTGCTATGGAGTATACACACAGTGATTGGCTGATGGGGGAGGAGTCAGCGATTTAATCAAATGTTGCCATACTCAAATAAAGGTTTTAAAATGTAGGTTAAGTGTCACTAATTAAACTAGTATATACAGCATGAGAAGATGAATAAATACACAGACGAGAGCCGACTCGCCTATAGTTACTTTGACAGTTTTCTGCATCCCTCACTCTCGGCTGGGGATATGGGGAGGACTTTGGGTTTGGGCTAAATTCCAAGCTCGGAGCCCTCGATGCCCTTGGCCAAAGCTTATTATATATTTTATTACTCTATTCAATCATTTGTAAGTGTGAACTCATGAAAACCACTGTGGCAATATTACTCAGGACAATATTTATTTATTTGTTAAAGATATATTTTTGGCACCTCATCATAGATTCAAATCTATAAATCAAAATGTATTGCATTTATGAAGAAAGTTCAGCACCCAAGGCTCTATCGCTGTTGCCTCAATGGTGTCTTTGGCCTTTGCTTGCTATCTTGTGATTTGGTCTTAGTGACTTAAGAGTCCTCTTGACTACTCCTAACGTTTCACAGATTTAGGAGCTAGTTTTAGCACTTAAATGCTTTGTGAAATACTCTTAGAGCAAAAATGTAGGACCCCTAAAATTAGGACTGACACGCCCATTATTTTTAAGAGTTTCACCTAAATCTGCGATTTAGGAGCTACTTTTACATTACATCAAGATGTTCTGAATACGGCCCCTGATCTATCTTTTACGATAGAAGTACTTCAGACGTAAAATGCGATCATAAGCGCCTGGTTATCTGTACTGTTCCCCAAACAGGCAAAGCAACAGATCTCTAGTCAGTTTGAAGTGAAAATCATTGTGATAGTTTTGCAGCTATATTGGCTCCTCTCTGTTTTTATGCGGCACATCATCCGCCCTCCTGGTGGAGGTCCTCATTATCTTGTTCTTCCCACTCGCTTTTTGAATTATTTGCCCTGCTCGATTTGGCAGCATCAGGCCGACTCCATCATATGCCACTGGTGTGCAGACACACACGCAGAGCTCAAAATAATGCTGACACGTCGTCACAGTTGATTGAGCAGGAAACCTTGTTAAAGCCAAAACGGGTGACGCAAAAGTCCAAAGCAGAAGCACAGAATCAATCAATTCTTTCCTGGGTTTTTTTATTTTATTTTAATTATTATAATTTTAAATGCCTATGTGCCGATGCCAATCACACCATATTCATTCATTTGGCCATTTTGTTCAACTGGTTCCTTGACTGAAGGTTGTTTTCTCCATTTCTGTCACCTAATGGAGTTTGGGTTCCTTGCCAATGTCGCCTTTGGCTGCCATTTTAAAAGACACTTCATTTTCAGTAATATTATATTATTGATTTGACTGCACTGACACTACTGGATGAGAACAAAAACTTGAACTGAACTGAGATGATGACACTATTGTCTTCAGTAGTGCTGCTTTATAGCTGATTCAACCTGTTATTGATCTAAACTGAATCAAAACTGAACAGACTTGATAAAGCTGAATTGAACTTATTTCATAGTGGGAACTTTACAGTTATAGAACTGAACTGAATCAACACTGAACTGATTTCAGTTAAATAATGACATTATATTGTCTTGTAGAGCTTTACAGCAGAATTTGATTAAGTTTGCAGCATTGACTGTTATGATTCTGTTTATTACTGCTTTGAAACAATCTGTACTGGAAAAAAAAATTTATACACTGCCATCCAAAAGTTTGGATACACCCATGGCAAAGTGTGGTTTTGGACGATATCAGCATAAATCCTTATCATTTTTTGGTGCAAATACATTACAGTAACTTAACATTATCATTGAAGACCACCAATAATAATTTTCATTTTGATTACACAACAATGGCAATACATACATGTCAAAGTCAGACATGCCCCTTTGCCAGCTGTGATGCCTGGTTACTGGTTTAAACTTGGCCCAGGTTTGTAAAAGATTTTTGGGTCAGCACACCTTAATAGCTTCAACAACTGATTGCCAATTAAGTTTTGAATACAATGAACCAATTAGAACCCAGTTTAGGTCAGAGCTGCTAATGGTGGATATTTTGATGAATCAAAAATGTACGTTTTTTTTCTATATATAAACTGTTTATATAATAAAATATGTTTTCGTAGTTTGTGTTGTCCCTTACCAGTGCAAAATTATCACAAATTAAAAAGGGTTCATGCCAATATTGTCCAAAACCCCACTTTTCTAGGGCGTTTCCAAACTTTTGGAGGGCAGTGTATAATTTAAGGTGACTACTATTATTTATGTTCCTTTCTAGCTTCAAGACTTCTGACACAGAATTCTGTAAAAATCTGTAAAATTCTTCTGGAGATAAACAAGTTCAGATGGAAATGTATAGAGAATCCCTGCATGGCAGTTAGTATGAACAGGAGGTCTAATCCATGAATATCTATGATCTAATGTTGCAAGGCAAAAACATCAATGAGAATTATTATGGTAATAAATAAAGAGGTCAAAATAAGCAAAGCATTTTAGGGTATTCTTGTTTGATCTTATTAAGACTGAATCCAAATTTTGATTTACCAGGAACCTGAACCTGAAAACTGAATTGTAGAGTCAGACTTTGGCTGGGAGACAGAACTGCATGAAAAGCTTTATAATTCACTGTCTTCACTACAACCAATTTTTATATATTAGCTGTTAGCTACATAATATCTGAAGAATGAAACACCAATTAGGATTAAATAACTGACTCATCCACACCACACTGACAATGTGCTCTTTGTGTTTCTAATTAAATACATTGTTTTGAGCGGATTATTTCCATTATCTCATGTTAACAGAACAGTATGACCACCGCGGACAGCAATGTCTGCACAGACTGGTGCAATGTTAGCAGAAAATGACATACTGTACTGTTAGATTTATTTCCCCAGTCCATCTCTGCTGGTGTAACAGATGTGACAGTATTTCACTAACCAATTACTTTAATGATCATGTTTTAATTGTATCTCCACTTTTTTCAAATGCTACATTTTATGAACACAGCATTGACTCTCTTTTAACCTGAAGATGTTTGAATATAAGTAGGAAGTCAAATTAAACACGAATCAGCTCTGCAGGTCTAAAGGATTTTGACATTTGCTGTTAAATTACATGTCTTCTAAATCAAATACTAAGTAGTTACCCAGTGGCCTTTTATGATTGAGAATGATGACTGGCTTTAGGTTGATGCTGTAGTAGATTATTTTCCTGCTCAGGTAAGAAAACAATGTACCTTAAAATGTAACATTTCACTGTGAGCTCCACTTCCAAGAAAATAAATTACTGTACTGTAACTGTAACTGAAATTACATCACATATGGGAATCTATTTATAGATCCATTTTCTAGGAAATCCTGTTGTTAAAAACAGTGATGGGCTCTCAGAATCCAAAGTTTCTCTCAAGCTTTAATTCTGTTTTTTCCGTCCCCAAAGAGCAACGAAAACCACTTTAGGATCTGATTCATATACCCTGACAGGCATATAAAAAACTCAGTACACATATGTAAAGTCTCATTTGTGCAGCACATTTCAGCATCTGGTGGCAGATGTCTCAGACCTCAGTGTCCTCTGAGGGAACGTCTGTGTTCTCATTACTGCAGTCCGGCCACATCTCACTACTCTCATATATTCTGAGCTCCTACGGGCCACAAGCTTGTGTTTGTGTAAGTCAGGGCCGTCTATAATAATGCAGGTTAACTCAATCCAAGACTGAATTTAACAGTCACCTTCAGGGAACCTACTTATACAGATCAACAATCATTATATAATGCAATTGTGCTGTTTATTACGTATTGAGGTATCTAAAGTTCCGTTAAAGGGAAGTTCGCATAAAAATAATGAATTCTAGCGGAATGATGTCAATCTCCAAAAAGCACCATAAAACATCATATTCCAAGACAGTGTGTGAGGAACTTTCCATTTTTCTGTCTTGGGTGAACTGTTCCTTTAAGTTTTCTCATCATTTCCTTCAGTATGACATCACAGTCATGATATAATAATATCATTTACAAAATCCCATTCAAATCTTCACTGAAAGTTTGACATGTGAAGGGGCATTTTATACATTTATGAGCAGTTAAATGTTGAACAGTTAAAAGCAGTTAAATTGGTAACTAGCGGCTGCCCTGCTGCTGCAGCATGTAAAAGCAGATATCATTACTGTATTTTAGTGTGTTTGAATTCCCTCTGTGCATGTGCTATTTCATATCTGACGTTTTTGGAAAGTAACACGGCTCACTTATGATTTATGCATGCCATAAATAGAAGATAGGAAGTGGAAAATTGAAAATGTATCAAAGCTGAACATTTGCTGGTTGACTTAGCAAAGAGAAAAGTCCTGTTTGCATGAGTGACTGCTCTGTGATTGGGAAAAAAAAGGTCTTTGTGACCAAAACATAAAGAAACTTTAATCAATATAACATTTTTGTGCCTCACTATGCAAGTTTAAGGCCTCTGAAGGAAGTTCATTATACGCACAGTCACGTTCACTGTATACCTGACAACACCCGATCGCTACATGTGCTTTGATGAAACATTTTTCACAAGCAATTAACTTCAGATATCTCGTGTCAGAAGTTTACACCGAGCGCTTTGTTTATCCAGCTGATTCAGACGTGTTTGTCATTACCCGATACCCGATTATGTGCGGGTATAATGGCTCTGTCACTCATAACTTTCACCCGACTGGACATGAATTAACAGTAATTCATATGAGGAAAAAGATGTTTCACCACTGGCAGTTAAATTCTGCTATATATTTTGATTAAGGTACATAAAAAGTCAACTAACTTGTGTTCCACAGCAGCTATAATTAGTTTTTCCACTACAAAATATTTAAGAGCTACAGCAGAGGGGAATGTTTTCAGTGAATACAATATGTATATCAAAATATATTTCATTCTTTTTATTTCTTGTCTGGCAGGCAGAAAATACTGTATGTCATATGGGAAGCACTAGAAAGCATCTGACCGGATTCAAAAGTGACCACAAGCTGAGTATATTCTGATCAGGATTTCCCATACCACATATCCACATCCCACAGTCGGCACATCCACCTAATGAGAAGCACCAGAGGTGTATTTTCACAGGGACGTCTCAAGTAGGCAGCTGCTTGCTGAAGGGTGAGATCTCTACAGGAGACTTTCCTAAATAATTCATGATTTTTGAAGAGTGTCAAGCAATAAAACCCCTTTTAGTCACAGACCACAGGTGTGTGGATGTTTACAGATGCTGTAGACATCAGGCCTGTGGGGATTCCACATAAATGTGACACCCATCAGAGGATTTCAGGTCTCTGTGAGGTGATGTCAGAAAAGACCCCAGTGTTTCCGGATGCTGTTTCTCTGATGCTAGCTCATGACTCGTGACATAAGAGACGATAAAACAACAAGCTGCAAAACGACGAGTGAAACCTCTTATCCAACCAGTAACTCACAGAGCAGAGGAGTGCAGACCTGCAGATGTTTGTGACAAGGAACAGATCTAAACTCTGTCGACACTATATTTCTGCTTGAATTATATATTTCTGCTTTTAATAATGAGATTTNGACGTCAGGCCTGTGGGGATTCCACATAAATGTGACACCCATCAGAGGATTTCAGGTCTCTGTGAGGTGATGTCAGAAAAGATCCCAGTGTTTCCGGATGCTGTTTCTCTGATGCTGGCTCATGACTCGTGACATAAGAGACGATAAAACAACAAGCTGCAAAACGACTAGTGAAACCTCTTATCCAACCAGTAACTCACAGAGCAGAGGAGTGCAGACCTGCAGATGTTTGTGACAAGGAACAGATCTAAACTCTGTCGACACTATATTTCTGCTTGAATTATATATTTCTGCTTTTAATAATGAGATTTATTAATAATAATAATTGAAACATGTGACAACTAGCCTCTTTTAAACTGTGATTTAAATAAAAATTATCTTTCTGGTCCACCCATGCTCTAATCTGGTCCTGAAGTTACTGCATTTATGTGACATTTTCATATTGTTAGGGGTCTGTTTAAGTCTGTTTAGTTTCATTGTGTTTTGGTTTACTTTTCGCTATTCCGGTTTTGTCTTTAATAAATGTTATAGTTTCCATAGTTACTCATTAGTTTCTCACCTGTTCTTAGTTCTGTTGATTAGTCTGTGTATTTAAACAAGTAAAAATTTGTTCCGCAACAAGTCAAGCCATACGCACTGATACGTAATGATATCTTTGCAAATCATTAGATAATGATTCATTTAAACACATTAATTTACGCTATTAGTTAAATACTACATGCTGATAGGGAATTAGTTCATGATGACACATTAACAGCAATCCATATATATGACGTTATTAATCAGACTCTTTATTAGTTATTATTGCAGCAGTCATTAACAAATGGCTTAGTTCTTCACGAGTCATACATTAATTCAAGATTATCTGTGCATTAGTTAAGCATTAATTTAAACATACTGTATTAGTGAACCCGTATTGTAAAGTGTTACCAATGGTGCTAATATGCACTCACAGTGTGCTGTAACACTACTGAAAAATCATGATTGTAACCTTTACTTCTATACTGAAATCCCAGATGGCCCAGATTCATCTTTTATGAATTGTTAAAATATTAGTGTCTGGGACACTGTGAGCCCAGAGACTGCAGTGTGCAGTTTTTAAAAGCTTAGCTTAAATGTGTAATATGAATAAATTCTGCTCAAACAGCTGTTAAAGTCCCCCTGAAATCAAAATTTTAAGTTTTTTAGCTTTTATTATTAATATGTTAGCCTTAAGGTTAGCTGGTGTGTTCCAAAACAATGACAAAATTCACATTTAGGAGATATAAGCATTCAAAACTTACAGTCTCTCACTTCCGCTAAAATGGATCACAGATTTCCATGACATCACATCACACTTCAGTTTCTCGTCAAATCTTCTGTCCAACCAAATGCTCTCTAGAATCTGAAGCCCCTACACTATAAACCGACGCTAAAGATGCGGCTGAAATCGGTCACATGTTCACAAATGTACAAGTTTCTAAATGGTGAATGGCACATAATGCACTATATGGATAGGGAACAATTCAGACAATTCACACATATGCTTTCCATTGATGCGAATGAAGTCCGTTTGTCACGTGAACCACCACAGCGCGAGAACAGTCTGCTCTGGTCCAGAGACATGAGAGCACAGAGCGGGTCATATGCGCGAGTCGGCGCAGACAAAAAAACATATTGGACCCATTTGAACTCTGCACAGAATGCTGTATTTTAAAGTGATACAGCGGAGTTTATGAGGAGAAACGTTTAGAGATTAAAAGGAAACCAAATCTTTACTGAGCTCAGCGGCTCTGGCCGAGATGTGATATAAACGAAACGCTATCGGCTAAGGGGGTGGGGCTGTTCGATATATCCTGCCCTGTCTTCCTGTTTCAGTTGAAATTACGTCAACACATTGAATAATGCTGCGCATTCCAAGACACTTCATTGGGCCTTTAAATGCAAAAGTCGGGTTCCGGAAATAAAAACATTCATTTTCTCCATAGAGAAGTTGCACCCTTAAAGACAAATCTACTGTGAGTTCCGAGGTTGTTAATCGATGGTATATGCTTCTGTTGAACACATTTGTTTGCATTATTTCACCATATTTTTTTTTAAATAATAGGGTTAAACAGTTAAAAAACTACATTACCCATGATGCAGTACAAAATTGCACCAATCAGAGAGTCACAACAGGGCAAAAGAGTAATAAGCATAATTTACAATAAAATTAAAATATATTGTTTCTAAAGATATAATAAACAACACACACCCTTGTACACACTCTTGGCCTTTGTCTTTTTGTCTAATATTCAAATATATATTTTTATTTTTGCTTAAAATAAAACTTTGTAATTGTGTGAGTCCCCTGGTAGCTGCTTGCTTATTAAAAATACTTTTTTTTTCAAATCCTTATGGGAAAAAATGAATGGAAAAAATACTCCTGCACCAATGCCAGCGAAAAAGTGGGCAGGCACTAATGGACACTCCTTACGTCATGACTTGACAAGCAGACAGTGTCACATCTCAATGATGCTCGTGTTTGGCTGCTGTCATTGGTGCTGTGTGAAAACTAAGGCATTAATGCAGAAGAGAGCAAATTTAGATTTTTATCTTTGCCAATTATCTTCTACCTAAAGTTCTTCTACATATTATTATCATTATTATTTTTACACATGCTTCATATATTTCACGCTATTGCATGTCTGGGAACAGACAGGTTTCCATATACTCTCTCTTATAATTATTTTCTCTCATTGTTATTTTTGTTTCATAACAAAGTCTAGAATGGAATAACACCATTGGAGAGGTCAGTCATCATTAACGCTCACTAAGCTTCATGTGTTATTACAGTAAAAGTCAAATACTGCTCATTACATGTCAGAGCTGCTGCGTTTAGTTAATGAGTGTCATATACATGCATCTGACTGAGATCAAATGAGGCTGTTTCTCACAGGATCACTAATGATTTATTTAATAGTCTGTAATTCTAAAGACCATTTTAATGTGATGTAATGGTCATCCATTATTAACCATTGCTTCCTAATGTGGGATCCAGACCCCAGCTGTTTAATTATGAATGGAAAATAAATTTAAACATATTGAAATGATAGATTATCATTAGTTATGCATGATTTCAATAGAAAATGGCACGTAATACATGACTGCAATGCCACAGTTGTTAAAATTATTTGACTGAAGTTGCAAATTGACCTTTGTGACTTCAGAAACACTTTTTAAATATTAAAGTTCCGCTCATAAATACCTACAATAATATAAGCTCATTATTAAATTATACATTATATAAGCTCTGAGACACATGCTTCACCTGCTAATTTACTAAAGTAATATGTGTAATTGGAAAAAGAAGTGCTGCCTTTGGCAACTGAATGATATATTGTTATTCAGCACAGTATGTTTCTTGATGATATTTTAAAACAATGACTCAGAGGTCAGAATGTCCAGCTTTCTTAGTAGAATTCAGCGGAAACCAATCAGTTAAAATATGTTGTTTTGCTCATTTTTAGATTTTATGGAGGGTGAATGTAATCAAGTAAAAAAAGAAAAAAGAAAAATCTTTATTTTATTTTTTTACGTTGTTACATTTGCAGTGTATGGACAATGGAACATTTCTCAAAATATTTTCTTTTGTGTTCCACAGAAAAAGAAATTCATACAGGTTTGGAATAACATGAGCATGATTAAATGATGACATAATTTGCATTATTATTCTATTTTTTGCATCCCTTTAAGTTTCACTGAACACCATGATTTCACTTTCACCTGCAATTTAATGAAATTTGTAACTTTGTTTCTGATCAAACGTCACTAGCTGACAGTCGGAGCTTTGTGCTTTCTGTGTGACCGTCTGTGAGCAGATCAGACAAGAGTCAAGGACACAAAGACGTCCTCACTGGAGTGTGACTGTTAGAGCAAACTTCATTGTTATTCTATCACTCGTAGCAGGATTAGAAATACATCAGAAACTCTCATGTGAAGGTGAAGAGGTGCTGATATACTCAGTTGAGGAGAGAAACACCAGAATTTTGTCCTACAAGAAGCCCTGTGACATTTAATCTATCGCTGCAGGGGAGACGAGAGATGGGACGAGTTTCATCAAAGTATGTCAACACTGGAGAGGAGGATGAAAGACAAGGTACAACCTCATGTCTGAAACCCACTGCAATTACTTGAGAAAACTACAGTATTACAAATATTACAGACCAATGAGCATTTAATTCCCAGATTCTCTTTGCAGTGGGTTTGTTTGTGAACCACCGAAATTACAGTCTCAGTTACAGGCTCAGTGACTGTAATCAAAGATATAGTATGTAAATCCTGTGCTACATTCAGCTCACACACACACATTCTAACAAACTGAAATAACTAAATATTCTAAGAGTAAAAAGGCATGAAAGCATTTCCCTGATTTTATCTTGCACTTCAGGGATTCCATAGTTTACAGCACCTTTTGACTATCAGCATAAAGTCTGTAATTACAGCTTATTCTGAAAAGGAACCACTTAGACTGGAAGAGACAATTTGAATGTCATGTAAAGTGATCAATCACAATTTGTTTTGTTTTTGCATGCCATTTTGGACTAATTTACCTGACTGATAAGAGACCAACATGATAGAGTGTACACTATTATTCAAAAGATTGGCATCAGGGGTCTTCAAATTAAATCAGCATATTAGAATTATTCTAAAGGATCATGTGACACTGAAGACTGGAGGATATTACTGTCTTTACTGTAATACTGCTCAAATAAATGGAGCCTTGGTCAGCCTAAAAGACTTTCAAAAATCATACTGAATAGTTGGTCTTCGCAGACTAGATCTGCTATGCATGCAGCTGCTGCAGAGCAAGTATGGATACACCGACACGCTGCTGTGATCATGTAAGATATGCTGCTGCTGCTGCTGCATGAATAGACATACATAAATCTCGTAGCAGATCTAGGCAGGTGGAGCTGGGGGAGGTTTTTACTGCAGTATTCTATATGTATATAGGTGTGTTTGGGTTGTTTTAGATATAAAAAAAAAACTAACTAGTATACAGTGCTCAGCGTAAATGAGTACACCCCCTTTGAAAAGTAACATTTTAAACAATATCTCACAAAAACAATTTCCAAAATGTTGACAAGACTAAGTTTAATATAACATCTGTTTAACTTATAACATGAAAGTAAGGTTAATAATAACTTAGATTACACATTTTTCAGTTTTACTCAAATTAGGGTGATGCAAAAATGAATACAACCCACAACAAAAACTACTACATCTAGTACTTTGAATGGCCTCCATGATTTTAAATGACAGCACCAAGTCTTCTAGGCATGGAATGAACAAGTCGGCGACATTTTGCAACATCTGTCATTTTCCATTCTTCAAGAATGACCTCTTTTAGAGACTGGATGCTGGATGGAGAGTGATGCTCATCTTGTCTCTTCAGAATTCCCCATAGGTGTTCGATTGGGTTCAGATCAGGAGCCACTGAATCACTTTCACCCTGTTCTTCTTCAGAAATCCAACAGTGGCCTTAGATGTGTGTTTAGGATCATTTTCATGTTGGAAAAGTGCATGACGACCAAGGGCAGGGAGTGATGGTAGCATCTTCTCTTTCAGTATAGAGCAGTACATCTGTGAATTCATGATGCCATCAATGAAATGCAGCTCCCTGACACCAGCAGCTCTCATGCAGCCCCACATAAGGACACTGCCACCACCATGTTTCACTGTAGGCACCATGAATTTTTCTTTGTATTTCTCACCTTTGCAGTGGTGGACGAAGTACACAAATCAAGTACTTGAGTAAAAAGTACAGATACGTATCATAAAATATGACTCAATTGAAAGTATTTAGAGCTCCTTTTCAATTTTACTTGAGTGAAAGTACAAAAGTACTTGATTTTTAATGTAATTAAGTAAAAAAGTACTGATAGATGAATGTTTATTTTGTAATTTTATATAAGCCACTTATATAATTTAATTTTATATTATATAAAATATATAATATAAAATTGTCATCTTCACTGCTGCTGT